>CM046303.1:47985324-48585324 GCA_025267735.1 Mactra quadrangularis | reverse complement strand
TAATAAGTATGTTTATTTTAGATACCAACACTGATTGGAATCTACTTATCAATAATGTACAGACCTATGATATGGGTAGTTATAAATGTTATATAAGGGGAACCAATCCTTCTGTCAAAGTAATACATCATTTAGAAGTTATAGGTAGGTTCAATATCATATTTGTATTTTTTTCTCATAGTTACCTAATTTAGACTTTGAAGTTGTTACTTTTGTTGACTTAACTTTTACATGTTTTTTCCAAGCTCAACTTTCAAGCACTTTGGAACTTGAAAAATGTCTTGCATGTGAGATTCTTACTTATAGCAGTAGTAAGGTTGATTTCCTTTTCAAGAACATTCATTTGAATGGGTGTTAAAACATGACCTCATGAACCTTTCCATGACCTTACCTATTAGCATTTTTAACAAAGGTTTACAGTTACATTTTGTCCCACAAACAAGGTGTTAACAAAAGAGCACATGCTTACATTTGTGGGTAAATGTATTGTTTTTCAAATAAAAAGGTCGCA
Organism: Mactra quadrangularis; assembly: GCA_025267735.1. Taxonomy (NCBI): domain Eukaryota; kingdom Metazoa; phylum Mollusca; class Bivalvia; order Venerida; family Mactridae; genus Mactra; species Mactra quadrangularis. The sequence goes on along the minus strand of CM046303.1, from coordinate 48,584,813 downwards.
CTCGGAATGGTTCATTGAAGGGCATTGTTAAGTTAGCTAAACACTCTAGCTTTTTATAATACATGTACCTGTTCCTGGTAATACTATCTTATTAAAGTCAAATGTTTGGTTTGCTATTTCTGCATTAACTTTTATGTCAGGTTATAACTTTTAGTCATCCGATCAGCATGAAGTTTTCAACATATTGTATGTTGATATTGTCCTCATTCAAAATTACTTTTACTAGTCAGTGAAGCACATATTGACCTCAATAAATGTCAGTACATTAGACATTCAAATTCTACAATTTATGACAAAAAGATTTAGCCAACTGAGTGTTGGATGAATCAATTCTAATTCAGCATTATTGATGCTCTTTGTTTCTCTCTAGTTTTGTATAAGCTTTGAAATGTAGATAAATGGGAGAAAATAAGTTGATGCCTAGTAAAATGTTCATTCCATAGGTAGTTGGAGCCAGCCAAGTTTGAACCTTCAAACTTTCATTATAATTTAATAGATCTAGTGTTAAAATGTTCTTGTATATCATTTCAGGTGCGGCCACACCACAAGCTCCACATTTTGATGTTACTGGTAAGTTTAAATATTATATGGACAGCTGGAACAATTCTTTATGTTACATGACATTTATAGGAGCAGTGGTCCAGTGGTAGGACATGTGCTTAGGAATCGAGAGATGCTTGGTTTGAACCCCACTAGGGGTACTGCTAGTTTCCTTGAGCAAGAAAAAAAGATACCTACAATTGTTCCAACTCCACCCAGGGTGCTGAGTAAATTGATACTGTGAGGGAACACCTGCCTAAAGGAGATTTTAATGATCAGTACTTATTGTACAAAAATTGTAAAGTCGGCTGAATGTGTATATAGAAGCAGACTTTAAATCGCCTTTTAACCTAACAATTTAACATTACCTAGACTACTGTCAGTCATATCATAAATACACTTTGGTTTGGTTATGCCTCAGTCCCATTAAATCGTGACTTGTTGCGGACCCGTACGTGCAGACAGACATAGGCCGTGTGAAGCCTTGCGTATTAAGGTGATTGTACGCACATAGCACAAAACAACACACCCGTACTGAGCTGTAGCTAGAAGATATGAAAGTTTAATCCATACTCGGCCACGATTTTGTTCACGATTTGACTTTAAAACTGATACGTGTATCCTGGGATCATCTCACGAGCCCTGCTTAAAATGTTCAAGTCCGTACGGGTACGCAAGAGTTCTTACAGGTCCTTGCGGAGCTTGATCGCACGGCGCCCGTACGGTGCCCTCACGGCTAATTTTATGTTTATGGGACTGTAGCATTAGATTAGAGATATCTTTGTCTCTGATTTTATTGAACAAAAGTATTTGTACAATCGGCGCGATGTGACCTTTCTGTGTTGGTGCGCCGTAAAACCCAAACAAACAAAGTATTTGTACAAGTTGCAGCACCTAAAATTGGGACATCTATAATCAAGGTTCACACTTAGAAAAATCTTTCAAATTTCATCAATTGTTGCTAAACCTTGAAGTCTGTCCTATTTGGGTCTCTAACTTATATTTAATATTCATCTGAAATATGAGTTATTTTAAAATTGGACTATTTACCATAATTATAATGAAATATTACAATGCAATTTTATATCATTGATTGGAAAAAGTGATAAAATCAGGAATGTGTAAGTTTTTTTAGGGAGATAAATTTACTTCTAAAAAATAACAGCAACACTAAAACCGCTGTTAAATGTAGCTATGTTAACATTCGACCAGAGTTATGACAATCAATATTGATAAAACAATCCCCTGATATTTTGTTCTGGGAATGATTTGGCTCTTGAAGTTTTGTGATACTTAAAACTTAAAATTTATTCTTAATATAATAAAGTGTTTTGTATGATGTAATTTGGTAACATTTCTTATTGTTTTTTTTTCAGATTGTTGTGTAAGAACTGGTGTGGAAAGTTGTGCTTTACCATTATGTAGAACAAATACTTCTATAACTGACGTATTAAATATTGTCGTTAATGATGTCTGTATGGAGAATAATCTTATCAAAGTTTTACAATGTGGACAAGGTAAATTGTTTTATTTGTTTCAGTATGAGACATCTTCATTCTTCCTTGCCTCATAAGAAATATATCCACCTCTGCACAAAAAACTCACTTGCTATTAAAAATGTATAATTTCGTGCATTATGGTAAGATTAATAAACGTCAATGTTACTGACACTCGTGGAATTCTCAGAATGTTACAAAGCAGCATTTTCACTTGTATATAGAAGACAGCTTTTTGATTTCAGTGTGTTCATGTACAAGTCATAGTAGCATAAATAAACTAGAATTTAGGATATTCATATGTTAATCAAGCGTCAACTTGTTGCTGTTAGGAGCCTGTTGTGTAAGGGAATTTCTACCTGGCTCTACTAAGCAATTTCATAGCTACCTTTTGCTCAGTTGTAGCACTAGTGAGTCAAATATTTTTTTTCTAGCTGTATACATTCAGAACACTCTGACATTATGGAGGATGTAATCTGGCTACTTTGAAGCAAACCAATGCTTTTTAAATGGTTAGGTAGTGATTTTGTTATGCAACTGGCTTCTGGATTGCAGGCATTCTAGAGTTGGTTTCATATGATGTTGTCGTGTGTTCTTTGTGTGATTGCTCAAAGCCTTGTGTTCTTAGAGGAATTGAAAAGTGATAATAACCTTTTTCCTTGGTTCTAACTCATTAAAATTGAAGCATAGCATATTTACAATGTTTCTAAACATATTTTAATTTGACAATTACTAACGACTCACAAAAATCATTAAGAATGTGTACTGATGACATTGTGTTTTGACTACGGAAACCCTAGCTATCTAATTTCTCACACTCTCTATCTACAGATGGTAGAAATCAGTTAGGTTGTTGTATAAGACGAGGTATGTCAGAGCTATGTCAAGCATTATGTATTCTCTCTCTCTCTCTACAGATGGTAGAAATCATTTAGGTTGTTGTATTAGACGAGGTATGTCAGAGCTATGTCAAGCATTATGTATTCTCTCTCTCTCTCTCTCTCTACAGATGGTAGAAATCATTTAGGTTGTTGTATTAGACGAGATATGTCAGAGCTATGTCAAGCATTATGTATTCTCTCTCTCTACAGATGGTAGAAATCATTTAGGTTGTTGTATAAGACGAGGCATGTCAGAGCTATGTCAAGCATTATGTATTCTCTCTCTCTCTCTCTCTAACTACAGATGGTAGAAATCATTTAGGTTGTTGTATAAGACGAGGTATGTCAGAGCTATGTCAAGCATTATGTGATGCGTATGGTGAAGCTGATGGCACAGATTATTCTTCTTGTATTGGTACACCAGTTATAAGTCTGGTTGAATGTCTCAAAGAAGGACAATGTAAGTAAAATATCACACTTCTCACCTATAATAACATGCTAGTAATACTTGAAAAGGGGAGTCAAGCAGCATGCACAAAAGGGTCCAAAAGCTTCTTTACTTATGTTAATATATGTTACTATGATGTTTGTTTAAGTCTTAAGAATATACTTTGATATACTTCAATATAAATTTTAACATGAACCCTTATATTTTGATATTATCTCTGTTTTTGTCAAAATGTAATATTCAATGAAAGATGACTTTCATTACATGCTTATAAAATTCTCTACAGACATTCAAGATTTCAGAGAAAATATGAAAGAATCGAAAGTGTTTATAGATAGATAGGTAACTGTATCAAAGTGAAATTATCCTGCTACAGTCTAATCATACAATACTGGTACAAATATGAAAAGCTTCCGCTTTTTAATTAATTTCCATAAATCAATTTTACAGTAAAATATCAAGGTTCTGTAATCATCGTAATTGATCATACAATATTTTAAATTCTACTTGTAAGAGTGTTGCTTGGATTGTCTTTTCTCTGCTGGGTGTCTAAAATCATTACAGTCGCAAGTAGCAATTACATTTGTATATATAAATGGTTAGCCTTTGACTTTTATGCATAAAATTAAATAAGATATAAGGCAGTACCCACATCAGAATTTTGAAAAGATTTTTTAGGCCTGATTACATATTATGATGTGTCAGCAAAGCAAGTCTACATCCTTCTTTATTTACATGTAGTTAGACTTGTTTTGCACTCATCATCATCATCATCCAGTTTAGTTTGGTACAGGCCGTTGTCTGTCTCGTCTGAATTGAAGTCTTCCTCTCCATGTCTGGTGGTCTTTAGGGTTGGAGTCATCCATTTAAAGTTTCTGCTGATCATGCTTGACCAGGTCATCCCAGGTTAACTGACTTATCAAAATGTTATTTTTGCTTGTTGTAAATTTTCTTTACTATACATAATATACAGATGGGTTACCAAGCCAACCAACAGCAGTATCAGCAATCAATCTAGGAACACAGATAATGATAACATGGCAACCACCAGATGATAATGTTGAAGTTGTTACTGGTTATATACCACAATATAGGAAGAAAGGAGAAGCAGACTTTCAATCTGTATGTTAATTATTTTATCCTAATTTTACTTTTATTATACCCCCTCCCCCCCCAATATAAAAGTCAGCTGGGTCAGTTGGTTGGACGGTCTGCAGCTTTTTCTGTCCGCTAAATTTCTCAGCACCTATTTTACAGATTTGATTCAAACTAAAGATATGTACCAGATATCGGGCAGAAATGTGCATACCCCACTTTGGTTTGGGCCATTGATTTTTGTCGAATTATGACCTTTTGATAAAAAATCTTGTCCGCCCATTGGGGGGTATTTTATCACATTCAGTGATAGGTCTAGTTTCATTTGGCACATCTTTTAATTCAGTCATTAGTGTATCTGCATAGTAATTCCAGGGGTAATTCCAGGGCTGTAGGTTTGTGCAGGACATACATAATATCTTCAGTGAGTATCAACTGTTATTCCCCCTCATACCAATGTATCAAGTAATTGTAGTCAGCACCAAACATCTTGATGCTCGTCACTGGTATACACTTAGATGCTTCCTCTCTTTTAAGAAGGTATGAATGTGTTAATCTGGTATTATGCTACCCGTAATAGTCTGATAAACTTCAGACTGTCCTGAAAAATTTTGGTATATAATTGACTTTATGACTTAGTGGTCTGTGAATCTGTACCATCATATGCTATACTTAACTTTTTGAAAGAAATAAATGTTTATAATAAGATATAGAGCTTTACATCATTAATTTCGTTTGAATTAATAGTATCATTTATTGCTTTCGGCGCGATATGACCTTTCTGTGTTGGTGCGCCGTAAAACCCAAACACACAAACAAGACTTAGTGGTCTTATGAAATTCAAAATTTTGGGTTGTGCTGTTCTACTAACTTTAGGTACATTTCTTGCTCAAGGAAATTAGCAGTGCCCCTGATGAAGCTACTCAGGGATCTTTTGATCCCTAAGAATGTATCCTGCACACACTCACTGCTCCTTCTTTATGTCTTTCTATTAATGTTAGAGATTGTTTGTTCAACTCCATATTTGATATAATTATTTATCAATCATTTTACTAAATTTAATTATCTCTTGTTACTTGTAGAAATCACCGGTAGAAAGCAATCAATATTCCATTGTTGTATCTGGTTTAGATCTAAATACTGTTTATGAAGTAAGAGTTATGGCCCGTGCTAGTAGTGGAGCCAGTCAGCCATCTTATATTGTAGAGATTGCAACAAGTAGTAAGGATTTCTACTGTATTGTTCTGTGAAACTCTGCTATTAAGACATCCATGCTTATTGCAAAGTTTTGTTGTATTTGATAATTTTTAAGTCCCTTAAGCTTTCATTGAGAATAAAAAGGTCCCAATATTAAAATCATTTCTGCTATTAACACCATCAATTTTGATTGTGTTGTTAATGGAACTTGCAGAGACTACACAGATTTACTAAATACTGATCTTTCTTGTTAAAAACTTGTTTTCAAACTTATTACCGTCTTCTCAGTGAAACATGTATAGTGTACATCTATATTGTGTACATTTATCATATATCTTACTGCACTTTCAGTGGTGACCCAACAGAGTACAAGAAATGACACAGTAGCTGGTAAGCATTATATTGAAGTTATAGGAATTTTTATCATAAACTATTGGTGTGTGTTCTTATCTTTGATCATTGTTGTTAAAACTTAATCTTATTAGAAACTGTCATTCAAAGTTGAGAAGGAGAATATTGAAGTCTCTGTAAGTCATTGAACAGTTTTCTATAGCATTGAAAGCAGTGAAGAACCCAATTTTATCTTTTACAATATGTAAGATAATTCAGGGAACAAATGCATGTTTTTGGTAAAACACCACTGGACAAACTATTTGTGAGCTGGCCTGGCCAAAAACACCATTATAAACGTCAGCAACACAGTGAAGTTATCATCTATTTGATGTTGGACTGGAACATTTAATCATTGGATAATTTGTGAGCTGGCCTGGCCAAAAACATCATTATAAACGTCGGCAACACAGTGAAGTTATCATCTATTTGATGTTGGACTGGAACATTTAATCATTGGATAATTTGTGAGCTGGCCTGGCCAAAAACACCATTATAAACGTCGGCAACACAGTGAAGTTATCATCTATTTGAAGTTGGACTGGTGCAAGTAATCATTGGTAACCAGATTGACAATGGTTTGAATCACATGTAAAACTCACCTTGTTGTTTCCATGAGGAAGAAACTTTTGCCTGCTAACTCAGTACTGGGGGACCAAGATGCAGACTTGAAATAGTAAACAATCTAATTTGTAAAAACTTGTTTCATGATCAAGCTTAAATAAATTTGTATACATGCATTAGATAAATAGATTGTTTGCACATTCAGTTTATTATGTCAACTATGTATTTATATTACAGAATGTTGTAAAAGGACCAATGTCTCTGCAGAATGTTTAGATTATTGTAAACCTGGGCTTGATTTACAGGGAAGTGCTACTGTCTTGTTAAGTTGTCATGCACAAATTGATAAAATCTACCATTGTTTGGCCGGTAAGTACCTGTCATGCTTATAATGGTTTACTAGAAACTGTATGACTTGTAAAGTCAAATGTGTCTCGCTATTTATTACTTACTAAACTTACAAAATTTGTATGCATATACATCGTCTTGCACAAGTTTACTTGAAAACTGTGTTGTGTAGTCGCTTTGCAGAATTTCCTTGTAAGGACTGTGTGGCTGTACTTGGTACTGGTGCCAGTGGGTTTTGCTTTAAAAGGTACAGTTTGGAGCAGTAGTGCAGTGGTAGGATGCACACTTAGGGATCAAGAAGTCCTACGTTTGATTCCTGCTAAGGGCATTGCTAATTTCCTTGAGCAAGAAATTAAACTACAGTTGTCCCACTCAACCAAGGTGTAAATGGGTACTGTGAGGGATTGCCTGTCTGAATGTGATTTCAATGATCAAGGGTTATCATACAAGATTGTAAAGTCAGCTGAACATGTATATGGGAGCAGACTTAAAACTACACTTTAAAAAAAATTAACAGTCAAATACCATTTCCTGGTACTGGTACTTAGATGTGCATTTTAAACAGTAAAGAAATGAAAACATTGTATCTAAAGACATTAATTTTCTACTTTCACTTTCTGAGTGTTCTTGAGTATATATTTTTTACACTGACCTAATAAAGCACACATTCGTTTTTCATTTGTAGCTATTATGAACTTTTGTTTTATGAAGTCACCATCTTGGTTTTGCAAGCTTGAAGCAAAACTGTTTAAATATGCTACATAAAATTGTTTTCAAAGAGTGCTATGAAAGGATTTTCATGTATAAGAGGCTCCTTTTCATGATCTTTTTATGTTTATTCTTCTTATGTTGTGACACAATTCTTTTGAAACATTAAGTTACATTTATTTATTTAAAGTATTATTAACTGTGAAATAATATTGTATGTACATGTATTTATTATTATGTAATGAAATAATTGTTATTTCAAAGTTTTTCTATAATAATTTGTTGATTTTAAACATTATACAGTATTTTGTTGTCAGTTTAAAAGCTTACTTGAGCTTATGTTATTTATGATATACATGCACAAACTCAAAATAATAATTATTCTGTTTTATTTCTAACAGGCTCCTTGTAATGAACTTATATTTTTATTTCTATCAGGTTATGGTAACCATACACCATGTTGTCAGAGGGTACAAGTACCTGAGTATTGTTATCCTTTATGTCAAGGTCAAGTGATGATGTCATGGGATATAGTACCATGTATGGCATATTCACCTATGATATCTGGTTGTATGATTGAAGGATCAGGTACGTCATCTGCTTATAGGATTTATAATTATTTATGTAGTTGTACTAGAACTCTCGCCCCGCTAGCTCAGTTGGTAGCACGCAAGTCTACTTATCGAGGGGTCGTGGGTTCAGTTCCCGGGTGGGGCATACTTTCGTGTAGCCTGGTCATGAAATTATTTCTACGGCCAATCTCCCTCCTACCAATGATTCTTAATCATGTAGGGCAGTTGTCAGTCACTGACGAAAGTATGTGCTTAGTTAACAGCTAAATCCAGAGATTTAGCCTTTCCAGGAACAGTGAGTAGGTTGACTGACCGCGGTTATATGACCTATACAATGTGTTGCTAAGGTGTTAAACCCAACAATAAATAAATAAGTACTAGAACTCAGGATAGCATTGATGGAGAACTCAGGATAGTATTGATGGCAGAGAAAAGTGGGAGACAGAAAATTGGTTGAGGAGGAGGCAGAAAAAAGGGCCAGAGACAGGAAAAGGGTTTGGAGGCAGAAAAAAGGAAGATAGGCAGAAATAAGGGAAGGAAAATGAAAGGGTTTTAGATAGAGGCAGAGACAGAAAAAATGGTGGAGGTTGAAAAGGGTTAGGTGTTTTATGGAGTGCATTAGTAAATGTTATTTCTGTGCTAGGACATTTGTGATAATTTTTAGATTGCCCAAACAAAACAGGGTCCCAGGCAACTGCACATCCACTTATTTCGTAGTCTGCTGTTTGTCTGAATACTGTCCTTAGACTAAACAAAACATACTTGTATGGATAGACATGTATTAAGTTAGATTGTTTTAAGTAAAATGGGCATACTTAAAAAGAAGGCATGGGTGTTAATTCAGAATTTTGATTATTAATAATAATCATCCATATAGAAAGTTGGAAATTAGTTACTTGACCATGATAACTGCTTAAGATATGCTCAGAATGTGTTTTACTGTATTTAGAAACTAATGTAATATATTAGTTATTGTAATATATTAATTCCAGCCATATTACCTGATCCACCTACCAACTCACATATAGATGCTAAAAGTGTCACATCAAATTCTGCTGTAGTTGTCTGGGATAAATCAGAGACTTATAAACCTGGGGAATATTTTATTGTATCATGGAAAATGCATCAAACTGATATACCAGACTGGAATAGTGTAAGTTAATTGTATGATGTTATAATCCTGATGAGTGATGACAGATTGTATAGTGTGAACTTACATGGTTTGCACTAGGTCGGCTCAGGTTACTGATATATCCAAGACCCCAAAGAAAACTTGCTTATTCTTCTATTGGGATCAACATTTTTAATGGTTTACAAAGTATTTAAAAATGATTGCCGAGCAGGAGAAAAAAACATATTCTCCATTAGAATGATATGTCAATATATCTGTTTTAGCATTAGAATATAAAGGTACTTTGACTACTTTAATGGGTCTAACAAAAGTTGAATTCTAGAATATTGAATGACTATTATTTTCTCTAGGCAATAAATGCTTGAATGTTAGAAGTCTAGGTGACAACCATGCATAAATACATTTTTGTAGATAGTCGTTGTTCTTCTATTGTCTTGTCAATTTTCCAGTAAACTGCTGTTATAAGTCTGCTGAGAAATGTTTCCAAACCTAAAATATTCAGATTGTTTATTATTGTAATTGTTTGACACAAGGAATGTTAAAGTTTCCTTTATATTAACATAAGTGAGGAAATATTGAGGGATTCCCAATTGTCATTCAGAGGGTAAAACTCAAATCCCAATTGTCATTCAGAGGGTAAAACTCAAATCCCAATAGTCATTCAGAGGGTAAAACTCAAATCCCAATTGTCATTCAGAGGGTAACATGCACCAAATTCCAATTGTCATTCAGAGGGTAACATGCTCCAAATCCCAATTGTCATTCAGAGGGACCATGCTCCAAATCCCAATTTTCATTCAGAGGGTAACATGCTCCAAATCCCAATTGTCATTCAGAGGGTAACATGCTTCAAATCCCAATTGTCATTCAGAGGGTAACATGCTTCAAATCCCAAGTGTCATTCAGAGGGTAACATGCTCCAAATCCCAATTTTCATTCAGAGGGTAACATGCTCTAAATCCCAATTGTCATTCAGAGGGTAACATGCTTCAAATCAACCACATAATACAAGATTAATTTTCAGCTTTATAGGATCATACTTTTTTTTTAAATTTACGATGATATCCAATTTTGTCTTATTTTAAAGGTGGGGAGACAGTAGCAGCTCCTTGTTGAAGGAATGGCTGCCGGCATAAAACAGTCCCCCAAATAAATATGTATATTTAGTATAATATGTGTATACAATATTCTTTTGGGGGGACTGTTTTATGGTGGTAAATGATTTTATGACTGTTTGTTTGGTAAAACTATTCCATGGGAAAGATTTTTTTGCTGCTTTATGTACAACTAAATAAAAGTGTTGATAATGTTTGTTAAATTTGGAATAAAACAGTCAACATAAAATGTTATATTGGTGTAGCTTTAAACTATTTCAGGCTCGTGTTGTAGCGGGTACAAGATATCAGATAACTAATTTAAAACCAGCTACAATGTATGATGTTATAGTATCTACAGTCAATGAATATGGTTCTAGTTTACCTGAATTAACTTTAGTATTAGTTACTGAAGGTGTTTCATCTATTATACAAACACCATTTAATGAAACACGTAAGTTGATTGATTTGTTTATTTCATTGATCTACAGTTTAAGGAGAAAATTCAATGTGAGACAAGTTTAGCTTAAGGTAAAATCCCCATAATAGCTGCTGTCATACTTCAGGCGATATCAGGTCATGTTGACAAATTATGTGCGGTGTTTTTGTCGACGTTATTAAAAATCAATGAAGATCTGATATACATTTTTTATTGTGTAAATGCTTCCTTTTTCAAAATTTATTAATAACTGTGAATATGAACATATTTATTATCAAGGAAGCTATGAGCAATTAAAGGGTGCTATTTCTTAACACTTATCATGAAAATGATATCAAAGTAATGTTGTAGGATGTAAAATGATACTCTGTTGTGAGATTCATAAATTGCAAATTGTCTATATAGCTTTATTAGGTAAATAAATTTCTTTCTTCTTAACACACAGACACTATAATTTCAAAATATAAAAAAATATGACAGTATCTGTGAACAAGTAGCTAGGATGCTTAGACTTTACTTGTTTACCACTTTTTAGACCTTGTTTAACTGATTCACTCTAAAATTAAAGTTTGTATAGCTTAGGATGTTTTATTTGATGGTTTTGCCACAGTGAGCAATAAACCCTGAATTGGAAATAAAGAAAGTTTTATTCAGATATTTGCTCTTACGTGTAATTGTCTTATATGTATGTCTGGAACTTGTTGATTCTCAAAGTTTCATAAATATACATTAAGTGTCTTTAAACTGTGATTTTATGTGATTAAATGTGAACTTTATGTGATTCAATGTGAAGCGCAATCGAAGCTGTAGACTGTATAAATTTATGTGCTATATACAATGTAGATGGACTTTGATTTGATTTGAAAATAATACGAAATCCTGTACTCTACTACTGCTCCACGACTGCAGATGAAGATAAATCTATGGTTTTAGTTTGAATTTAATTCAATTTGATATTGATATAATATATCATGTAAGCTGCCTGGCTAGCTCAGTTTGTAGCGTGCAAGTCTACTGATCGAGGGGTTGGTGGTTCGATTCCCGGGCGGGGCATACTTTCGTGGAGCTTGGTCATGAAATTATTTCTACCGCCATTCTCTCTTGTACCAATGATTTTTAATCATGTAGGGCAGTTGTCAGTCACTGACGAAAGTATGCACTTAGTAGTTGGTTAAGATTTAGCCTTTCCAGGAGGAGTGAGTAGGTTGACTGAACACTGTTATATGACCTATACAATGTGTTGCTATGGCGTTGAACCCAACAAAAACAAACAAATAATATATCATGTGTGATTTTTATATTTACAGAATGTTGTGTAGAAAGAGGTGTACCATCACGATGTTTAGATCTATGTAAACATGAGTTTAGACTAGCACCTGATATAGTAGCTCTAGGACTAAGTTGTCCAGATTCTATTGGTGATATGTTGATATGTGCTACTGGTGAGGAAATACCTACTTTTAATGATCATTTTTTTACTTTTGGCGATTTCGCCGAAAGGCTTAAGTTTTACCATAGGTCGAAAGCTATTGACCAAAATGCCTGACCAGTTTAACCTGTGGAGTGGTACATGTGTCTCTGATTTACTAGACAGTCAATTTCTAGACGATAAAAGTAGTTCCGTCATCACTGGTCAGTCACAGGTGTTTACTTATATTGGTGTTTGGCAATTGAAATCATGTCATAAAATACCGTATGATGGTATGCATTTAATTCTGAATTCATGGTTTGGTTCACAGTTCAGACCAATCTCAGTAAACAGATATCCTGTAGAGCATTGTCCTACAGGATCTCTAAGATCTCAATGGAGGGTCACGTTGAGATGACCTTTATGTCGACTAATCAATGTGTAGCTTTCATCTAGATGAAACACTATTAAAAACATTTTGATTTCGTAATTTCTATTTTTAGACCAAGGTTTGTGAGCTAATTTTATAGAGGTATTATTCTTAGTCTACGATTGGATGGCTCATTTCAAATTGCGTGACGTAGACAATATAAAACAAGTTTACATAAGTAATCATAACAATTTCGCCATGAATATTATGATGAGAAAAGGTCACATGAACGTGACCCTCATTTGAAAACCGCCAGATCTAAATTAGCCATTAGGCGAGTGAAAAATTTTAGATCTGGTTTTAATCAAATTTGGTTCAGACATGGTTCAGATGTCAGCAACACAGTGAAGTTATCACCTTTATTATATTAGAATGATGATCATTGGACAGCTAGCTTTTTATTGGTTCAAATCACATCAGAAACCTGCCTCCATGTTTTCCTTGAACTTGGGGACTGGGAAGCAAACTTGAGAGTGATTAAAATCTAGCTAAAAATTGTAAGAACTTTTTTCACAATTGAGCAAAACTTAATCAGTATGAACTAAACAAAACTACAACTTCTATTAAACAGTTTTGTTTATTGTCAGATGGAAGAAATCATACAAGTTGTTGTAAACAATCAATTACAATACCTGAGAAATGTTATGGTTTATGTGCATTAACTCATGATTCTACACCTAGCCTTGATTTCCTTACATGTATTGATTATAAAAATGAATTATCAACATGTTTTGATGAGGGTAAAGGTATGTATAAATCAATTTTCAAAACATAGCATGTTATTGTACTTTTATATTTGGATTCATCCGTTTATGGGGGGAATGTATGAGTCTACACTTTTATGTAGCAGTTTCAAAGTATTTATTCTTGTAAAAACATAATTAATTATTCAATATGTGCGGCACAGTCTACAAGAGTGTAAATATTACTCATTTGTTTTGTATAGATTATAAAAGAATAATTCTGAATATATTCACCTATCCCTATTTTGACAGTTAGACTATTCTTTTGTTAAATCGATGTGCCAAGTTAAAAAATCCACTTATATAGTCTGATTTTATCTGGTGAGCCATGACTGCACTTAAGTATTTATAGAATTATGGAACATTCCTACAAAAAGGTAACACAACTTGTTTAACCAGCCATTAATGCATGGAACATTATGTGACCTTATGGTTTCAGGACCGTACTATTTTGAAAGATGTTAATTGGTGTACAATACTATGCATATGTACATCAGATATAATAGCTTCATCTTATTTTCTATGTAGTACTTACTGGTTATACCTATTGTAATGTAATGATTTGGACTCTTCCAACCATTCACAACTCATCAAATAAAATCGGATTATAGTTCTTCAATTATCATTGTTTTGTACCATCAATATGCATTGGTGAAAATGTTTAGGACATGTTTTTTAAGTTCAAGAGTTCAAGTCCTGAGAGTGTTTTTTTTCTATGTTAATGTTGCTGAAATTATGAAATTCAGGTTTTGAAAAATGAAACAAACATTAGGCCTTAATCAAGCTATGAGTTTTTCTTAGTAATGTTAAATTTAATATGCTTTGTATCAGTGGAAAACCCATTAACACTTGTCTTTGAATACATTTATATTGTGAATATCGTGACTTCATATTTCTTGAAGTTTTATTGCTATTTTGAATTTATATGTCTAAGGTTGCCAAAATTTCTAGGTTTGAATAATGTAAAATTTAATATTAATGATTTTACCACATGTATAAACAATGACATCCTTTATTGGTCGGATTTTTTAATGATTAATATTAATGATTTTACCACATGTATAAACAATGACATCCTTTATTGGTCGGATTTTTTAATGATTAATATTAATGATTTTACCACATGTATAAACAAGGACATCCTTTATTGGTCAGATTTTTTAATGAAAAAAGTAAGCTGAAAGTTTGGCAAAACCCAGGTGGGCGGGAGGGTGCGCGGGTGGTTGGGCGGTCAGGCAATCAGGCGTCTGGTGTGGTTAACAATTGTGTTGAAGTTTTTCCTTACTATTAGATTTCTGCCATTTATTGTCAGATCTTTATGAAACTTCATACAATGATAACATACCATGCCATGAACAGAATTAGACGGTTACCACAACTCTATCTGCCTTTATTATGGATTATTTCTCTTTGTAATTTTTGTGTTAAAGTTTTTAAATCCACCTTTAATGTGGTTTCCCCATTACATTTCTTGCTGCTAGATTATCCCTTTTCAGTGGTTTCTAGAAAATGTTGTCATGTCTAAATTGTACTCAACTTTGTTGAATATACATTTGCATGTACATTGTATTTGTATGAGGGCTGAATATTCTACCCTTTGTATTTCAAATATTTATATATTTTACAGTTGTTTTACCAAGGGTACCAAAAGAGATATCTGTTAAAGCTATAGATATTTACTCTATTACAATTGATTGGAGTGCACCTGTAGGTCCTAATGTCACCAACTTTATTGTACGACAATCACTTGATAACAAACACTGGACTAAGGTAAGATGCCATATATGTGACATCTACATGTATGTTGAGTTTAGAGTTCCTGGTAAAGGCATAGATCCAGACTGAAAGTAGTTGATCAACTAAATTAGGTGAAATTACATTTGTACATGTGTTATAACTTTATGTAGGCAGTTATATAATATAAAAGCTAAACAGAGTTTAGATTTCCAGGTTGATAGTAATTGATCAAATATATTTGGACCATTATCAGAGTTATATACACTTATTGCATATGTTACTATAAATAGTAACAAAATTGACGTGGAAGTGTGCCAATATAGCCTCTTTGTGGGCAATATATTCCAGTACTGAGCAAGTGTGCCAAAATATTGATATTTTATCACTTCCTAGTGTGCCAAAAATCAATATTAAGGCATATTCGGGTCATTAGACAGCTGCAAACCAACAACGGCAGACCTTCCGCACGTGAAATTTGCGCATCAGCGCATTACGTCAGAAAAAATATTTGCATTTTTGTTTTTGATAAATGGTAATTACATGTAAGAGACATTAGCCCTCAGGCTAATACCTAAGCAAGTGTGCCGATGTCTTGTTTAAGGCACGCTTGCCCTGTTTAATTACCTCTCCTTACTTTATATGTATTATTGTGTTTTGATTCATGACTGTGCTGGCTGCCTTGGACTGGATGAGTTATTTTGAATTGACATGATCATCAATGTAATTATTATTGATTATATTATTCACTCATATAACAACACTAAATACTAGATCCCTGCTGGATATTTTTAATACATGGTATGTGATTATATTGTGCCCTCCAAAAAATCTTTGAAAAAAAAATGAAATTTTTAGAACACCTGATTGTGCACACCCCAAGTAATTTCACTATGATAATTGAATCTTATTTATAGTAGTTTGAATCATATGTTAATAAACTAATTTATGCTGATTTTGCACAGGCTACTCGTTATTTCTTTGTGATTCAATTTATTTTTGCTGGTTTAGCGGAAAACAGTTGTAACTCAATATAAGAAAAGAGTGAGTTACGACTGTTTTGCCCTAAACCCAGGTTTTATATAATCAGGATTTTGTCTGGGACTTTTGAAGTGCACTTTATTTTTGTTATTTTTTCAGGCAATGGATACAAATCATACATTTGCTAAAATAGAATCATTAACACCAGATACTGACTATTTTTTCCATGTGATAGCTAATAATAGCCAAGGTCAAAGTTTACCATCTGCCGTTGTTAGTGCTTATACTCTTCCTAAACCTGGTAAAAACATTTTGTTTTATTTCATTTTTCGGTTTGATTAATACCTTACAGCTTGAATTTCAACTTAAACTTTATATGTGGATTATTTTGCCTACAATTTACCACTGTTTCGAGTATAGCAGTTGATGCCCCTAGCATAAGTATTTGTTTAGTTCTGGTTAAAAGTTTGGGTCTAGAGATCTGAACTTCTTTAGGTATAATGAATAGGTTGACTGAACATGGGCATGTGGCAGAAAATTGTCAAAAAACTGGATAAAATATCATAAAGATCATAACAAACCGGATTATTTAAATAATACTATGAGTTATCATACCTGAAAGTTGTCATTCACATGATTCTTGGATAAGGTTTTGCAAGTATTTTTTTCTACTTAACTTCTTAAAGGATTTACTTGAAACTCAACTCATAAATGGGGAATACAATTATTGTAGATCACATTCCAAGAGTGGTAACTCAAGCATGAACTTCTTATTGATTATGCGCCCTTTTTTATGGAAAACATTCTTGGTTGTGAGTTTACTCTGTTTTTGTCCTTACTTTTGTAACTCTATGAATTTCTTGCTTTCATTTTGAAGGGTCAGTGCTAACTAGTTTAATTGCTCATAAAAAATGGATGTAGGCTACTTTTGCACTTACTCGTGGATGTATGTACAAGCCTTAAAAGTTTGTTCATCGAGTAACTGATAACAGACAATATTAAAAAAATGGGTTTATTTATGTATATGTTTCATTGATGATTTCAAATATTTGGATTGTATTATCACCTTAATGTTTGATATATTTATTATTTCTATAGTTACCAACAGTACACAAGAACGTAATTGGTTAATGTTGTGGAAAAGTAAAGCAGGTATGTTGGTTATTTATTTATAGTGAATATTTTGATGTTATAAGCACTTATTTTAAAGCTGCAAAGCCTACAGTTAATTTGTGATAAAAGGAAATACAATTGCTAAAATCGCTGAGTCCCTCTATTTAGTGTTTATAAAGCCCTATGTATTTTACAATAAATTCTGCCCTATATATTTTTTAAAGTGACAAGCAATTATATTCCTCAAAATGTTTCTTTATTTACATTTTGTTTTATATATCTTGTGCTGACCCATCAGTATGTATTTGTTGTGTATATCAGATTGCTGTGAGAAGAGTAGTAACAATAGTGTATGTCAGAAAGGATGTACAGATGGTGTTGATTTAGATCCTTTATTATGTGGTCAAGATATGGATAAAATAGTAGCTTGTGCTGCAGGTTTGTATACATATTATATACATTGTGTTGCTGTATATAGTACAGTTGTTGCTTAATTTATGCCTCAGTCCCATAAAATCGTGGCTTGTTGCGGACCCGTACGAGCAGACAGTCGTAGGCCGTGGGAAGCCTTGCGTATTAAGGTGACGGTACGCACATGGTACAAAACAACACACCCATATGGAGCTGTAGCTGGAAGATTTGCATGTTTAATCCATACTCGGCCACTATTTTGCTAACGATTTGACTCTGAAACTGATACGGGTATCCAGTTTAACATTTATAAAGTAACTTTTGTTACTACATATAATGACATATTTGAGGCATTTTCTGGGCAGTATTTGCATTTAACAGGCTACAGCTTTTTTTAGGTATTTATCATTCTCATATGACTGAAATATTTTATACTTGTCATAATAAATGATACTAGTTTCATTATTGCTTATGCTCATAATAAAATTTTAAAATATTATCTTGGTGTTCATAAATGTACTTCTACACCAGTCATACAAGGTGACACAGGTTTATTAACACCTCACATTAGACGAAAATTGTCCATGTTAAGATTATGGAAACGTTTTATCAATATGCAAGATAGTAGACTTACAAAAAAGATTTTTAATTACGATTTTAAAAGGTGTAAAAATAATTGGTCTTACGATATAAAACAAATATTTCGTGAAATGAATAAGGGAGATAACTTTTTAAATAAATCTATTTTTGGTAGTAAAAGTTCATTCATCGAAATGGCTAAAACAATATTACTTGATAAATTTAATCCTAAATGGACAAACGATATATCATCTCAATCTAGACTAGATATTTACAAACAAATAAAAACCACATTTAAATGTGAATTATATATAAAAATGAATATGCAAAAACATATGAGATCTGTTCTTACACAATTACGATCGGGAACATTACCCCTAGAAATACAAACAGGACGTTATCATAATATTCCCAGAGATTCTAGACTATGTAGACAATGTAACTCTAAAACTGTTGAATCGGAAATACATTTTTTATTCATTTGTACAAAATATGAAAACCTAAGAATGATTCTTTTCCAAAAATTGTCTTCCGTAGGAATTCTTAGTACTGATAATTATTACTATACTTTAAATGAAATTTTTCAAAATCAACATGCTATTAAAGCCTTAGGTTCATATATCACAGAAAGTCTAAAGTGTAGGGGCTAGATATGATTGTGTTTAGCCACTGCATTTTAGTCTCTTCTCTTTTCGTGTTTCTGCAACATTAATCTATTTCGTGTATTATGTTTTATTTGTTTTGTTTTGTTTTTAAAATATATTATTATGGAATGTCTGAAGCGTGTGAGCTATATAAAATGGTATATAGCTCATACACTTCAGCCTCTCCTCTCTTTTCATGATATCAACTGTAACTGTTTTATAAATACTATGTATGCATGTATGAATTACTCCATATTATTGTGTGATTATTTGTGTGTGTGTTTTTTTTCTATGTGTTTTGTTGTTGTTGTTGTTTCTTTGTGTGTGTATGTGTGCTCGCTGTAATATTTAATCTAAAATAACTTAATATATGTTTCATATTTTTGGGTCTTAAGTGACTAGATAAGCCTTATTAGGCTGGGTATGTTTGGAATGTTTGTTCTTTGTATTTATGTTGTATTATGTTATGTACCATGTCACTATAATAAATAAAATATATATATGCTATGGGAGACATGTACCTGTGCTGAACTTAAGTCAGTTTTAAATGAGTCTCTGTAAGGATTGTATAATCAGGTTGTGTTATTTTTTCACTTCAAAACTAACACAACGGAACTCCCTTGAAGATTGCAAAATAAATACTAGCATTCCTAAGACCAGGATTACTGTATAGTATGTGTTCGAGCAACAGTTTGAAACCTACTTGGTAAAATGCGTTCTCTTTGTGGCTTTGTGGGAAAATAAGATTTTGTATAAAATTGTGACTGTAGGATGGTCAAATGGGGAATTTTTGTATATTTTTTTGTCTGATGGTTAGATAAAATGGGATTTTTTTATAGTTTAGACTGTTGGGTGGGTAAATGTAGATATGGGAACAACTACAACTGTTTGATTTAAGTATAAAATAGTTTATTATAATTATAGATAAGTATTTGTTTATTTAAGCTTGCATGTTTACTGGGAAACCAAGCTTGTAAATTTATAACAGTCGTGTTAGAGTATAGCCCCTTGATTAGTAACCTGGGGTCCGTTGCCTAAGCATTTCGCTAGGTATCGCTTCGTAGCAAAATCATAGGAAACGACTTGCTACTAGATATCTCTTCATTTCGCTACATAGCGAAAGTTAGCGAAAAAAATCTTCTCTACCCAAGAGCACTTTAACAAATCAAAATGGCTGCTTCCGCAGTAATTTGACTTCCTGTTTGCCCAAAATTTGGTTTTTATGTTTGACTGACTATAGATGAATTGAAATTAATAAATATTTGTAATTGTTCATTATGTTTTGGCAGTGATTTTATTCTTGTTGATGACTTATTTAGTTGGAATATGCCCCGAAAACATGCAATTGCAATAAGCGCAAAAGTTTTACTAGGCACAGGCCACCATCTTGGTTTGTGATGTAAATAGCAAGCCGTTTCCTAAGAATAATAGCTACAAGAAAGCGCTTTTTCATAGTGATACATAGGGAAATTGTTAGGCAACGCGCCCTTGATGACATGACTAGGACCCATCTTTGAAAAATTGATGGCATTTATTTTTAGATAAATAAATAAGTTTATTATATTCTAGATGGTAGAGATCATACAACATGTTGTAAAAGATATCCAGATTTTCCTGATGTATGTTTACCTTACTGTCAAGGTCAAACTGGTTCTAGAGATCTTCAATCTGCATTATGTCTTCATTATATGCAAATAATGTTCTCATGTTTTGCTGTAGGAAATAGTAAGTGTATTTAAGTTAGTAATTTGATGTGGATTTATTGTTGATATTTATTCACTAATAATCGTAAGGTTTTAAGTCCATTTCACAAGTACATTGCTGAATGTATAAAATTAAAGAATGATATTGCTATGCAAATCTACTAACATAGCAATATTAATAACATAGGTGTCTTAATATTTCAATCATATTCAATGATGAACTATTTGATTGTAAATCATTTATTATAACTTATGGTATGTATTTTATATCATAGGTTTATATGTTTCCTTTGAGTGTTGAACTTTGTTGACAAGTTGATTTTCAGATATCGATTGTCTGTGTACAAGTGGGATTAATTTATAATTTCTCATCCTTGATCATATTATATTACAGCCATATTACATTGGTGGACAATTGCTCACAGGGCTTTTTTCAGTATTTGGGGAAGGGGCCTGGGGCCTTTCTCTATGTTGAACAAATTTTGGGAAATTTTATCACAATTTCATTGATAGGGGACCAAAAATCTAAGGTAAACTCCAAAATTTGGGAAAACTGCAAGATTTTAAATAAATTTTAGGAGGGGAAGGGGCATATAAATGGCCACTGTTTTGTAAGGAAAAAATGTCTGGCTTACCAAAGCTAATGTTATTTTGTTAATTTGTATTTCGGACTTGAAATAAACTTTTTTATATTTTTTCTAGCCCTGATACCGTCAGCACCATCAGCAATCAAAGCAGAATCTACATCAATGAATTCTATACTAATGAAATGGGGTACACCAACACAACAATGTGATAACAACAAATGTTCTTATTATGCTTTACTATGGGTGGAACAAACTCAGGCATTGAAATACAAAGTGGTATGATCTTTATTTTCCTTTTATACATTTAGCTATTTAAGAAATGCAAATCATTTTTGAATGAGTTCTTTGACATAATGAAAGTTTGATTGCTTCTAAAGGAGTGGGCATAGACAGGCGGTTGGACTGATAATCATTTGATAGTCAGCACTATGTTGATTAAAATCTTATGCTAAATCTGCCTCACTGTTTCCTTGAGCAAGAAACTTTTAACATGTACTTCTGAACCAGAAAGTGAACTTGAGGGTTATCTAAGTCGTAAGCACTTGTTTCACAATAATTGAACTATGCTTTGAATAGTCAATACCAGACAGTGATTGTGGTGACATATCTGTGGCTATCAGGATATTGTTTACTATAAATCTTATTATGTTGGTCTGCTTGTATACAGGCATAGGGCTGATTTCAGGCTTTTGAATCTTATCTCTTCTTTGTGTGTTGGTAAAGAAGTATTTACAGGTTTAATCAAGATCTTTTCAGGCTTGAGAAATAAAGTCAAAGTATAACCTGTCATGTATATACATTTAGTTCTTTGGGTGTGGGCTATTTATAATATATTTCAGTTTGGGGACATATGTCATAGGATTGCCCATTATGTTTATACATGTTATACAATTACTTAATATATTTCATATTGTATATTTTGTTTCTTGGCATTGAACTAAGTTTATGCCAATAAATTATTTTGACTCTGACTTGACTCATGTAAATATTGTCTCCTTAAAGCAAAAAGGTACCATTTTATATAAGATTAATAAAAATTTTGGTACCTTTTTTTATTAAGGTGGGTCGGTACCTTACTAGGAGGGAAAAACAATAAAAATATTTTGTTCACCGATTATAATAAAAGTTGGCAGGCAGATACCTTCATGCTTCTTGTTTGTTTTTCTGGTAACCTTAGCGACAATGTCGTTTTTTTCACGACGTCACGGACGTCACAATGATTCGCGCTAAAAACAGGCATGCAAGTACATTAAACCCACGTATTTGAGATATTGAATGTCAGAGGTCAATGATTATTATACCGAAATGTTTCTGAAATATTGTTGTATACAATCATTTTGTTCCGATTATCCAAATATCACGTCAGTCGTAAAGATTGTACATTTCATCACTGAATTTAGGATTTTCACGTCTAAAAGGTTTCACTACTTGCCGAGTTATAATGGTTATATTCAAATTGGTGAAAACTTTTATATGTGAAAACCCTAAATTTAGTGATGAAATGTACAATCTTTACGACTGACGTGATATTTAGATAATGGGAACAAAATATTTGTATGCAACAACATTTCAGAAACATTTTGGTATAATTATCTGTGTCCTCCGACATTCAATACTTTAAATATATGGGTTTAATGTACTTGCATGCCTGTTTTTAGCGCGAATCATTGTGACGTCCGTGACGTCGTGAAAAAAACGACATTGTCGCTAAGGTTACCAGAAAAACAAACAAGAAGCATGAAGGTATCTGCCTGCCAACTTTTATCATAATCAGTGAACATAATATTTTTTTCGTTTTTCCCTCCTAGTAAGGTACCGACCCACCTTAAGGGCAATATAGTCTATGTTTAAACATAATATATGTTTCAGGCTACCAATGACACAAGGTATATGTTTAATAACCTTGAGCCTGATACCAAGTATCGTGTATCAGTTATTGCTACAAATAGTTATGGTTCCAGTTTACCAGCACAATATATCATCTTAATGACATTACCTGATAGTAAGTATTTCTTGTTACATGGTATGTAGGACCTTAAAAACACTATCCTAATGCCAACTTTTGTTTTAAGAAATCCCTTAGACATATTTTAAAGGGAGAGGTGCCAGAATAAAGTTCATTATTTACAGCAACTTTCCAATGATGAAATTTAGTGAATCCAGTAATAACACTAACTCCAAGTTCAGGTGTGGCCTTTTTGAGGGTTGGGGGCATGTAAAACATAAGATTGATCTGTAAATGTATGTGTGAGTCTTGTCTATTCTTTATATCCATAAATACATAAGCAATAGTCCTGTGGTCTGTTGCACTTAGAGATATAGAGGTGACATGTTCAAGCCCCCATCTGGGTGACTGCTAATTTCTTTGAGTAAGAAATTTACCTGTGATTTGTACACTTCACCCATCTGTGTAAAAAGGTACCTGGAAGACTTTACACTTTATTGTCTGCTGCACTTAAAGCCTCCTCAGAGAAATGGGAAATAGATTGATACCAGTAACCTGATAACATGAGGTAATAGCTATGAAGTCTGTGAACGAGCATCAGAATGAACTTAGGACAACAAAGCACAATTATCTTTTACTATACTTGAGTATGACCAATGGCCATTTTCACAAAAAATCTTACAAAAGTAAATTTCGTGAGTCTGTTGAATTAATTTTCAGATGAAAGTATCTAGACTTATAAAAATGATAATGGTATTATTTTCTGAAGGTTATATAATATTCTACATTATTCAAGAATATTTTGAAATAATATGAGGAATAATGAATATATAATGATTATTTTCTGCTTTTTAACTTACGACAATTTTTATAGTAAGATTTTTGTGAAAAGTGCCACAGTTTGATAATAAAATGACTGATGTTTCTTGTATTTTGTAGCCTCAGGTAGAGTTACAGTTACACAGTATCCATCAGGTGTCATAGACAATGGTGACTTTGTACAGTTAGGATGTGCTGGCATTGGTGAAAGTATATCTGATGTGACATGGTATAGAAATAAGAAGGTTATTAGTAAAGTCAATCTATATAATGTAACTAAGGTATCATCACAGGATAGTGGTCTATATACTTGTACTATAGTCTTTGTGGATCAGACAAGCAAGAGTAAAGATTTATACTTGAACGTTAGATGTAAGTATATTGTATGCAGTGCCCTCCTAAAAGTTCTTGGATGTATAAAACTTCGAGAAAAATTGAACATACCAACTGCAAGTCATTTTTCTCTAGGATAAAATCTTGAGAAATACCTGATCATGCAATACCACAAGCCATTTTTCTTTAATTATAGCTTATTAATGTAACATATATTGAATCATATGTTAAAAAATGATTCATTCGGATTTTGAAAAAAAAAATCTCCAATGACTCCTTGTAGCTCTTTTTGTATTGGTAAATGTGTAATAGTTTGTTTTTTTTTCTAAAAAAACCAGGATTTTTGTCCAAGAACTTTTGGAGGTCATTGTTTTGGTTATACATATACTAACTTTCCCTGTAGAAGCTTAGATATCAGGACCTATACTTTTAACCACTAATGAGCATATTTCTTCAGCAGAAGCTGAAACTGCCCTTTCTAAAACATTTGTACCTAGATAGGAGACTGTCTGTGGATAGTATTTATTACTATCCTTCATGTTTTTTATTGTCAAATTTACTCTGAAATGTTTCAATATGTATAATATAATAAATATGTTTTTTTTTCAGAATGTAAACTCCCTATTGCCAATTACCATTGAGTCCCACTATATGGTGCATCACAACAAAGTTAAAGTGTGGTTTAAAGTCTGCTTCCATATACATGTTCAGCTAACTTTACAATCTTGTACGATAATCTTGTAGGATAGCCTTGTAGGACAATAGTCCTAATAGCAGTACAGGTCTTATTATAGAGACCTTTGTCTTCTCAAATTAAGAGCTTTGGACTTACAAATCATAAAAAATCATGACTGTTTTAAAAATTAAGGTGGTCATGACTGTTTTAAAAATTAAGGTGGTCTGCATAGCTGAATTTTACCTTATTTATTTTTAACTTGTTCTGTTTTAACTTTCATTTCATAAACATGTACAGTAAAACCTGCATTAAGCAGCCAAAGAAGGGAAAGCAACTTGATTGGCTGCTTACAACAGGTGACTTTTTAAGCCAGGTTCGGAAAAAATGCTTTGATTAGTCCAATCTGAATAGTTAAATATCTATGCAGTTTCTTATAAAATGATATTCAAAAAGGGCACAAGTGACAATGTCAGGTGTATATTTGAAGTCTTACTTTGTGTTATGACACTTAGTTGATAAATTTTGACTGCTTAAAGACTCATCTGGGTGGGTTGTCACACGTCTGGACCATTATACAATGATGGTGACACTTTGTTAATTCTAAAATTGAATTGACCGTGACCACTTAATACAGGTAAATTGATGAATATGTAAGGAAATAGATGGCCACTGACCACAGACAGCAGGTGGCTACTTATGACAGGTGAAAAATAGAGGGATCTTTGTTGGGAGGAAGCCAAATTGGCCACTTACAGCAGGTGACCGCTGAAAGCAGGTGGTTGTTAATGCAGGTTATACTGTATATTCATTGTATTCTTTTTCACATTTGTTCCCGTACAGTCCAGCCCCATCCTGTCAAAATGGATGATGCCAGTGTATTACCAGGAGTGAGAACCAGTGCTGACTTGTCATGTACGTTTACTGGATATCCTTATATTATAACATGGACCAAGGATGGACAGGCTTTACAAGGAGATTCTAAATATATCATACCTTCCCTTGCTACTGATGACATAGAAGGGACCACTACTAGCACCCTGAGAGTACAAAATGTTATATCTATGGATTTTGGAACTTATACTTGTAATGCTACCAACAAGTTTGGGTCTAATTCTATTACTGGTAGTTTACGAAGTAAGTATAATGTTTATGTATAGTACATGTAGTTTAGTGCTTGCTGGTATTTTCACATTAATTTTTGATTTTTTGGTAATTATATAAATCTGTTTTTTGATCACAGCAACACTGAGTGCCACCTTTAAAATAAAGCATTTGATATACATGTAGTTACTGTACTGATATGTGAATAGAATAAAAAATCTCCATGGTCATGGCGTAGTGGTAAGCATGTCTGACTTTGAATTGCAGGCTAGAGCCCGGTTGCGGTAGGTCATACCCTATACATGAGTTGTCAGCCTTGTGGTAGAGTAAGTAAGTTAGTACTGGAGATAGAAAAGTGTCCAGGAAACCTATTGTAGGAAGAGCTGGCCGTCGTATGTATAACTTAAATATGTGTTGAATACGATGTTAAAATTAAAAAAAATGAATAAAAAATCAATTGTAAACATGTTGGTGAATTGATGGCCTAGTTTATTTGCTTGACCTGTTTGTAACATGAAAATTGCTACAAACAGTATTTGTGAGATTTTATGTGATACAACATCTTACAAAGCCTATTAAATGTTGTGGTTACAGCTTATTTAGGTACTCTAGTATTAAATAAGCCCTTATAGTGAAGATTATTTCTTAATGGAAATTGTTGATGACTTCCTTATGCAACTAACCTATTTTGTGGAGACTTTCTATTTGTATCATTAACAAAGCTACTGAATGGTGAGGTCACCCACTCAAATACTTCTATTGATATTTTGGATGTCACTGTATACAGGCAGAATAAATTTGTTTTAATAGATTTTATTTAGTTTAGGAACAGTGAATGCAACAAGATTCTATCCTATTAATAACTATTATAGCATTAATTAGTTAGAACATTTATACTGACATGTGGTAAATGATTTATAAATTACCTGTATAAATATAATGATAGAATTAGATTGTTATAATAATACTATATTTTTGTGTTTGTTACTATAGATACCTTCCCAGGATCAGATTTACCACCACCCAATCCATCTTCAGCAGGATCTGTACAAGGTATATACATGTACATTATTGTATTGTAATATATAATGTATTGTGTTGTGTTATGTTGAGTTGTAATGTGTTGTGTTTTGTAGTGTTGTAATTAGTTGTGTTTTAATGTGTTTTGTTGTGTTGTAATGTGTTATGTTGTGTTGTAATGTGTTTTGTTTTGTTGTAATGCGTTATGTTTTGTTGTAATGTGTTTTGTGTTGTGATGTGTTTTGTTGTGTTGTAATGTGTTGTGTTGTATTGTGTTTTGCTGTATTATGTTTTGTTGTAATGTGTTTTGTTGTAATGTGTTTTGTAATGTGTTGTGTTTTGTTGTGTTGTAATGTGTTGTGTTTTGCTGTGTTGTATTGTGTTTTGTTGTAATGTGTTATGTTGTGATGTGATGTGTTTTGTTGTGTTGTGAAGTGTTGTGTTGTAAATTTGTAATGTGTTGTGTTGTAACGTGTACTGTTATGTTGTGATTTGTTTTGTTTTGTTGTAATGTGTTATGTTGTAATGATGTGTTATGTAGTGTTTTGATGTGATATGTTGTGTTGTCTTTTTATGTGTTATATTGTGTTGTGTTGTAATGTTTTGTGTTGTGTTGTAATCTGTTTTGTTTAGTTGTGTTCAGTCTCATTGCATTGTGTTGCATTGCAATCTTATGGCTTTTTAAAATTGACTTGAGGATAGGATTAAAAGTTATTATTTATTTATAGCTGTTTAATATTGGCCTGAGGCAAGATAAACAATTCAAATATCATTTATAGCTTGATCATATTGACAGGAGAGAAGGAATGTATATTTAATATAGTTTATGACTTTTTCTTATTGACTAAAAGAACAAAAACATTTTCAATATAATTCAATACTTAACATTGACCTGAAATAAAATGTGCTTAGTGCTTAGTATTGAATGGTAGTACTTATAGGATTGAGCAAAGCAGCCCGGTAAAGCACTGTTATAGAATACTTTGTTTGTCACAACATAGCTTTATAAGAGATGTTTATTTTATTGAGCCACCTGGCTAGCTTAGTCAGTAGTAAACAAGTCTACAGATCAAGGGGTTGTGGGTTTAATTCCCGGGGAGAGCATAATTTCAATTTTTACTACCGTTCTCCCTCCTATCACTGATTTTAAAATCATATAGGGCAGTTTCCAGTTACTGCAAAGTATGCACTTAGTAACTGGGTAACAGCTAAATCCAGAGATTCAGCCTTTCCTAAAACGGTGAGTAGGTAGACTGACTACCATGACAGGACCTATACAATATGTTGCTACAGCGTTAAACCCAACAAAAACTATTTTATTGATTATATGTGACATTAAATAAAACTTACCTGAACCTTTATTTTTTGTTGTTGTATTATTTCAGAGTGTTGTAAAAATAAAGGTGTACCAAGTTCCTGTGTACAAAGTATCTGTACATATGCTATAGATATCAACAGTGTTTTATCAGATCCTAATCTAACACATTGTTTAGCTTATATTGACGATTTCTTCTTCTGTGGAGCAGGTAAACTACTTACATCTACATTTAGGGTTCTTTTTAGCTTGTCTAGTCGAAAAATAGTGGGGCTATCCTACTCAGCTGTGCGTTGGCGTAACACTTCTTGGTTAAGTTTTTAGGTGCAACATTTTTGTATCTTTTATATCTTTGCAAGTACTGGAGGGATTCACTTAAAAATTTATTTGTGTTTACGGGGTTACCATTGGAGGTCAAACACCAAGTTACATAACTCTTGTATGAATTTGGACTGAATTATTGCCCTTTTATACTTAGAAATTTCTTGGTTTAGATTTTAGGTGCAGCATTTTATCTTTGCAACTACTGAAGGAATTCACTTGACTTTTTACACATGTCTACAGGGTTACCATTGGAGGTCAAATACCAAGTTACATAACTCTTGGATGAATTTGGACTGAATTATGGCCCTTTTATACTTAGTAATGTCAACGGGGTTAGGAATGAAGGTCAAATACCAAGTTGCATAACTCTAGCATGGGTTTTGATTGGTTGTTGCTTTCGTTTACACGAATACCCGGAATAGTCAAGCGCGTTGTCCGCGGACTGCTCTTGTTTGTCCTACTTCAATTAAATAGACATGAAATTCCTTCTAACACTGATTCTAAATCATGATGAAGCCCGCTGGCTAGCTCAGTCGGTAATGCACAAGTCTACTGATCGAGGAGTCATAGGTTCCTTTCCCGGGCGGGGCATACTCTTTCTATTCTTACTAGAATATTATTTTATTTCTATTATTTTTTTACTGGAATATTCTGTTTCCATCAATTTCCTAATAGAATATTTGTTTATTTTCATCAATTTCTTACTAGAATTCTGTGTATATTTCCATCAATTTCTTACTAGAATTCTATGTATATTTCCATCAATTTCTTACTAGAATTATATGTATATTTCCACCAATTTCTTACCAGAATTCTATGTATATTTCCATCAATTTCTTACTAGAATTCTATGTATATTTCCATCAATTTCTTACCAGAATTCTATGTATATTTCCATCATTTTTTACTAGAATTCTACGTATATTTCCATCAATTTCTTACTAGAATTCTATGTATATTTTCACCAATTTCTTACTAGAATTCTATGTATATTTCCATCAATTTCTTACTAGAATTCTATGTATATTTCCATCAATTTCT
This sequence comes from Mactra quadrangularis, assembly GCA_025267735.1. Classification (NCBI taxonomy): domain Eukaryota; kingdom Metazoa; phylum Mollusca; class Bivalvia; order Venerida; family Mactridae; genus Mactra; species Mactra quadrangularis. Next base: position 48,555,002 of record CM046303.1, on the reverse strand, counting down.
TACTAGAATATTCTTTTTTCATCATTTTCAGCATAGAATATTTGTTTATTACCATTATTTTCATACAATAATACTGTTTTTATTTCAGATGGTAAGAACCACAGTAAATGTTGTACAGAAGGAGGTGTTGCACAGTTTTGTTTACCATTATGTAGTGGAAGTATACCTACTTCAGATAATCCGATAGCTTTATTACAATGTATAGATCATGCTGAAACCATGTTAAACTGTGCTATCAATGCTATACGTAAGTAGATTTTGACTGTTTTAATTTCATTTTGATGTAGGTCTGTCTGCTTCATAGGGATGAAATATTTGCTGATCCCTGGATGTGATTTTCAGCTGAATTTTTCAACGAAAAAATTCGGCTAATAGTTTGGTGGAATACGGGCGGGCGGGTGATTGTGTTGTTGGGCGGGCAGTCGGGCGATTGGTGTTGTTAACAACTGAGTTAAAGTTAAATGTTAAAAGTTTTTCTTTTCCATATATTTCTGCCATTTATTGTCAGATCTTTATGAAACTTCATACAATGATAACATACCATGTCATGAACAGAATTAGAAAATAACCACAACTTTACCTGCCTTTATTATAAATTATTTCTCTTTGTATTTTTTGCCTGAATTTTTTTAAATCTGGCTGTAATGTGGTTTCCACATTACAAAAATTTCTTGTTCATTGGTTAAAAAGTGAATTTTGTGATGTTTACCGTTCGCTGCAAAGGAGTAGGATCACTTAGGTGTGAAAATTGCCCCCAAAATATGACTTTTTGACAAATATATTTCATGTTCAAAAAGCGTTGTATATAATCTAATCAAAGTTTCTACTGTTCATATTTGACAATTTTTTCTGTGTCTATCAAATAAAATGATCGTTTCATTGCGATGAAGATGACGCGTTTCGCCAAAAATGACGTTTTCGGCCATTTTTAGGTCTCATGTTCACCATAAACAAGCTGGGATTGTATATTTTACATACATGTTATTAGTTCCTTTTTAACATCTTTTTGCCTTTGAAATTATTACTGGCAATTAAACTACAGTAAAAATTTAGATTTGCATTGTGACAGAACTAAGTAATTTTTATCCAAATATTTATCCACAAAATTTAATTTTATGCGAAAACACTGGATGACACTAATGTACATGTAATACTATTTCTACTCAATATATTGAATACAATGAGTTCTTAACTCTCCTATATTGGTTATATAAAACAGATTGCTATGTATATGTTTAAGAGCAGTGTTTATCAAAAAAAATATATTACCTTGCAACAAAAAAAACCCAACATTGTTTATTGTTTCTGTTAATAGAGTATGTGCCAGCAGCCCCTAAGAATGTTCGTGTTAGTTTATCCTATGATACTGTTAAAGTAATGTGGGATTTTGGGGTGAATGCTGATAAAGTGGATGTCTATCATGTTTGGTATAAATCTGAAACAAAGAAGAAAGCCTTTGATGGTGTGGTAAGTTAAGCTATATAAATTATTTTTATGAAATATGGTAGTGTGTTCCCTCCAAATTCTCCCTTGGCTTAATTCTGTTTCTATGATAAAACGATAAACATTTATCTATAAAATTGTTATAGAATAAATCAGTGGCACAAGCTTTGATGATCCAAAATTTAATAATGAGTATTTTAGCATGAGTTATTTACTTATTCCATCAAGACTAGTGTCTTTGTTTTATTCTATGGCAAATATAAGAAAAACTTTGTGTTATTTGGATCCTAACATTAAAAATTAAATGATTTTTTAATAAGTTTTATAAATGAACATTGTGTGTATTCAATATGAAAATTTTGATAACATATTTCTGTGCATTGAGTGAAAACATACATGCCTTTGTTGGAATAAAATGTAATTGTCTTCTGTGTATGTCCCTTATTATACTCCCGCTTCGAAGAAGAGGGGGGTATACTGTTTTACCCTTGTCCGTCCGTGCGTCTGTCCGTTACAAAATTTCCGTCGCAGTTTTCTCAGCAACTATATCATGCAGCAGCCTAATACTTTGCATATTGCTTCATCCCATAGTCCCATGTGGTGTAAAGCGATTTCATGCTCCTTGCTCATCTACTTCCTGTTTGTCGCATATTTTTAGATTTTGGCGGGGGTATCACTAGTGAGCATTAGCTCACAGATTTACTTGTTTAATTCTGGTTAACTATTATAACTACCAAGTTATTACAACTTTCACATTCATTTTTTTCAGGTAAAAAATTCTAAATCCTACTCATTACCGTCATCATATGTAAAGAAAGGTGATACTATAACTGTTTGGATTGTTGCTCAAAATGATTTTGGTTCCAGTCATCCATCAAATAATGCTTCAATAAAAGTAACAGGTAAATTTTCGTTTTTTTGTCATTTCATTTATTGCATCTTATTTCTTCAATTTTTTTAATTTTGTGTATACACTGTATGTATATTAGAGCTGTCATGATATACCGGTATATTGAAATATCCAGCTACAGCAATACGTACTGTGGTATAATTTTTAACGTACCAGTATTTTGCGATATATTTTATTCATTGGAAAATTCTTTCTTTGGCAAAATTAAAGTACCGAAAAGTTAGTTTTTCCATTGTTCATTCAATTTAACCTTAAGTTACAAAAATTTATCCGATTTGGGTGTGTCACAGTCCTAAATCACCCTAAATACTTAAAGAGGCTAGATTCTATAGGAAGCTGCCTGCAAAATTTGCCTTGTTTTTGTTGAATACAGTGGAGGCACAATAAATCTGAAACCCCCACAATATTTCGTAGTACATAACGCGATACGGTGCCAGCATATACATTGTAGCCGTATATCGCCATGCATTTATGACCTATCATGACAGCCCTAATGTATATCATGTTGTGACTGTGGTGGTGCAATGAAGTGAAGGACTTCAAAGTCTGAGGTCCTGATTTTAAAACTTGAGGTACTGGGTTCAATTTCAAGTCAAAGTAGATCATACTTACTATGAAAATTAGTGTTAATTATTACTTTTCCTCCGTAGAGGGAGAGAGTGTCAGCTGCTTATGGAAGGTTAGGCAAGTATTGGTGATGAAAGGTGTCTTTGAAAATTAGTTGAGTTTGCTGAATTATTTGTGTAAAGCATCACATGTTGCTCTCTGTAAGATATTTGCTTGGATAATACTACTTATACTACTGTAGGAGCAGTAGTCCAGTGGTAGGACTTTAGCTTAGGGATCAATAGGTCTTGGGTTCGAATCCCACTTGGGGCACTGCTAATTTCCTTGAGCAAGAAATATACCTGTGATTGCTTCACTCCACTCAGGTGTAAATGGGTACCTGCAAGGGTGGTTGTACCAATTTGTTGGCTGCACTAATAAGCAGAGTAAAAAGACTCCCCAGGGAGATTAATAGATAGATACCAGTAGCCTGATGTCCAGGGGTAATAGCTGGAAAGTTGGTGAAAGTGCGTAAGCATGAAACTCAGACTATAAAATGCCATTACTTGACTTTTAAATTTTGCTAGTAGATATGGTCAAGCACCTTCATGTTGATCAGTAATTTATGAGTGTATTTTCTCTTACAGCTTTAGTCCCAACAAAACCATTGAATGTACATGGTCAACTTACGGATGCTGTTACTATAAATGTAATGTGGGCACCACCAAAGACACCATTAAGAATTATAAAATATGATGTATATTATAAGAAAATAGGAGATGATGACATTGTGGTATGTATAAAAACATAGGTAGTCAAACCTCAATTAGTAATTAATGTAATACTTGGTAAAAAAGCTTGTTCTTAGCCCCCAGGCTTGCTCAGGTGGTAGTACCCAAGTCTACCAATAGAGGCGGTCATGGGTTCGATGCCAGGGAGGGCATAGGTTTGTGGAGCTTGGTCATGAAATTATTTTTACAGCCATTCTCCCTCCTAACAATGATTCATAATAATGTAGGGTAGTTGTCAGTCACTGACAAAAGTATTGATCTAGTAGTTGGTTAACAGCTAAATTCAGAGATATAACCTTTCCAAGAACAGTGAGTAGGTTGACTGACTGACATTATTTGACCTATACAATGTGCTACTACTGCTTTAAACTTGTTCTAAGTTACTAACTCTTGCAGCTATTTCTTTTTTTCATGAATTTAAGCATTCCTATATTGGCATACACAACCACCTCTAGAAAGGGATCATGGCATTGTTTTAGTTCTGACTGTAAACAGTTCAAATGTGATTTTACATATACTTACATATACCCAGTAAAGTCTGTTTTTCTCAACTATCAAAGTTTGGTTAATTTCACAGTGACTGAATGCGTTCTATAAATACTAATGGGACATTAACTTAATAAGCAGGCATTAAACTGCTAAGTCAACAGTATGTTCTATCCCAGCTTAAAAAATGCTTCCAGAATATCACAAGCATTAGATGACTAACATCGTAATAGACTGTTCTTTCTTTAATTTTGTCATATTGGCCAAAATAATTATATAACAAAGATTTTACTTAAGAAACCTTCTAGATTTAGTAGAACCTGATCACGTTTCTACCCAAACTGAATCAGTAATCAAGAGATTGTTCTCCTAAATAAACCAGCAAAACTCATATACATGTTAGTCAAGAGTTGCCCGCAAGACTGTAGTAACTCCTTCTTGAACCTACTACAGTCTTGCAGGCAACCCTTGACTCAAGTGTATTTTATTTTAATGTTTAGGAATTAATGCCTTTCATGGAACATTTTGATTAAGTAGGGAAAATTGAAATACTTGATGTTTTACATGTATATATTTTACAGATTCGTTCCCTCTCCACTCAAACAAGACTTACAGGGTTAAAACCAAAAACAACATATTCTATTAAAGTTGCTGCTTTCAGTGAAGATGGAGTTGGACAAAAATCTGATTATATACATATGTTAACAGGTATGGTGATTTATAAAAAATAAAGTTAAAAGGGTTTTAAAGTCTGCTTCCATATACAAGTCCAGCCAATTCAACAATGTCGTATGATAACCCTTGTTAATTGAAATCACCTTCCGACACTAGATCCCTAACAATGCCCATTTACCCCTAGATGGAGTGGAACATATGTAGGTTAATTTCTTGCTCAAGGAAATTAGCAGTGCCCATAGTAGGGATCAAACCTGGAACTTCTCGATCCCTATGGGCACATGATACCACTGGACCACTGCTCTATTTATTTATTGACTGTAAAATTGTGTGTCCTTTTATATGTTGACGTGTATACAAGTTAAATGAAAAGAACTGAATCGTAGCTTTGATCCAAAAATGTCTGAAAGACATTTTTTTCATGTCTGTTGGTGAAATAAGTATATTATTAATCAATGAAAGTAATCTGATTTATATCAGGGTTTTCCCCGATGCAGGAATTTTGCATCATTGTCACAATTTTAGATCAAATGACCCTCCAGTCTAGTCTGCATGATTGTACAAAATGTCACAGCCCAAGTTAACTAAATTTCTGTTGTCTGCAAGTTCAAAACGATGCAAACCAGAGAACAAATATACTGACCCTACTGATTTTAGTTGCTATAAAGTAGTTGAATGACTCAAATTTAAAATGACCCTTTATTTGAAAAGTCAGGGGTCCAATTAACCCCAATTTGTTGATAGCAAGGAAAAACCCTGTATATGTCTGATGTAGTTTTATGTAATTACATGAATTACCTACGTTATACCTATGTTAGAGTATTGGTCTGAAAATATTTATGAATGTACTCTATTTTCCAGGTGAACTTAGTGATTCAGGTATTACTACAGATCAACAACGTGGTCAATCTAAAGAAACAGTTGGTATAGCTGTAGGTTTAGTACTGGGTATATTGTTCTTGGTAGCTATTGTTATTGTAGCTGTCTTACTATTTAGGTAAGTGCACTTATGGTATCCATGGTTTATCTACTCACCATTTTAGTTGAAAAGGGTTTTTTACATGCTTTACATTGACATGTGGGGATATTTGATTAAAATATATACATTTACAATGAAAATATACAATGTATATAAAAAAATTATAAGCTGCCTGGCTAGCTCAGTTGGTAGCATGGAAGTCTACCGATTGAGGGGTTGTGGGTTCAATTCCCAGGCAGGGCATACTTTCGTGGAGCTTGGTCATAAATTTATTTTTATGGCCATTCTCCCTCCTACACATGATTCATAATAATGTAGGGCAGTTGTCAGTCATTGACAAAAGTATAGGCCTAGTAGTTGGTTAACAGCTTAATCCAGATATTTAGCCTTTGCAGGAACAGTGATTAGGTTGACTGACTGCCGTTATATGACCTATACTATGTGTTGCTATGGCGTTAAATCTAACAAAAAAAGAAATAAAACAAACTAAATTATATATTTCCATTGTGGTGATAATATATTTTTTGCCAAATAAGGGCATCTTAGAAGATAAATGACATCAGCTTCTAGCTCAGAAAACAACTTTTAATTTGTGATTATACCACTAGTTTGCGATAATATGATTTTTAGCTTACTCAATTAAATAAAAGTTACTTGTACCCAAGAGTTTTCAAATATCCTATAATGGTTAAGTTGTCTAAAACATACATCTTGATACTTCTTTGTTTGGGTTTACATGATTGATTGGCACTTAATATACATTTATACTAAATATAGTAAAAAATATTTGAGCATTTCACTTTCAATTATCACACGAGTGATTTCTTTACTGCCTTGTCTATATGTGATAATGATTAATAATCGCACTACTGAAAAACAAGCTAGTAAAAATGATGTTTTATTGTGTTTCTATGGATTTAAATGATTGAATTGTTGGAAAAATACATAATAATCATTAGAAAGTTAAACAGAAACAGATATATACATATGCATTTGTAAATGTTGAAATAATTATTCATACATTATAACATATTAGGCTTTTTGATAATATTAAGAAATATAATATTTCAGGCGTCTAAGAGGTCCAAGACCTACTCTATCTGGTAATGCTCCTGTTTCATTTGAGAATCCACAATATCCCACAGGTGGACAAAGGGTAAGTAGGGAAACTTAATTGGCAGAAACTTAATTTTGTAGAAATTAAGTTAGCACTATGGCACCAATGTACTTCTACTGTACTTGTTTGGTCTACTATGGTCAATCTAAAGCAGTCGGGGATTAGGAATAAGGGACCTTAGTCAGTTATTTCCCCTTGTATAATCTTCAAATTGGTAGGCCTTATTAGTTAAATTACTCAGATTTTACTCTTACTTTTCAATGTCAATTTGCCAAAATTAATCTTAAATAACTTTTTTGTAAATCATTTAATTTGTTTGAAATTCAAGCTTAGTATTTTAAGGGTAAAAACTATCTAAATGTCATCACTTTTTTAATGTCTTCAGTAACAAGAAAGATATTAGATGAAATATTTTGTTACCCTTTCATAGGAATTCAATGATAAAATCCTAAGATTCCAACTGTAAGGACCTTCTTACCAATTGGATTGCTTCAGATTTTATCAGGGAAAGATAACTGACTAAAGTCCCTAATTAAAGTTCATATTTCATCATTTTTAGCATGTCAGAAAATAAATAACAAGAGTATTTCTTTAAGAATTAGCAATTTGAATCCATATCTTGATTACCATGATAATTCTTGCCTATAACTAAATCGGGTAAATGGGAGCATTGTCCTCTCAGGATAGAATGTGAAATTCACTAGATCCTTAAAGAACAGTATGGTCCTGTCCAGGTAGAGTAAATGATTAAAAAGTGGATGAGAAGTTAGGAAGCCTTAGTATATTGATGGATTGATGTTAAAACCTGAATAAAGAAAAACTGGAAGCCATCCAGCTTGCACAGTTGGTAGCTCACAAATCTACTGATCTACTGAGGGGTTGTGGGGTAGATTCCTGGTCTAGGCATACTTTCGTGGAGTTTGGTCATGACATTATTTCTATGGCAATTCTCCCTCCTACCACTGATTCTAAATTATGTTGGACAGTTGTCTGTCACTAATGAATGTATTTGCCTAGTAACTGGTTAATAGCTAAATTCATAGATTTATTCTTTCCAGCTTCTTGTAAAATGATAACTTTCTCATATGACCTATACCATATGTTGCTACAGCACCCCCCCCCCAAAAAAAAATATAGCCAGTGGTAAATTACTGTTAATATGCACAAGTATTTTATGCTATTTTTGTAGTGCATTTTAGTTATACTCTTCAGATCACTTGATTAGTTATGTATTTTATGTTGTTTTATATATTGCTTGTCATTTTATCAGTATTTTTCATGTTTTATTGTATATTTTTATGTAAAGCACTTTTGAGCGTACTCATGTATGAAAAAAGTGCTATATAAATGTGGTAAATAATGATAATAATAATAAAGAAAAATTTTAGAAAAGCAACATTTTGTGTGTTTACAGGTGAGAGGACTACCAGGTGAAACAGATGAGAGTAATCAATATGGTTATGGTAAATTACAAGAAGAAAGAGATAATCAACATGACTATCTTACTTTAGATCCACAAACTCAAACAGAGAATTCTCCAGCTACATTGAATATTGATCAAGCTTAGATCTAGCGTAACAATGCTACATTGCCATCCAACTTTTACACTTACAAAAAAGCTGGGTTTTTCCAACAAGCTTGTTTTTCATTGATGCTATTTGATTTTATTTCAGACTTTTTTGCACAGTAAGATTGTTATAATGGATTGTTACATTTGAAAAAAAGAGTAATGATACTTTGTACGATTGTAATTGTTATTCATTTACAATGCATATTAAGATATGTTTTTAATTTCTCTAGAATTCAGTATCAAATTGGTAAAAAAAGCACAAATCACACATTTAAAAAAGTGTTAGGGTTCAATATATTAAAACCATCTAATCAAAGATAGATGTTTGAATTTAAATCAAACACATGAATTAATTCTAAATAAAGTTAATTTTTGTTTTTTTTTGTATTGTTTAAGTATAATTTGAAACACAATCAAGAGGTACTTGTATCCATGGCAACAGTGATCTAACTATGATTTGTTTGTGATAGACATTTTGTATCATCTTCATATATGTATTTGTAATGTCATGATACATACTGTACAGTTTATATATTTACATTTTGATATGTGGAAGTGTTTTGTTTTTTACATTCAAGTTTCTGTAGTTGTTTTTTTTTGATATTCATACAAATGGTGAGGGTTGATCTTAAAGCATTAATTAGCAAATATCATACTTCAGTTTGTCCTGATCTTTATAGCTATTACTATAGTTATGATTGCAACAAGATATATTGATACATCAATTGTCACAATATTCGTTTAAATTCTCGTACTTTATTCTGTGTTTTCAAACTAGGCACACATGGGTCAGATTAGCTTAAAATTCCCTTTGTGTTTAACTGCACAGTTATTACTGAGAAGATATAATTTCTTATTGTTGGACAACATCACTATTTAAGGAATACTTCGAAGTTGTCACTTATATTTTTGTTGGAAGAAGGCAATTATTCAGGTATTATTGCCATTCAATTATATTTTTTGTTATTTTTACTTGTTGCTTATCATACCTCGAGATGTTAAAAACTTTATTTTTGTGGCATTCTATCACATTATGTGTGATCACCAAGTCTCGTTGAAAATATAGTTCAGGGTTTTAGGTTCCTTTTTTATTTTGTTGATGTTTATCTTTAATAAAATGTTTTATATAGGATATTAATCAATATTTTGTTGTTGTATAGTATTGGGTTGATTCAAAGAAAATTGGCATGGGACCAATGTGCTGCACCCGGTAGTCCAACCTCTGGGACCCTCTTTTCTACCTTAATATAATTTAACTCAATTGATAGAATGATAGTTTTCATGATTTTTTTAATCATGATTTTTTCATGTTTTCATCATCATAATATACTTTATGAAACTTCTAAAAACCCTGATTTCCATATTGTAGGGAATTTTTAAACTGTTAATGTCCTGTTTATAATGGAAAGCTGTTTTGGGACCATACATTGTCATATGTTTGCATGGTTTTATGCTTTTTTATCAGTGCAAACCCAATTTGTCTTGCATGTTTTGAAAAGCAGTAATGGGAACATTTCCAATTGCAATGATTTAACAGAAAAATAGCCATTAGAAATATTATCTCTGCAAGTGACGCACCGCCTTGCAAAATACTGATGATAATTCCTCATTCTTGTAGCGACATTCAAGTTTTTTCTTGATTTTTCGCTGTGCATATCAACACCCTAATAATTTTCACCAAAACTAACTACTTGGGATTCTTGCACGAGAAGCACATGCTCATTTTCCCTTTTCAAGACATGCTCGACAAAACTTTTTTTGCATAGTTAAAGAAGCATGAAAACCATGCAAGCAGACGACAGTAAAGTCCAATACACCTATTCATTTACGATCGGACATAAATGTTGGAAATAAAAATTTCCTGTAATATGGAAACTTGGGTACTTAGAAGTTTCGTTAAGTATATAAGGCAATGACTGTAGGTTATGGGTAGTAGAGTTTTAAGTTATTCATCTAAAAAACACAAATTTGTATGTACATTTGTATTACAAAGCTATCTTGCTTTTGTCTTTGACAAGATTTATGGTGAATTGATAATCTTCATAATAACATTAATACCTTTATATTCATTGTAGATTCATCTTAAAATGTATCAAAATAATACTCAATCTGATTAAAACCCGATCTAAAATTTTAAACTCGCATACTCGCTAATTTAGATCTGGCCTTTTCCAAACGAAGGTCACGTTCAGGTGACCTTTGGTCATCATAATATTCATGACTAAATTGTTATGATATGTAACTTGTTTACATCGTCTATGTCACACAATTTGAAATGAGCCACCCAATTGCAGACTGTGAAAAATACCGCTGTTAAATTAACATGCAAACCTTGGTCTAAAAATAGAAATTACGAAATCAAAATGTGATTAATAGTGCTTTCGTCTAGATGAAAGCTATGCATTGATTGGTCGACACAAAGTTCATCTCGACGTGACCTTGCATTGACTAAGTAGAGATCCAGTACGACAACGCTCTACAGGATCTCTGTTTACGGAGATTGAATAATATTTTACATGCTCAAAGTAAGCCAATGCGTACAATACTTTTTTAGCTTCTACTATTCAGAGAATAGTGAGAGCTATCCTACTTAGTTGTGTGTTTGCGTGTCATATGGTGGGAGACTTTTGCATAAATTATATATCTTTAACCATTGAAGAGGTTTGCTTGAAACTCCACATAACATTACATCTTTATGTTTACAATTTGAGGTCAAATATAAAGTCCCTTAGTTTCCATGACCCATTAAAGTCTTGTGTATCAAATTAATGACCCTTACAAAATAAACTTATATTTTGAATTTTACACTCCATTGCTTTCACTCTCTATCAAGCGCTTGGAATTGTCGAGCCTGCATTTGTATTGTATAGATATTTTGATTTGTGATATCTGCTATAGTTGCTGAGTCAGCATTATGTTTTAATATAAAATAGTATATGTGCAAATTGTAATACAGTGTAACCTCAGCAGAGTGACCCTCTTCAGAACAAATCCTCTGCACAACAATAGCTTTTGTTATTTACCTTATGCATAATTTCTTATTGAATTTAACCTCTGCAGAGCAACAACATCTAAACAGCAAGATACTTTAGTCTCTCCTTGTGGGTGTTGTTCAAGAGAGGTTGTACTGTACAGCTTTCACATAGGTAAATTGTAAACCTTTGGTAGGTACTTTAAGTACCGGTACATGTAGAAATAACTAGTTCAATGGATGGCTATGTGTGATCACATTTAGAAATTTGTGCAGATTTTGTTAAGAGTACCAAAATTTTATACTTATGAATGATTCTTTGAAAGTGCCTTTTTTCTTATGAGATATTGTTTTGTTAATTTGGAATAGTCCAATCATAAAAACAGATATTTTTAACGAAGAAATTGTGAACCTATAAAACTGTTATGTTTATTTTGAAACACCCAGTGAGGTAAAATATATTATTTTTTGTTTATTTATGTATACACAGTAGAATCTCAGCACAAGTTGATACTGATTTATTATTTTATTTGAGATATCTTTATTTCTGATGTTGTGTTTGTGAAATCATTGCTGTACAGTAAAAGTTTGAAGGCTCGAGCCCCGAAGTTTGTGCCAAAAAGTTACATCTTACTTTGTATGCTATCCTTCCAGATTCACCATTGTCCCTGCCAATTCGTTTATCACTTTTCTTAATTGGGACTTTTCTGTAAATATGGGATACATATTGGTGCCAGGTAGCTGAGTTTTAGTCGTCAAACTTACACTGTATAATATATTGTGCCTGTACCCAAACATTCCAATTTACTAAAAATGCAGGTCATTTTAAGATCTCAATGCCATTTTATTGTACCTGTACATTTATAAGTTTGTGCTCATATAGGAAATCCCCAAATTTAGAAAGAAGTTTTCTTATTTTATTCTTTGTTTTGTAACGGAGTCCAACTTTCTTGCTTGACTTCTGCATTATTTGATAAATAAGATTGATATTTATTTCAGCAATAGCAATTTTTAGAACAAATTCAATTTTTTTACAAGGGGAATAAATTTGAATTTATTAAATATTTTGACAATCTTTGGGGGTGATTACAAATGAACCCAATGTTCAGAAGTAATCAAATTGCAATAAAGCGACCAGTATATGTGTATATGTATAATATGCTCTGTATTTATTTGAGAATACATGTTTTAGATTCTTTATTTAAAAAATGTATTGTTTAGAGGTTAACATCCATGGCAGGGGTGGGCTGATGGTGATAATCAGCCTACTAAAATAGATAAAGATACCCACTCATCTAGAGTTTTTCTCATGGGAATTTGTGATACTTGAACAAATATCAACTTCCTATACAATTGTGCTGTGTATTCAACTCTTTTAATCACATGGCATGGAATACATGTATACTTTCAATCCAGTTATAATGGTTACCAAGACAGTCTTCTTAGTTCCAAATCCAATGCAGGCCAATTTCTTACTAGCATGTAAATAATGTACATGTACATCCAATCTTTTAATCAAACTTATTTTGCTCATAAAAAATTATGTATGTTATATTTTCTTGATGTCACTTTTCATGCTTGTTTCAAGTTCATTCAGTGGACTAATTACCTTTAGACATTACAGAAAAGAAATAATCAGTCAGTGACCATGATGATCACTTAGATAATGCTTAGGATTTGTTGCTATATTTAGAAACAATTGTATTAAAGGTACTCATTTACAGATTACAACTTAAATATCAACCTTTTCTAAAACTATCAAAATTGTATGTAAACATTTTTGAAAGCAGGAAAGTAGTGTTCTGATAATGACAAGTTTAGTGGAAATTGACATACATATACAACTTCAAATGATGGTGTTTCATGTAATAAAATCTACTCCGTATGTCACGGTATAGACACTTTAAGTGCATTTTTATACCCCCGCTTCGAAGAAGAGGGGGGTATACTGTTTTACCCTTGTTGTAACTATTATTGTACATTTCTTGCAACCTATAGGTCAGTTTGTCTTAAAATATTCAGAATTGATTCTTGACTCAATAACAGACACTGAATGGTGTTTTGAAAATATGGAAAAAAATTGACCAAATCTGTGAACAAGTACCTTTAATGATAAGTTTATAAATGACGGAGTTAGGCAGGATGGCAATGACTGTCTTGGTTGAATAATGTCCAGATAGCTTACGCAAGCATGCTCTATATTTGAATCTTATGTCAAGTAAGAAACTTATGTGCCAATGATACTGTACATTGATTTAATTTTATCATAGGTGATTTACAGTACATGATGACAAACTTCTAGTTATTGAATTTATTTGTAATGAGTGCATAATATGTTTATAATCCATTTTTTTCTCAACTGTCAAAGTTTGAATAATTTCACGGTGATTGAATACACACTATCTAAATATCATGAGTGTTACACAAAGATCACAAAGTCACCGTGTAATTATTCATGTTTTGACAGTTAAGAAAAAACGCACTAACATGTACATCTTAGTATTTTTGGAACTTTGTGTTATTTGTTAATAAATTGTAAATAAAATTGATATACATGTATATGAGATAAGTTAGATCACTGTGACATTTAATTGTTGTAGTTGCTATGGTTTCCTTCCAGATTTTTTACTTCATTAAATCTGACATTTATGTATTAATTATTATGGCATCTTTCATCTATCTCATGGTCACTTAATGGAAATTCACAGCTCCACTGACCTTTTCAAGCATTATTGATAAACAACTTCATTACGCAACACAAGAAGTGTTTTTCTCCCAGTAGGAGAGGCCATCAACGCAGATTCATTAGAAATAGTCTGTAGGCTATATATTAATGTAATATGAAAATTTTTTTTTATTAAGGATATACATGTATACTTTCCTGAGAAATACTCTGTTGGTAACATAATATAAATAATGATTTTCATGTAGAAAATAAATAAATTGGGTCAGTTTTCTGATTATATTTTAAAATTCTCATTTGCTTCATTGTGATAGCCAAATTGGCTTCGTCCATGAAACTATTTTAAATACTCACAATGTTTGTTCATATCACTGTTTTATTGTTCCATTATTGTTTTATGTTGTTGTAAAGTGTTACACATATTTTTTATATTAGTTTTGAAGTTGAACATATCAATGTCCATTGTTAGACACAAAATATAGCTATACTTTATTGTAGAAATTACATTCTTTTTTTTTATTCCATTGTAATTTTATCAAAATTTTTTCCGAAAGTGCTTAGCGCTTTCAGAAGCTGTTCATATTGTTGTGGAAAAATGTATGTCTTAAACCTAAAAGTGACAACTTAAATTGAAATTCTCTATGTATACATAGTGCAGAAGTAATTACATTAAAACTCGGTTTAATTTAAAATTCACTGTCCCATAAAAATGCACATTATCACATGTTGTTACAAGCTAATACAGGGTAAGGTACACTTGTTTCAGACAATATTTAGTATATTGGTTTAAAGGGTATAACAGTGTATCTAATATAATATATATATATATATATATATATATATATATATATATATATATATATATATATATTACCCAATACCCTAAAGTGTCTGGCAGATATATAGTGTTTTTAGGTTCAGCATTCAGAACACCTCAACCTTTCATGAATGAATAATCTCAGAAGGATTCGTGGCGGTCTACCCTGGCGGCTTGGGATTTTACTACCTACGCGAGGCAAAACACAGGCGAAGAATTTAACGGTTATGCAAAATAGTTCTTGTAGTATACTCACAGATCTTTGTCAAAACGTAATTCTGTGTTACATATTGAACCAAATATTGTTCAGTGATATCATTGAATTAAGTAATTTCAAATTTACGGACTAAAAACGAAAACATCACTTATCACCTAAACAATCGTGCATTTGTTTACTTCAACACCAGTAGTTCCAAAATGGCGTCAAAATATGTCCGAGGTTATTTTCGTAGTGAATGGCCGAGGAGTTCTGAATGTGGGTTCAGACTGCACTTGCTACTTAGGGTGCATCTAGTTCATAAGAAATAATATTTTCTCACTTGATTGAAAAATGAACAGCACGATGAAATCATAATGTTCTTTGTATACATAGTTTTATAATATCAGTTAAACTTAGTACTAGGTTGAAAAAAAATCAAAAGTTTGAGTTCAATTGTGAAAACTGACTAATTTTGATATATAAATGATTACTATGTGTACATTTGTGTAATATATTGTTAATTGAATATTATTATAAATTACTGATTCATGTTAATCAGATAAAATCTATATTTTCCTTTCAATAAATTATTATTTAATAATGTTGTTATGTTTTGTCTTAATTCCAATTACTAGAAATACCATAATAATGGTGATAACTCGGTTCTTAAAGAATTGGATTTAGTCACCAGCTAGTTCTGTTGGTAGGGCACAATTAAGTCTTCTGATTTGAGAGATTGTATTCAATTTCTAGGCTAGGCATAATTTTGTAGAGCTTGGTCATGAAATAATTTCTGCAGCTATTCTCCATCCTACCAGTTGTCTACCCCAGTCCCTGGGACACCAGCAGCAGTTGACAAATAAACCATCCGGATTTGATTGATTGATTGATGATATTGACCACTTATTATATAGTCATGTAGGGCAGTTGTCAGTCACTGACAAAAGTATGGGCCTAGTGGTAGTAGTGAATTACTAAGTCTAGAGATATAGCCTTTCCAGGAACAGAGAGTTGGTGGACTGACTGCCATGATAGAATCTATACAATGTGTTGCTACATGGGTTAAACCCAACAAAAACAAAAAAACCTTTCTAAGCCAGTCAGGGTAGTCCTGATTAACCAACAGTACTTTATGCATACCCTTATGTATTTAACTCTATAAAAAAGCGCTTTTGAACATATATTCAATATGAAAAGAGCGCTATACAAATACGGTATATAATAATAATAATAAAAAAAAAAAAAAAATCAATGGTCCCAACTGAAATCAAATCAAATGTCTTACTTAGTCTTAAACAGACACTATACAATGTCACATTAAAAGCTACCTTGTAACAAGAGTTATATTAAGCCTCTGCTACATTATATATAATGTCTTTAGAATTAAGAGTCCAAGCTGGATGCCTTGTTACAACCACTTTTCCAGCATTAATTGTCTTGATGTTGCAGTCTGTCAACCTTGCTTTTATACTGTCCTTGAAAGACTAGTTATATCTGTAAACTAAACCTATACTAAGCTAGTGAATGATTACCACTATACTTATTACAGTGGTAGATCTATGGGGTTGTTGGAAGTATTGCCTAACAAAAATAAGTAAACGCATTTCTGTTAGACCAATAAATCAAACCAACTCCTAGATTGCCACTTGGAGCACTTCAGACTTCTTACTTCATTGACTGATCAGAAAGAATTTATATGTTTGAATAAAATTATTATATGAAGTTGTGACCCGATTTACCAGAGTGTTTTTAACAAATCATGACTTGCTGTGACTTTCCATTTCTAGTACTTGGTGATCGATTTACCAGAGTGTTTTTAACAAATCATGACTTGCTGTGACTTTCCATTTCTAGTAGTTGGTGACCGATTTACCAGAGTGTTTTTAACAAATGACTTGCTGTGACTTTCCATTTCTGGTATGTACTTATTATTTATCCTTTCACAAGCAGATGACAACTACTCTGTATATAGAAGATAAACCTTATGGAAGGGTTTGATCTGACATAACCATTAACAGAAAGTTTATTGATGGATTTCACTTGAGTGTACTTACCACTGGATCAAGGCAATTTCAATAAGGTTCAGTTTGCTTCATAAGAATGCATTAATCGCAGACCTACCGGTAGATCAAGGTTGTGACATAAGTATTTAAGTACCATCAAGGTATAAGTCAGTGTTAAGATTTTCAACTGTTGAATTAAAACAAAGAAATTGTGATTTAGTGAATTTATTTGATATATCTTTGACTTATGCATTTGACAATAAAATACATTTAACAACTCACAACAGATGTGTCTAGAAAAAATGTACATTTATAGTATCCACTCAAAGTTTGGAGACATATTCACTTTGCAAGCCAATCTCCATAAACAGATATCCTGTTGGCCAGATCTAAATTAGTGAGTAGGCGAGCGGAAAATTTTAGATCGGGTTTTAATCAGATTGCTTTGCAAGCCTACTACATAGGTTTGATAAAAATATGATTACAATTTAATTTTTAGTTTTGCTTATTTTTTTGTTACATGGGACTATTTGTAGTTGAGACTACTAAAGTAGCTTAAAATCTATGTTATAGAAAAGAATTACACTGAATTTGGTTTTGGAGGCTTTGGGATATCAGATGCCAAGTCGTATAAATGAGATGCATTTAAACAATTTGTTTTCATTTAGTCATCAACCATATAAAATTTATTGAAAATAATGATTCAACCGAAAACAATAAAATAAATTTATAACTTTTATTAAATTCCCTTTGTCTCCAAACATTTGAGGGGTACTATACAAATATAATATAAGTAACAGAAAATCAGTTCAGACTCTGATGAGGGCAGAAGAAGTTGAATACTGTAAGCTGCTTATAACGTTATAATTATAAGTACTATACCAGGGCTAGAATTGAACAAACAATGGACTTTATTTCAACTCGCAAAACGAAAAAATAATTTGCATTCTTTTCTCTAAATTTTAATAGCATACATACTTTTCATATATGCAGTATAAAAACAACATAGTACTATACTTAACTGTAGATAGAACAAGGGCGTTATTGTGGGATAGACAAAGAATATAGAACATTTTTAGAGTGAATTTTTAATTGATACTATCAATCTAACTGGCGTTTACAATGCTGAATTTAGCCTCATTAGTTTAGACAGTAATGTTTTTCGTCGATTTCAAATCGCGAAAATTTGCGAGTTAAAATGAAAGTTAATCACAATTTTCAAAATCCAATGGCGTTTTGCGAGTATGCGAGCTTAAATTCGAGCCCTAACTATTATATATAGTATTCTTGTATTATCAGGTTGTCTTAATATCTGCAAAATTTATTTTCTTTAGTAATATAATTTGCGATGTTAGAATAAAAATAACTTCCGATTGTCTATGTTTTATCATATAATAAAATATAGGCACTTGTTTAATGCGTTATAAAATTACAATAAAGCACCCTTATCTTACAAAGCTTGTGCCTATACATTATTGTGCAAAAAACATAGAACTATGTAATTTTTTTCTGAAACAACAAGGCCATGCTATACCAGAAGCGTCCGCGTGCGCGTAGGTTTAAGAGTCTTCAATCGAAAAAAAACACAAAATTGTTAGTGAAATTTTCTAAAATAATTCTGTTGTTCCGGGATTCGATAACTGATTTATCTTTGGAAATACGGATGGTTCCGGTTTCTGTGTATTTGATAAATAAAAAGGTACATGTGTATGTTGTATATACTTTTTATAGAATTACTTTAATCTCACATTATTGTCATAAACATTCATGTGCTACCAAGTACTTATTTGTGTGAATACTAGCTAGAATGAACATATGTTTTCGTTTTCGGTCTGTGTGTTTTTGTGAATAGGTACCTAGGTTTGTCAAACTTGAGTTGACGCTTAAAAAATTCCAATTTAGCATGGCCTAAGCAATAACTGCAAGCATTTGCATTGGGATCTTAGTCATAAACATATTTGAAGAGTTTTAACTGATACACAAAAAGTAATAATACATATACAAAATAAATACCCGAATAACATCCTTTATACATGAATAAACCATAGACAGGGCTTTTTTTCAGTATTTCTGGAAGGGGCATGGAGCCTTTTTTTATGCAGAATATATTGGGAATTTTTATCGCAATTCCATAGATAGGGGAACAAAAATCCAAGATAAACTCCAAAGTTTGGGAAAACTGCATGATTTTAAAGAAATTTCAGAAGGGGAAGGCGCCTGTAAACGGCCCCTGTTATATAGGGAAAAAAGGTAGGATAGAAGAGATTGAGCATCTTGATAACCTCCACGTACCATAATGTGTAGAGACAAGCCTTGGACCTGATGACAAACTTATACCTTAAGTTAATGATTGTACATTTATGTATATATTTATGTACATGACGATTGTTTGTGGCACCATATACTACCTAATACAATACTACAGGCATATGTAAGAAACTAACTACAGATACTAAGCTTAATCTAGAGTCTATCAATATATGGAGGTGAAGATAGCAGTAACAGCAGCAACAACAGCAATAAAAAATAGTCCTATACATATGATTCATGATACATTTGTATCATTTTGACGTTTTTCATAATGCTGACAAAAATATCTCAAAGTTGGGTTCATGTTATAAACTATACTTATTGGTTTATTGCTGCATTGTTAATCTTACTGCTAGCAGTACAACAGTAACTTAGTAAGATAGTTCTTACTGCTGTTACTGCTAACTTCTCACACATAAATTTTATCACAATGTTGTGAGCAAAAATGATTTTAAAAATGCTTGAAAAACATGACACAAAATGAACAACACATTTTAATGTTAATTTACTTATGCAAAAACTGGTTTTTTTAAAGAATTTTACTCGTTTATTTCATGTATATCAATGGGTGAGCACGAAAGTAGTCTAACTGCATCTAATTACAAATTTGGGTAACCTAGTTTAGCGGTAACCTTTGAAATTACCCCCCCCCCCTGGATATTCGTAAGGGGTTTAAAGCATATTAAGATATGTTTTGACCTTTTTTAATATGTTAAAAATAAATATCATACATTTGATTTTAGACTAAAGTCATCATTAGTAAAAAATATAATTCAGTTTGCCTCACATTGTTAATTTTGAGAGCCAATTTTGTAAACAAGTGTAAACTGAAAGCTAGTTATTTGTATAGTGCGTAAATATTGACCCCGATCTGACCTTTCACATTTGCATCTAATAATCACCTACAAATATCCTGACGAAAATCAGTACAACGCCTATTCTACACTTCGGCAGCGATCGTAAAATTATAGAAGTATGTTTGTGTGTTAAATTTTAACTTATAATTCTCACGGCCACAGGCACGGTGTAATCAAACATTAATACTACTTTCATATTCAATGTAATGAATATTCTTGCATAAAGGTCAGGTCGGGGTCAAACTTTACGCACAATACTGGGCTTAACATCGTGTCACGAAATTAGATTATATCCAGACGGCGAGCGAACCTATCTTTCAATGACCATTGTCTATAACAAATATTCAGTACACTACTCACATACCTTTCCACTAGGCCAACAGCTTCTTCATATAATATAATCGCCCATGAGCTATGCAAAACAATCAATACACGTACAAATGTATAGGTATGTTAACTTTATAAAGTTACTTCAGGAAAACTCAAGAACAAATAAGCACCTTAACATTGTTCATAATTGATCATATGAATGCTTCGTTCAGAAAGAGTGAAAGCAACATTTTACGTATTTCTATATACTGGATTTAACACCGTGTTAACGCAATTTAGGTTATTCTACAACGGCCTGCGCACCTAATCTAGCGTTCCTGCCCTGCGTTCAATTACCGCGAACGTTACAGTACGTTCCGTAACGATACATTCGGAACTCATAGGCCATTCGCTGCGAATAATCTCGGACATATTTAGACGCTATTTTGAAACTATCAGTGTTAAAGTAAACAAATATATGATCGTTTAGGCATTGAGTGATGTTTCGTTTTTAGTCCGTAAATTTTGAAACATCACTCATTGCCTTAACGATCTCATATTTGTGTATTAGATTAGGTTATTCACAGCAAATGGCCGAGGAGTTCCAAATGTATCGTTATGTAACGTTCTGTAACGTTTTGTGTAATTGAACACGCTACTGGACCTTTGTCTATAATCACTACGCCCTTTACCTTCCACTAATGTACATTGTCATTCGGAACACCTTGACCTTTCATGAATGAATAATTCGCAGTGAATGGCCGAGGAGTTCCGAATGGTACATTGTATTACTACATTATTTCAGATATTACCAATTAAGCAAGTACATGTATACTCAATTTATATTGATTGAAATAATGGTGATTGAAAAATTTACAGTCATTAAGCCATTAAGTAATTAAATGGATGAGCATCGTGACAGTAATACAATACGGAGGATAACATATGACAATAATTCAATAATATTGTAATAAGACAATAATACATGTAGTAACTTTTATATTCTATAACTTTTATATAACCTATATTATTAGCTATTATAACCATGAGTAAAATTCTCTTTTTACGTGTATAGATATAATGGTCTAACATTAGATCAACATCTTCTGATCGGGTGTATGATTTTTACAGCAAAATTAAGCTAGAAGACGAGCGAGCCAAATATCTTTGATACTCCGATTTCTTGGGGTTATCCTTTACATGAGTGCGTGTACTTCTGGAAACAGATGGGGACACGTTCCCCCAGTGTCTCTGGTGAATCCAGACCTGTCATAATTCATTGTTTTTTGCCAACTCCAGTAGAAGCTAATGCAATTACACCAAAACTCAAGTTTTGTTCTAAAAAGCCCTATTGTTTACAATGCAATAATGAACTCGTATACGAGACGACAAGTAAACTTACAAGCGCAAATACACGAGATATGCATTTAAACTAGCACGTGCTTTCAACATCGTCGTCAACCACTGTACTTTCTTCCGTTACAATCCAATCTCGTTTTCATGAATATGCATGAGGCAAGGAAGACCGATCTTCTTCCAATGAAATCGTATGTTACGATTAAATACTCTTCAATAACCATGTCGTCATACTGGGTTTTTCTTACTTAAAATAGAAACCAACGCACATGTTTCTTTTCAAAAAATGGTTTCGTAATTTCATTGGCTAGTTTTCCGCAGTGGTTTCCTTGCGGAACCAATGAAATTGTCTCATTAATTATTCATGATAACGAGATTCCTAACCAAATGGCCTGCGGAACATAACGCAGCATAGAGGAGTAACATACCGTTGGATAACCGACGATGGCTTTCACGTGCCATCTAAGAATGCAATCTCTTTGGCAAAGGGAATACAAAATCTTGACCACCATTACTACACATGTACGTTTGACGAACACAATAATGCCACGTGTATTACAAAAATGTTTATGGACAAAGCTGTGAAGAAATACACAAGACCAACTATACAGTGAGATAACAACGTAAATATTTACAGAACAACTCTGTTATTCGTTCTCGTATTCTACTTACTTTAGTTAGAAATATATTCTTTATACATACTACACTAGCAGTTCAGTCAGTGACTACATCACCTTTAATCTATCATAAGAACTATCCTGCTCTTCTACATAATCTAAGAAGGAAATTACAGACATGCAAATATATTTTCCTCCACTTTACTTGAACAAGAATACCAAAATACAATACCCCCAGGTAGGCAAACTAACATTTTTTCTCGACCATTACAATCGTCTTCGTATATTCTTCTGTTGCACTAGTTCGAGATTCCCCAACATAAAGAAATAAAAGCTATTCGTCAGTTGTGTAGTATTGTCGCATTTCGTTTCACCGTTCGCACTCCGAAGAGTGACGAGTATTCTTATTCGTCCGTATTTCGAGCATATTTATACAGATATACTATACACAATTTACAATGTGACGTCATTACTCGCCTTCGATGGCGTCATTTTACAGTGCAAATATGAACTCTGATATTCCACTGCAGTGAATTTTAATGTAACAACATATACTGTCACTATATCTTTTCACCGCATACGGAATGCATAAAAAGAAATGGGTCATCGGGCGCCACCAACGTTGTAGTACTGTGACCTCATTTTCCTATCAACAATCTACATTGGTAGGACCATTTTCGTCATCAGCGGCTGCAACATTAATAGACACGACTTGTACCTGTGTCTTTGTGCCACTGGGAGCAGCTTCACTTGTCACCTGATTTCCCTGGAAGTAGAAGAAGGGATTTCTCTCAGTCTGGTAAGCGATAATTAAACAATCTGCTAAACTGCTGTTAAACCATCTAGTATTAACTAATCGATTTAAAGAACATTCTCAGTTACATGATCAGTCTCAGTGTACGTTTATAGTAGTTTGGGCATACTCTAAAAGAATGATAACATGCTCTCTAATCATTTTAAGTGCCTAAAACATCCCTTTGAACAATAAACACTAATGTCTCTTAAAAAGTTTCGAATGTATTCAGACGTTAAACAAAACTGCTGGATGGTTAAACACATTCCGTGAGTTAAAAACCCTTAATGATCAAAAAGTGCAGCTAATATTCTGAAACAAGTAAGTGTAATGCAATCAAGAGCAAAATCTCTTTGTGCAGTTTACAGCTGCTTTCATTCTTATACACTTAAATCATTTTGAAACTACAAATAGAAAATCACCTTCAACAAGATTTGACAATTAAGCTTCGTGAAGAAATAACTCCTTTTATTCTGATTTAGAGCATAACATTGTACATGGACTCACGTTATATAATTCTAACATGAAGTTTTTGACCTGAATAGACAAGAAAATCACATAACAAGTTTTCACCACCATTTCCAAACAATGAATAAGCCGGTTCATTTGTAAAATCTTTTGTAGTGTCATGAGCATATTCGAACATAAATCGAACAATGACGTGACACGCACTGTACTAAGAAGTATTCACGTAGTTACTAAGGTAAAATTTAACTTTGATCAACACAAAATTAAACGTGTCATAAACCTTCTGACATGTCTATGAAAAGTTAAACTACGAATAGATGCACCATTAACGAGCATTCGGAATGCCTCGACTATTCATTGAATGATTAACCTCGGGAGGATTTGTGGGGGTCAACCAAGAATATGTATAAGATAGAGTTTGAGTAGCAGTTTAATATGGGATTTATCAACGAGCGAAGCGAGTTGATAAATCCCATATCGAACTGCTACGAGTATTCTATCCGACTTAGACAACGGGTATGAAATTGTAAGTTTATAATGTCCATTTTTGTATTCATTGTGGTGAATACACTGTTACGACAAGATTAATAGTAGTATTCCGATCAGAGTCCAATTTTAGATCGCCTATACCTAACAGCACCCTTGAAAGCCAGAATATTCCGAGACAAAGTAGTTCATGATTTGCAACATCATACTGAAACTGGTACTTTATGTATTTCTGCGCGAGAAATTGACCAGACGCTCAGTATGACGTCACAGAATATACTTGAAGCGATTAACTTGTAACAGAGATAAGAAACATTATACTGTGTACATTATTTTAAGTGCTGATTCCAGCGTATTGGGTTTGTTTTAAGATAAGTATTTCCGGACTGTAACTGTTCGGGTCGTGTGCAATTAAACCTGAATTTTACGGCGCATTGGATGCAAGTCCTTTGGTGAAATAAATTTAACAAGGATTAAATCATCAATATACATTTTTTCAATGAGTATCACAATGGATAAAACATTTGCAATAAAATCCATCCATGACTATATCGGGTTTAAATACTTACAAGTCAGTAAATTTGGAAAATCCTCTCGGTTTTGAAGTCCTTTTTTTGGGGGGGGGGGGGTCTTTTGAAAATCTTGTGCAATAAAATAGTGTGAACTATCATTGGTAAAGTCACACTATTAGTGTTGACTATGATACATAAAGTAGCACCCTGACTTGGATAATGGAGTATCAAACCCTTTCAAGAAAATAAAAATTAATGTAGATTTTTTCTCTGTGAAGGTATAGTTTGAAGCACTGTGAGAGCTAAGGGATTATAAAATCTATTCAATAAAGAATAAAGGGCCGGTCACATAGGCCAAAACGCATGAATCACGCATAAATTTTGGTTGTGCGTGCTTGTCTGTCGAGGATTTGACCATTTTCTACGATTTACGCGATGAAAAATCACTGATACATTGCGCAAGAATTACGTATCAATCACGCAAAAATCACTGACAAAGCACTTATAAACCACGCATAAGCCCAAAAAGGGGCACAGAATTGAATGTGCCCAACGAAAGCTTCGCGGAAAACCACGCATATCTTGCGCATTATCACTGATAAACTGCGTATGATTGGCGCATGCTTCGCGCATGAACTACGCATAATGTGCGTCTGAGTCGCGTCCTTTCGACGCCGTTCCGCGTATATAAACGGATGCGGGCTTCACAACATTTTCACGCACGACCGCTGATGTTCCACGCATGATTCGCGAATAATCCGCGTAAGAACTACGCAAACTGCACCAAGAATACGTAAAACAACGCAAAACTGCGTAAACTCTTACGCGAAGATAAATTTTGAACTGTTCAAAACCTGGAATCGCGCATAACGCTGATACGGCGCAGTTCCACTCACAACTACGAATGCTCCACGTCAGAAACGCTGATGAAACGCGAATATCACGGATGACTCACGTAAGACTCGAGTTTTGTGCGTGATTTTTGCGTCATTTATACGTTTTGACCTATGTGACCGGCCCTTAAAGGCTTATGGTCGAAAAGTTTCATTTCACCAAAGTGTAATCTGACAAGAACTGGAGAGATTAAGGAAAACTTCCTGAATAAAAACTGTTAATACAACATACTCATTTAAAAAAAAATACAATAACTGCATTTAACTTAAATATAAATGATAATTATTACACTATCAATTAATGTATTGAATATATTATTTGTACTTGTTGAAGTCATCAACATAATTAATGTTTGGAACTTTTTCATCAAAATAACTAGTTTGTGTGTAATAATGAACTCTGGTATTTAGATAAATCTTAGTATAACACTTTGAATCTTAACATTTGTTTATTTTCTTA
Source organism: Mactra quadrangularis (assembly GCA_025267735.1). Taxonomy (NCBI): domain Eukaryota; kingdom Metazoa; phylum Mollusca; class Bivalvia; order Venerida; family Mactridae; genus Mactra; species Mactra quadrangularis. The sequence continues at coordinate 48,528,751 of CM046303.1, read as the reverse complement.
CAAGATATAGATAATTTGTGCATATAAAACACTTTCAACTATTTTCCAAAAAATAATCCTATTCACTTGACTACATTAACCTCTTTGTTAAATCAGGTAATCAAATGAAAAAAAAAACCAGAAATATAATTTATCAAACAATAATTCTTAATTATAACTGTAAATTTTAACCTTCATCATTAAACGACATCAGTGCAGGTAAAATTAATTTCTAAGACATTTATGATAAGCAGAAATGGGGTTTAAATACATTATTTCTCTTCAGTTACTATACAAGTATTAGCATTTCCAAAAATGCTTGAAATCGTCGTTTAGCCGTGTATTCTCCATAGAGAATAAAGATTCAAACAATATGTAGATCAAACAGTGCATGCCTTAACAGTAGAGGGCTTTAAATCAGCCCTTCAGAAACTCGACTAGAGCGCCTCCATCCCCGTCGGATATAAATACCAGCAGTGGTCATCTGACGTATTACCTCAGGTGTTTGTCAGTGCTTTAAACCGTCCCAAGTCTATTTATAGACTACAGAACGTTTGATTAATTCTACACACTGTAAGGCCAGATAAAAACCATCGAATTACCATGTGCTGTCCAGACATATTCCATCCGCGCACGTACAAAAGCATTATTATGGTAGACTTCACAATTCACCTGTCAATTTGACATTAAGAAACTATATTTTATTGATAAGCAAACCAGATTATTCGTTTCAAGAACATGTTCTGCCCTACATTCCGCCAGCTAATCAAACGTTCATATTTACTAATAAACTCGCTCGGAAGTAGGGAAGATAGGTTTGCTTTTTTCAACAAAAGCAAGTTATTTTCAATAAATGAACATGTTCTGAATATGCATGAATGTTTGTTTTTGGTTTTATATTGTAACTCTTTGAAATTGATACTCTTTCATATATCGATAATGATATTTTCTTGTATTACACAAACAGGTAACCGTATAATACACGCCGTGGACGATTCCATACACGCACCCATTTTTTGCTACTCGACGTCATCTTTTTCGTCACGTGACCTCAAATGCAACGCTCTGATTGGCTAAAGACAACCGGTGTCGACACAAAAATGCTCAAATAATTGTTTAAATCGTCGGTACAGGACCGACGATAATAAATCATAGAATAGCAGCAGGGTGTTTGTCCAACTTTACTAAAAAATGTGTATTACGTAGCACACATAACAGATAACAATGACGTAGTTTTAAGTCTCTCCTATATTAGAGTTTTATTTTTTGACACGCAGACTTATTAAACAATGTGATAGTCATATTGTAACAGTTCATAGCTTTGACTAATTACAACAGTAATCATAGTAATAAGTAAATTCAATCGTTCAATATTGTAAATGACTCAAGCAGATTTTTATTGTGAAGAGAGTATGAAAAAAACATGTAATCAACACCATTAATAATTTCTACTGCCATTCTGCCTCCTTCCACTGATTCTAAATCATGTAGGGCAGTAGTCAGTCACTGACGAAGTATGCACCTAGTAGTTTGTTAACAGCTAAATCCAGAGATAAAGCCTCTCCAGGAACAGTGAGTAGGTGGACTGACCGCTGTGATATAACCTTTATAAGGTGTTGCTACAGCGTAAAACCCAACAAAAATTGAATAAATCTAAACACAATGAATACCCCAGTACTTTCAGTGCTTTGATTTTTTTGTCACGTGTTTATACTACTGCCATCTTAAAGCCATATAAAACTCAGAATAATATAGTTGGCCTTAAACTTAAACAAACGATATTAAATTTTGTTCGTGAATTTCGTGCGAAAGCTAATTAAAACTCATAAACACAATTAGATAGTGTTATTCATGAATGTAAATATTATTAATGTGCCCATGTACAGGTCGTATTCTAGGTCATGCTTGTTTTTGTACTTTAAACATTGGACTTGCCCACAAAATAGGTAAATAAACTGATGCTTGAACAGCATTTGTCTGATTTAAACATACTAATTTGATATTTAACTTTTACTTTTATTAAATAGTGTATAATCACATGGTAAATTTTATATAACGATATGTTAATAAAATAAGTGTTCAGTAATTAAACTATAAAAATGTAAAAATGATTCACTCCTAAATATTGGTGTGTAATGAAACAAGCTTTGTTTACATACGCAATGTTTATGTGGACGACCTGTACATATTGTGCAGTTAAACAATTATAAAAGACTCAAATTAACAAATTTTGTGTCGTGAATTTCGTGCGAAAGCTAATTAAAACTCATAAACACAATTAGATAGTGTTATTCATGAATGTAAATATTATTAATGTGCCCATGTACATAATATGCAGTTAAACAATTATAAAAGATTCAAATTAACAATTATTTTGATAAATAATCACAGTGGTGATTCATCATAGGAATAATTCTTTATCACAGAACTAAATACTGTTTGGGCTAACCAGGACCGCTATTAAGCTGTAAGTACATGCTATTGTTTTATATATTTCATCACTTTTAAACACTGTCATAACTAGTAAACGTGTGAACATTCAATTTAGACCATATTCTCATGAAAAAAAGTAAGATAAAAAGAACAAAAAGAAAAATATAGAAAAAAAGAAAATAGAACAGTCAAGATTAAAAAAGCATATTAGAGAAATGAAGTAAGAAAAAGATTCACCCAGTAATTTTCACTCCATCATTTGGAGCTACTTAATAACTAGAAAAGTATCCCCTTAAGAGGTTAGGTCTCTGAGCCGACTCTTAAATGATGCCACAGAGTGGGTCTCAGCCAACGAGGCTGTAAGATTATTCCAGGTTGGTACACATCTAGGGAAGAAGCGGTTGCGGTAAGAGTCTATCCGACAAGAGAAGGGTACACGTAGATAATATGTATTAGGATGTCTTGGCATCGGTTTGGATTCTTGTAGATAGATGGTGTGGTCAATGTCAACTAGATGATATATTATCTTGAAAAATATGAAGGGCTGAGATTTCTGTCTACGTGATTCAAGAGATTCCCATATCTTACTATTTGTTATTAAAACCTACATTTGTCGATCTGGCACAAAGGGAGGCAACACTGGCAAGTGCTAAGATCCTATTTAACTCCCTTGCGTGTGTAAATCGTATTAGATAATGCCCCGGGGCATGTTTATGATTTTAAACACAGGGTATAAAAATATACAAAATATAACGCGTGACTGTATAAATTTTGTTTTTGATTAATTTGATAGGTTTTCAATATATTTTTGTAATAATATTTAGATATCTAGTTAAATAATAAACAAAGAATCTGCAACCTTAAGTAAGACAGAATTAGAGACCAATTGAATTTAATTGACATAATAAACTGCTTCTTTTGACAACTCATTCGTTAGTATTTAACTTGTGATAGAAAACATCACAGTTATAATGTGAATGTCGTTATTTTGACTTAAACGTCATACATATAACCAAGCGTTTGCCTTCCTTAAGCGAAGCATTTGACTTGCTCTGGTCGTTCCTAAACACCATGTCATTCCTTTTTCATAGAAAATGGAAATAATGCTTGGTTACCAGAGCTGTAAATGTTTTGCTAGGAGTTGGCTTACGCTGTTGATTTTGGTGTTTGTCTCCGAATGGAGACGAACCGATCTGCATGAGTCGTGCATGTGGTCGCACGATCATGGCGCTTCATTTCCTGTCTCATTTATTTCCCCTCAAAATATTTAAAGTAAGAAGGTATACTAAATTTATTTAACTATCAGTTAAATAAAATTAGATCCTAATGTAATGTAATTGTCTGAAGTTACTAATTTGTTACAAAATTTCTATAGGTCTTTAATTTATTCAGTTGTTTTTTTCCCCAAAATAATTGCCCATTCTACATTCGAGTTCCTTTCCAACAAATGCCTTACTAAATTTCTAATATCATATCACGAGGGGTTAAATAGATAGGAAATGGTGCCAATGCAGTTTCACATTTATATATTACATAATCTGCAAAATTTCGTAGTTATACGTATGCAAATTTCAAACCAGTACGGTACGTGTACAAAATGTTACCTGTTAGTGTTAACGTTTAATGAAACAATCAAGTCCACTTCATCAATTTTCAAAACATGGCACATGAGTCCACACTATTGTGGTACAGTGACAAAGTATTAATTCTTGTGAGGACTTAAAATAATCATTCAGTACGTGCGGCTCAGTGAATAATATTACTCACTTGTTTTTACATAGATAATAAAAGAATATTTCTGCATATATTCAACCAAATCTATTTGTGACGGACTATTTTGTTCTTAATTCGAAGCACCAAGTAACAAAGTTCACTTGTAGGGCAGTATTGAAAATATAGGTTGTGTGATTTATTTGAACAACCTTAGTGTGACTGTTAAACCACCCCCCCTACGTATATACGTATGCTAACATATTTTGCCAATGAAACATTATGTTACATAAAACTGGTCGTTCCATAATGTGGGAACAAGTGGACCTTTGAATCAAACCCTACCTATATTTTTGTGCACCTGCTTCAAAACCATCAAGACCAATTTCGTGAACATAAATGGTAGAAAATTCTCAATTACATAGTAAAATACACAATGTCATACAAACATTTGTGCATGATGACGCCTTAACAATATTTGTTTTGTTGCAAGTATGAACTGTCCAAAAAACAATTGATCGAAAGGTTTCTGTCTTAATTATAGTTTCTTGGTTTTCTTTAAATTAACATAACATATTGTATTACTAATTGACTTGTTCGGATGAACTTAATAAATCATTCGTTTACAATAGTTTTTTAGACTAAGCAAAAAATGCGCTTCCTTGTCTCCCAGTAATAACTATAATAAGGGCAGTTGATTTCTCAAAACTTTGGTTGGCTTTCAAATCAATTCAGATAAGCTTATTGAAACATTTCACCTTGAAAATATACATGTATATACTCAGCAGTTGATTGTATTAAACTGATAATTGGGCGGATCTAGACTTTTTACAATGGGTTGTACTATTCCATGACTTATGCTGGTCGACAAGTCAAATGAGATCATGAATAAAAAATTTCCAATTTTCATTTCCGCTTTAATACAAACTATAATATTGCATTTTGTTCTTAGTGTGCAAAACTTGAAAAGTCTGGATCCACCCCATACTTTCACGCACTGTTTTCTCGAGGTTTAAGCACGGAAAACGGTCTGAAAATATCAAACACTTAACCGTGTGGCATGAGATTTATCAAACTATTTTTTTTTGGGTTATGCAAACTATTTTTTGTAAATACACACATTTCTATGTTATATATACGGTGGCATAGAGGTGACATGGAGATATATTTAAAATTTACGTGGCCACGTAATAGCTACTGCGTGGCCACGTAAAGCTAATACGTGGCCACGTAATCGTTATTGCGTGCGCACGTAATAGCTACTGCGTGGTCACGTAAAGCTATTACGTAGCCACGTAAATTTTAAATATATCTGCATGTAACCTCTATGACACCGTACATATACATATATTTGACTAAATGTTGTTCAGCGATTTCACTTAACTGTGTTAATTCATAGACTAAATGAATGCCGTCGTTAATTAGGTCTGAATTGGTGGGAACAATAAAAAGATGGAAATGAACTACTAGGACCTAGTATTTTCATATAACCATGGACGACAGAATTTCCGCGTTTTGTTGAAGATTTTTTACAGTAAACATTCAGAGAAATCAACTATTACAATTCATGACTCAACATTGTAATTTTCGGTTGTTTGTTTGTTGGGGTTAACGCCGTAGCAACACACTTTATAGGTCATATAACGGCGGTCAGTCAACCTATTCACTCCGTCTGGAAAGGCTGAATCTCTGGATTTAGCTGTTAACCAACTGCCCTACATAATTAAAATTCATTGGTAGGAGGGAGCATGGCCGTAGAAATTATTTCATGACCTAGCTCCACGAAAGTATGCCCCGCCCGGGAATCGAACCCATGACACCTCAATTAGTAGACTTGTGTGCTACCAACTGAGCTAGCCGGGCGGGGTGATTTTCGGACATAGAAATACTATGTAGTTATTTCATTCACTATTTGATTTTTTATCTTATGATCGGCTGCTGCAAGAATTCGATGAAAAGCAAGATAGAGTTTGTTTGCAATTTTAACATCACACGACAATCTCCCTATATCGTGAACTTTTCAGTACGTCAGCGCATAAATAATTGCATCACGTGACAATGTTAAGATAAAACATGTTACCTGTGTGGTGACTGCCGTCTGATCATTAAGATCCGACTCTTTAGACGATTGTTCTTTCTCCTCTTCTCTCTTAATCAACTTCTCTTGTAAACCTTTACATGGCAATGTAGCATAGAACGCCTGTCTGAATTGTTTATTAGTAGCAACATAAATTAAAGGGTTCCAGACAACTTCTGATTTGGCGGCAGCCGCAGGCAACAAGGCCATTATGTGCGGTATTGCGTGAGGGTCTCCAAATGTCTGCATGAATGACACCACGGAATATGGGGTCCAGCATAACCAATACACTCCTAGAATATATGTAAAAAACATTTTTGCAGTTTCTATAATAATAGTTTAATTCTATCTCCGTAAACATACACGGTATATCAAATAGACCGCTGTCATAAAGGAGATTGCTCAAATGAGACACATTTTAGACTGGGTTTTAATCTGTTTGGGTTAAACTTAATTTCTTGTCAGTTTGAGGGGCATTAACTTAATTTTGATTTCCCGTATTTTCTTACCACTAACACGGTTTTACCAATTTTTACATATCTTTTTAAAAAATTTGAAATGACTGATACTCTAATTAAAGTTGCTAAAACTTAAATCATGCACATCTTACGAACAAAATGGATAAACTAAGTTCTTATAAAAGGAATCCCCTTTTACGAAACTAAAATTCTGTCAAACATAGAAAGCAAAGTGTTTGTCGCCAATGCTATATACAGTATTTAAATGGATTTACACGTGCTCGTTTATTATGTGCTTTTTATCACCTTTTGCTTCGAACTTTAAGAAAATATCTACCAATCCTAGATAGTGCTTATATCATATTTACTGAGGTACGTTATTTAATAGACATATATTACGTGCTAAGATGATGAGCACATGCAATATTAATCACATATAAACTTACGATATTCACATTACTAGAGACATAAATCCTTGTCTTTGATCTATAATATCATAGGTGTTTCCAAAAGTGCTAATTTATGTCGAGGCTTGGCGTAGAAATTGATCATATAAATATGGCTGAATCACGGTGTATGAAGTTTCAAGTTTCTAACAAATACTATTGATGTAATTAGCGATGTCAAATTTCTTCGTGAAAACATACCACGTGAGTAAATTTATACTGTCTGGAAAGGTTGTTGTTTTTATCAAAGAGAAAGACTAGTAAATTTGTTGTAATTAGCGATGTCAAATTTCTTCGTGAAAACATACTACATGCGTAAATTTATACTGTCTAGAAAGAAGGTTGTTGTTTTTTATCAAAGAAAAAAGTATTAAAGTTTATATATTCACTTGTACATTTTCTAATATAATTTAGAACTGTGTATTTCTTTAAATTCAAGTTATGCATGTATACATTCATACGTAGAATATCAGGTACAATGAGGAAGCTCACAACCTTTAAAAGGGAGTCAGATCTTGGGATCGTGATGGTCCCCTTTACGGTAATCTAAGGGGTTTTAAAGCAATCAATAAATCGATTGCATGTGTTGTTAAAACCTAATGTAATAAAGGTATCATCTGCAGCAAGTTTATGCTTCGTCGCTCTACAAGAAGGATATTTTTAAAATCATGTTTATCACGACCTCTATGACAATACAGGTATCTTGAAAAATAAGAGAAGATATTGACGTGTTCACAAGCTTTTTACCTGGCTCAGACGATCATTGAACAATTAACAACCAATATTGAAGCAAGTAAAATAGACATTCCTTTATTAAGGTGTGTACAAACATTGTTAAAATTCCGAATAACATCAAAACAAGCGTGTTTCCGCTCAAATCGAGGTTGTGCGTCGGCGCTGTGTTTGTGTTTACTTTTTACATTGTAGTGAGCTACTGAGTCCGTTGATATCGTTCATGAAACACAAATTGCCAATACATACTTCAGCCCTGCGTTCAGTTACCGCGAACGTTACAAAACGTTCCGTAACGATACATTCGGAAATCCTCAGCCATTCGCTGCAAATAAACTCGGACATATTTAAACACTATTTTGAAACTACCGGTGTTAAAGTAAACAAATATATGATCGTTTAGGCATTGAGTGATGTTTCGTTTTTAGTCCGTACATTTTGAAACATCACTCATTGCCTTAACGATCTCATGTTTGTGTATTAGATAAGGTTATTTGCAGAGAATGGCCGAGGAGTTCCGAATGTATCGTTATGTAACGTTCTGTAACGTTTTGTGTAATTGAACACGCTACTGCTCTCTCCCACCCTAGTACTCTAGTGATGCACTGGCTCAGTGATATAACTTGTTCTCAAGGTCTGATAGGGCTACATTGTACAAGTACACTGCTGATATCCCATCAAAGACAATAGCTTCACGCAGGAACATATAATATAAAAAATCCCTGCTTCACGTTACATGTAGCTTCATTTGACCTGGGTGTAAAAATGTACTCGCATATCTAGTTGGCTGCAAAATTAACTGAGTAAAAAACTGCACAGTGAAAACTAGGCAAGATTTAATTGAACAACAAATCAAAGCACTGAAACCCCTGAATAAAAGATTATTCCAAACGGTAATTGAACGTGGCCAAACATATCTATCACCTTGCCATTTTAATAAATTATAAAACCAAAACGTAATCAAACGTAGAATTGTAATAAGAACGACTTATCTTTTTTATACGATAAATCTGAAAGACAAACCTTTTAAAATGGTTATTGCGCGCGAACTTCTTGTTCCTTTTGGCTTCTTCCCTTAAACAATTCTAAAATGAAAATGATATTCAAAAAGTTAAAAGTAGCAAGTTACCGCAGCATATAAACCAGCAAACAGTAAAAAATCCTTACCACACATGATAAAGCAACTTTTTAACATTTTCTTTTCTACTTTCAAATTCTTCTTTGCAATTCTACTTTTCTTGTCGAAAGCCATCGTCTTGTTCATGGTTCGAATCTGTAATGATAAAAATAGCACTTGTCACCATGATACAAGTGTTTGTTAGTTTTGCATCCTCATTATAGAGATTCTCATAGATCGATACCTGACTTTAATGTGTCGCGTAGCGATCAATATCAATACAACAGATTGAAACATTTCAAACCCGGGTCGGTAGGGCAGTTAGTAGCGCTCCTGGATTTGTAATCTCGTGTCTCGAAGATGATAAGGGTTCGATTCCTACCCGATGTGGTTATACTCTTTCATGAATATTTGACAATTATGTAAATTTTCTTCCATTATTAAGGTATTTAGGAACGTTTCCGGTCTTTTGGAAAGGTAGGTGACTACTGGTTATAGACAAGGGTCCAGGAAAGCTAAGTTATGTGCGCTGGACGCCGTAAAATAACAAAAAAGTATTGACACAGCGTTAAACCCAGTATGAATGAAACATTTCGTAAGACTATTATTCACTGTTGTTAAATTTGGTTTTTAGCTCTCAATTCATTCATGTTAAGGGTTTATCATTTGTTGAAATTGAAAAAAATCTATCAACTTATTATATCAAAATATCCATTAATTCCAAATAATTTTGATATATTTTGTAAGTGATGCATTAAGTGTATAGACGTGACAGTGAAAACATAAAAAACTCAACAAATTAGACATTTAGAAAGAAATGAAAACATATATCCTAACCTTGAAATGGCCTTCCGAACGTCAGTCCAAACACATAATTAAAGTTCAGTTTTCATAATTCCAAATGATTTTATAGAATGACCATCTAACATTTTACAATGTCTTAGAGTGAATCACACAAAAAGTATTTCCAAAATGTAAATTTGATAATTCATCAAAACACTTTTATCACGTGATTTTATTTTTAATTTTACACAGGAGCCTGATTAATATTTCCTTCTTATCACATACATAGAACATACAATATGAGGGAAAAATTGCACTGGGCATGCACCTCTGTGTAAACTGTGAATTAAAACGTGTAATGGTTGTATTGAGATAAATTATGATATTTACATTTGGAAGTACTTTTTTGTATTTCACCCTAAGACATTGTAATATGTTACATGGACAACCTATATCAACATTTGGATTTATGAAAAAAAAGAACTTACTTATGTGTTTGGTCTGACGTTCGGAAGGCCATTTCAAGGTTAGGCTAAATGTTTCATTTCTTTCTAAATGTCTTATTTGTTGAGTTTTTTTTATATTTTCACTGTCACGTCTATACACTTGACGTATCACTTACAAAATATATCTTTTTTTTGGAATTTATGGATATTTTAATATGTTTAGTAACCACACCCACTTTATAGATTTTTTTTCAATTTCAAATCCTGAAACACCCTTAATGTGTGTCTTAGTTGAAAGATAATTTTGTCAGGTATTAGGATGGCTTACAATAAACACCTGTTCTTATTTATTCATGCTAATCAATATTGTCAAATTTATTGATGTCCTATGTAATTTTCTTGTAGTACTAATTACTCGTCTAGACTGTTATGCCAACCAATTTCTATGTTATTGTAAGGTCCAATGATATATAAGACATAAGAAATGTGAGAGAGAGTGAAGTGTTGGTCAAAAGCATGCTGAGAATTAGATCTTGTACTGTAAATTAAGTCATCAAACTAAGAACTGTGGTTGTTTGGTACTTCACCATAAGGGACAACCGCCGTTTTGTTCATCAGCACTCGTATCAGTTTTCTTATTGTTTTGTTGCTAAGATTTCTTGATTTCTTTTTTAGTACTCGTCATTCGATAACAATCTTTGGGCTTTGGATAATTCCCGCGTTGAAGAAATGGTTTGGCCTGCTTAGATAAGACCGTTTTAACCCGATTCTCCGTTTTCGAATTTCATTGCATAAACCAGCGGACAGCGATCTTGAACTATTCCATTATTGTTTTTAAATGGGGTTAACGCAGTGACAACACAATTTACGTTCATTACATGGCGGCCAGCTCTCCTAACCTAGCTTTCGTGGACTTTTGTAAATAACCAATACTCAGCTATCCTTTCACCAGGCCAATAACGTCTCCATATACAATGTACAATATTAACGAAGGGAAAGCTTTTTTTCATTAGTAAAACTATCTACATAATAATAGTAATTCCATAACAAAAAATAATTTACTAATTAGGAATAATTCTTGTCATTTATTTAAGTAACATGATATTTTTCTTTGCCTCCATCATGTACATCGACTGTAGAAGAATATTGACAAATGTACTCCGTGGATTAAGGCAGCTTATTTTCTTTTGTATATACAGTATAACCTGCATTAACAGCCACCTGCTATCAGTGGTCACCTGCTGTAAGTGGCCAATCTGGCTTCCTCTCAATGAAAATCACCCTACTTTGAACCTGTTATAAGCAGCCACCTGCTGTCTGTGGCCAGTGGTCACCCATTTCCTTACAAATTCACCAATTTACCCGTATTAAATGGTCATGATCAATCAATTTTTAGAATTAACAAAGTGTCAATATCATTGTATAATGGTACAGATGTGTACAGTCTAAATTTATCAACCAAGTGTCATCACTTAAAGTAAGACTTCATATACATTATATACAACTGACAATTGTCACTTTTGTCCATTTTTGAAGATCATTTGTTAAAAAACTACATGATTAATTACTAATTTAGACTAAACTAATCAAATCATTTTTATTTAAACCTGGTTCAAATGGCCACCTGCACCAATTTAGCCACTTTCCTTCACTGGCTGCTTAAGCAGGTTCTACTGTATACAATGACTAGGTCAACAAGAGGACATTGTCCTAAATGTGAGACTAGATTTACATTGTCCATCCAGTATTTGTACACAGTGATAGACAATTTCATGTTTCATTCAATGTGTCGCTTGTTTATCAAAGCCGTTAATTAATGTATTAAAACATGAGTACAAGTCATATATTTATATTTTCTCTATGAAAGTGATAGCGGCAGACACGCAAATAAGTTTATTACCAGTATAAACAAGTTATAGTCGCCTTTGTGGCTAGTTGTGGCAGAACGATTGCGGCGAAGATTTGAATGAATAATACCTATAATAGCATTCTCGTTTCCAGAGACTAGTAGGATTCTCAATTTGAGAATCCTTAGTACTAGACTCTGGAAACGAGAATGCTTTGATAGTCACTTAAGTCACAATATACAAATTAATACAAAGTTTGTAACATCAAGTGATATATGTATGCGAGTGGAGGCGAGTAGAAGTATATCTTTATGAGATTTGCGATACGGTACGTGTCGCGATACGATACATTTCCACGAAAATGAAATTCAAATTCAATGTATTTGTTTTTACATTCTTAAACAGCTATTGCATAGAATTAAACATTGTGAAATGAATAAAAATAACACAATACGTCAGATATTTTAGATTTTCAGTGAAGCTGTTAATGAATTAAGGTAAATTATTTGTAATACATGTATTAGATTCCCTTTTGATAAGTAAATATCTCGATTTTAGTATCGGTTTAGGTATCCGATACGATATAACACCTGCGAAACATCAGTTATAGTATTGTCTTTAGGCATTATTATGTACTAATTAGCCCCCCCTCAATTGACATTTTAAATACTTCCACAATTATTTCGTTTAAATGTGATATCATTTAGTTTTTACGAAATGACATTTCAAAAGAAAAAAAAACGAAGTAGTATTTCGTAAAAACGAAATTATTGTGAATATAAGGAAATACATGTATTTCAAAATGATGTTAAAGGGGCTACGAAAATATATTTGTTATTATTTCAGATTGCTTTCTGTACGTACATACTAATATGAATCGTATATTTCCTTTCATATATGTCATGTAACTTTGACATACATTGTTCATCTATATAGTTTGTAGTACTGAAGTAAACAATCCTCATACAAATGCCATAACAATAGCTACAATGAACTCGGGAGATAATTAATTGACATGATTTACCCCTCCTTGCCTGAAGATGATTGTGTTAATACACTATTGTGTAAAAATGATGTAAATGTTGAATGGTTAATTTCAATAGTATTAGCATCTTCTTTTGTGAAGCAAACAACCCGATAGATTTCTTTCGTCAAATCCCATGAATACACTAAAGTCAGTAATGACTAAAGTATTTCCGCTAGAGGAATCTATGTCAAGGCTGCTCATAATGTGGGAATGACAATGACAAAGATTAGCACTATTATATTCAGAAAATAATGACTTGTTTTTATAGAAATGTTTCCTGATGCGAAATAATAACTGGAAAGTAAACCGCAATAATGAGGCTATACTTATAATAACTGTTGGAGATTTTATTTTTCTGGGGCTATCAGCTCATACAAATGTATCTACGTAATTTTAGCCTCTATCAATTTTTAAGTATGAAATCCGCAAATAGTTCCGTCATAATATAAAAAGCATTTAAAAACAGAGCGTTTTCTATGACAGGCGCAATAATTTCTAAACTTACAGGCACATGAAAGCCGGACTATTTCCTGCATGGAGTCAAATCGCCGTTTAGTGCGATGAGTTGTGAGTCTAAGCATGAAGATGTTCACATAGTCCAGTTTCAATGATTCATCTATTCGGAACAACCTCGGCGATCAGCTATGAAGATTTATCTGCGTAGAAGATCGCAGAGGTAGTTCCGAATGTGATCCATCCTATCGGGTTAGATCTAAAGATCAGTATATACAGACAGTTATAATACAGATCAGTGTTAATCTTTAAATGATACCAAATAGTGGAGTTGTGTCATCATAATTATGCCAGCATACAGGTGAAATAGAATAAATATGCATGAATGGTAACTTTAAACCTAAGGTCACTGAATGGTACTAAGAATGACAATTTTATCATCTAGTTACCACGAGTCAAAGTGATTAAAAAAAGAAAATTGTCCAATTCTATAAAACTTACAAACTTAATACCTGAAATACTTTCAGTGCTCTACTGTTTTGATCCTACGATCTTACTTGAAACTGGAAACGTAAACTTGCAACTTGAAATATGTGTTTCAGCTTAAGGTAGTCTTAATTTGGTTTATGTTGAACGAATACAAATGTAATTTAAAAGTTACTTAAACTTACACCGATGTTATCTGTCCTAGACTAGTAAACTTTGAGTTCAGGAGCGACACCTCTTCCACTCCCCACTTAGCACATTGCTATAACGTGTTACGTTTGTCAGTTTTTCCTCATATTTTATCAAATACAAACACTTCTGTGCTTCCTGTGACAAACACGTAAATACAATGACTGTTTCTGCTAATATCAAATAATATTGTATTAATTTTACTTTAGCCACTAAATATAGAATGAAACTGAAACTGAATAATATGATTCATTTGTTTGAAAAAATACTAAGTGTATAATGGTTTGTCGGTGTATAAACCGAACTGTTATTTAAATTTGTTTAAACTAATTTTATCTGAATTAATAAAGAAATTGTAGGAGTATCTTGATATAATGAATTGAAAAGCAATTATATGAAGAGCTGTTGCGAGTATCCTAGTACTCGGATATTCGTGTTCTCGACCAGAAAATCGAGTACGAATATTCGTCACGTCCGAAATCGTCGGATCGCGATCTATTTTTGGAAAAAAATGACAGAACATTTTGAGCTTAAATACCACTAAAACGAGCCGCACTACAAATGGAAACTTTAATTTATGTAGGGACCGAATTATCTATGTCAAAATTTCGATTGATACACATTTAAACAAAAATGTTATCACTGAAAATGCCCGTAAAACGTGTGGTTATGTAATGTTAGGAGTACATGGCTTTCCTTATAGTAAAAGATGCTGTAATTCTTCACTTATTTTTGTTATTACATAAATTACTGAATACTTCTTCATTAACAAGTGATACGTGGTTCGATTCGTGAATCGCTACACATGAATCGTGGTTCGGATCGGATCGCCAATGGCTCAACGATCCACAGCCCTAATTATATTGGAGGTCACTTAAGTCCGCCAAAAATCAAGTATTTTAAAAAATCACGCTGAAGAAACCGGCATTCGCCGTTGGGCTTTTCATTATTTATTCATAGTAAGCATATAGCTAATTAGTGAAGTGTGTGTCTTAGTGAGCAATGACATCCTTTTAATCATAGACTGGACACGAATGATCCTGCTTTAGAGTCAGTCTTTATAGAGGTGTTTTTACCAAAGACTTCGCCACTCCTCGTTGCCGCTTTCTCACAAACGACTTTTATAATATTATAGAAAATGTATCTCCCAGTCGTCCAGAATTTTACAACTGAGAATACTATCTTCTGATACTTCTGATTTCAATGCCAAGATAAGTAATAGATCTAATCAATTGAAAGAGCACTATCTAACCTGCCTGGTTAGTTAGGTCTAAAACATCTGATTACTGAGTGTACTAGTGTGACCTTATTTCAACATCTGATGTAAACAAAGTATCTCAGAGTGGACTTATTGATTGTTTACCATTAGATAATCAGATGATTTATTGTACTAGAAAAATCGTTCATTATTTTATTGGTAAACAGAGAAATCTTAAAATTAAAAATTTGTACTGAACTATAGCACAGTCAGTTACTTTTACTCATAGCCGGCCGGCTAGCTCAATTGGTAGCATGCAAGTCTACTGATCGAGGGGTCGTGGGTTCGATTCCCGGGCGGGGCATACTTTCGTGGAGTTTGGTCATGAAATTATTTCTACGGCCATTCTGCCTCCTACCAATGATTTGTAATTATGTAGGGCAGTTGTCAGTCACTGACGGAAGTATGTGCTTAGTAGGTGGTTAACAGCTAAATCCAGAGATTTAGCCTTTCCAGCAGGAGTGAGTAGGTTGACTGACCGCTGTTATATGACCTATAATTGCGTTGCTACGGCGTTAAATCCAACAAACAAACAACCTTTTACTAATAAACGGTTTCAAATCAAATTATTTTTCTTTTCTGATTGTTTCGGAAAGCCTTTAAGAATTTGGTGTCTCTAAATCCGAAAAAAAGCCACTTGGCCTGACGGTTGTCCTGCACGTTTCGTCCAAGACACAGCTACTATTATTTCAGTCCCCCTGCCCATATCATTAATTTGTTAATTTTCCAAGGTTCCGTGCCAGATGATCGTTAGTTTAAACGAGTTGTCCCTCTTTTAGAGAAAAATGATAAGACAGACGTGGGTAACTCCCATCCCGTTTCATTTTTTTATGTTCTTTCCAAAGCCATAGAAAATGCTATACTTGACCAATTAGAAAATTATGTTACTGGCAACACTTATTTGTATAAATATCAATCTGGTTTCAGGCAAGGTTTTTCTCCTGACACTTGTATTAATAATCTTTCAGATTTCATTAAGTTTCGAATAGATAGAGGTCACCTTGTAGGCATGGTTTAACTGGATTTGCCGAAAGCATTTGATACGGTTAATCATGATACCCTGGTTATGAACCTTAAGGCAATAGGTTTATTTGATATTACAGTACAGTGGATTATTTCATATCTTACTGGCAGGAACTAGTTAGTTGATATTACTGGAATTCAGTCCTCTATAGCGGGCATTGTGGAGTTCCACCGGGCTCTATATTAGACCCTTTGTTGCTTCTGACATATGTGATGATGTGTCTGATCCAGTCAAACAAAAGTTATGATTGTATGCTGATGATGCAGCCATTTTGGTATTCGGAACATATTAGTCAGACATAGAATCAGTCTTAAGCTCAGAAATGGAAACTCTGAGCCAACGGTTAATTTGCAATAAGTTATATCTCCATCTAGGTAAGTCTGAACCGGTATTATTTGGTTCTAACCAGTGGTTAAAATCACAATCAAATTTTGTCTTGTTACTAGCAATGGTCAATATATTAAAGCTAAAAATCCGTCAAATATTTTGATGCTATTCTTGATCAGAATGTTTCCTTCGATTCGATGACCAGGTCAAAAATATCGAAAGCTAATTCCAGTCTTATGTTCTGTTTTAGAAAAGGAAAGTTCCTAAATTTGCGTACAAAATATTTACTCACAACATCTCTTATTCAGTGTTATTTTATGATAATGCAGTATGGTAAAGTCGTCTGTCCCCAGGAACTTTAGAAAAAGGTTACAGGTCACTCAGAACAAAATGATAAGATTTGTGTTAGGTCTGGATGCAAGGAGTTCCCTTGACAATAACCATTTTTTTAAGCTTTATTGCTTACCCGTTTCGATGAGTTTGGATCAAATTATTCTATGTCATGTTTTCAAGATTCAAAATAGCACCAGGGTACTTCAAGCATTTCATTCTTACCAGTTCTAATCACAGCTATCCCATTCTCGTTCCCAGAGTCTAGTAGGATGCTAGTAATGAGAATCCTACTAGACTCTGGGAACGAGAATGCGCTATCCCCAATGCAAATAGTTTATTATGATCGTTTAGGAACATTATTCAGAGAAACAGGAAGGTTCAGTCTATCTGAGGTCTAAGGATAAGAAGTCTTTCGCTTCGCTTTTAATGACTATTCTCTACGGAATAAATGCCGCAACACATTAGACAAGCTAAGGGTTTAATCTAATTTAAATCTCTCGTCAAATCGCATCTTTTGTCGGGGATGTGAGATGGCTCGTTGATATATTTATCCGTAACCAACTCTAAATTTTTACTCTTCATTACTTCAGTTGTTTTTGCGTAACAGTATTTCAATATAATCAGTGAACGTGTATTATTTATCTGTGATACATGTGTGAGCCGCGGCCGTGACATAGTGGTTAGCATGTCTGACTTCAAATCCGGATATCGCGGGTTCGAGCCCAGTCGCGATAGGTCATATCCTATACATGAGTTGTCGGTCTCGTGGTAGGTAGTAAGTTAGTATTGGTGATAGAAAAAGTGTCCAGGAAACCTATAGTAGGAAGAGCTGGCCGTCGTATATAAAACCTAAATATGCGTTGAATACGACGTTAAAAAAAGAAAATACATGTAAGTTTTAATGCCATATTCGTGATGTTGTATTCTGGTCTTATTATCATTTTCTAATTTGAAGGGAAAACAGTGTAAATAAGGATTAACTTTCTTTTCTGTGCCATCCCTGTATTTTAATTAATTCTACGTGGTATTTAAATAAATTAAGCATGTGCAATTATATCTCTTACAGTTTCGTCTTACATTTGGTTACCAAACATAGATTGTTTGTTTGTTTGTTGGTTGGGTTTAACGCCGTAGCAACACATTGCATAGGTCAAATAACGGCGGTCAGTCAACTTACTCGCTCCTCCTAGAAAGGCTAAATCTCTGGATTTAGCTGTTAACCAACAACTAAGTGCATACATTTGTTAGTGACTGACAACTGCCCTACATAATTAAAAATGTTTGGTAGAAGGGAGAATGGCCGTAGAAATAATTTCATGATCAAGCTCCACGAAAGTTGCCCGCCCGGGAATCGAACCCACGACCCCTTAAACAGTAGACTTGCGTGCTACCAACTGTGCTAGCCGGGCGACTTCCAAAATAGATAGCTGTATATGTATTTACCATTTTCATATCACTAATCATACTTTTTTATAAACTCTTATTATGTGTGAATATTTTGTTGTATATTAACCATTGTATTGCTCACTGTACATGTAATTACAATGCCAATGTCATGAAATATAAATAAATGTATAATAAATATGTTATTCTCAAGCTAAAACAAATGCATTTATAAGAACTCGAATATGTAAAAAGCCATAATTCTATCTGATTTACTGAAATGAAAAAAGCTTTAGTGTCACAGTGTTAGTATTTTACTTCGTCAGCACCAAACTGAAATATGCTTATTTAAAAATTAGAACGATGACAGTTGCTTAAAATTTATAATCGACTGTATTTTAAAATACTCGACGAAATGCCAGAAATAAGATAATTAAAATTAGCAATATCATCAAGTGTTTCTGGGTCTGTAATCCTTCAGATATAACTCTATAACTAATGTGTCCCTCTTTATCGTTGGGGTTTGAAGGAGGCAAAGCGCCCCTCATCGCCAGAAAAAAAATCGGGGACAATGAGTGCAGAAAATTGCCGCAAGTGGTGATAAGAAACATATGTCCTCTCTCCGAAAAGTACTGGCTATTAAGACCTCAATTTAGGAAAATATTACTGAATGAAGTGCAAATTTTTCGGTTAAAAAAAAGAGGGAAAATGGCATTTTTGCCATTTCTTCTCCAGCGTTGCCATGGTAATTGGAATAGGAGCTCAATTGGTATTTTCTGAAAGACAGTAACACAGGGAATAACTTTGCCATGTTGGATAAATGTCAGTGAATAAGTAATCCAATAAGAACATCTTAAATAGCCCTAGCGCGTTAAGGTGAAAAAGTTGCCGCTTTTCACCCATGTCGCAACCAGTAAAAGGTTAATAGACATTGTTGAACATGGCTAAATAATACAAAATGGCCAACAGAAATAAAGCTATGTATAGTATGACATATAATATGCTACACGTTTAAATTAATAGTTGTCGAAGTATACAGTAGGTACTTAATTGTGTTAGTCACTATTTTGGCCGTTTTAAATTATTATTATCATAAGTAAATACTTTGTCAAATTAAAAAAAAAACAGATATCCACTTGCAAATAGTTCAAAATTATTGACTAGACCAATAGTATTGCGAGTGAACATGGATTTGAACCAGAAGTAACATCTACTACAAACGTATTGCCCAGGCTACGACGATCTGGGTATATAATCACGAGATCTCTATAAAGTAAACAAAGGCTTGATTTTCATCAATTTCGTGAATCAGCAAAAAAGAAATGATTTGAAAATTTTTACAATGAATGCAATCCATGCATGCAAAATGTATAATATTATGTTATGAATGAAAAATATCATGTTTTAAAAGAATTGATTGTATGATTTTATTGATAATTAAGAATTTATTATCTAAAGAAAGCACAAAATCGATAGGTCAGCGCATGACTAGCACACATCATTATCCATTTACATGAAATAACACTAGATTCGTGCTAACCCGTCGAAATAGTTACATGTGTTATAAAATTTTCATCAACTGTCATAAGAATATACTAAAATACTTGACTTACCGTTAAGTATATTTGTAGATAACAATACATCATTATTGCCATTGGAAAGATGAAACAAAAGAAAAATATTGTTACAACATAGGATGTCGTGCTGGCACCAGTGTCTTCCCATAATAAGCCACAGAATACTTTAGATGCTTCTAAACCATAGGAGCTCCATCCAAAGAACGGAAAGATAGCCCATAGAGCGCCTAATGCAAAACATGCACTCACTGATAGCACTGCAAAACGTTTTGTAATGATACTCGATTTCAGTGGCTTAGCTATCACAATATATCTGTCGACACTGATTGCTGTAAGAAGATAAAGTTCGGCGAGTCCAAAGAAATAAACAACGAAGCCTTCCCAGTAACACATAAACTCTCCGGCGAACCATTCGCCGTAAAGCGCTGATGTTGTAGCCAAAGGGTTACCGAGCGATGCCATGCATAGATCACTTACTGCTAATCCCATTATGAAAATGTTAGTTGGCGAACGTAGTTGTTTTGTTTTATAAAATATTCTTAACACAAGAAGATTTTCACAAACTCCAAAGAAGCCAATAAAGAATAGGATAGCACCAACAAAACGTGAAGACCATAACTGTTGATGACTTGGTCCTTGGTCAATGACACTAGCAGATGTAGTATTGTCCAATAAAGAATTGTTGCCATCCATTTCTCCTACTGCTTGGTCGTTCCCTTGCGTCAACAATACGTCCTTCCGCGAGCAGACTGTGACAAACGAAAGTAGAATGTCATTTATGTATATATACCTTTATATTCTAAGAGTGATATCGATAATTTCTTGATGTCCAACCAAGTGTTTGTGACTATTATTAGCACATTTGCCGTGACAGTCACTGGGAAAATTAGTAATTGAATTGCTAATGCTGTTGACTTCATATACTAGCTCTAGACAAAAGATGTCTTGAAAACAATACACAACTACATTACTAATATTAGATTTTTTTGACATAGGTACATTTCATTGTATGGTTATTTTAAGAATATTATTATTATTATTTACCAAGCTTTAAAAGCACTTTTTTCATATACATTAACACGTTCAAAAGTACTGTACAATAAAACAACATTAATGATACAAAATTAAAAAAAAAATAAGCGAAAAAAGAACAAATTAAAACATGCTCAAGTCACAAGTTCATCAATGCTGTTTAAAAAAATTGAAAATACCCAAATAAAAATAAAATAAAATACAGCTAAATCTTTAATGTTTAAAAAGCTGCATTTGTATAAAAATAATCAGTCTAAATAAAACCTCTTAAATAAGTGAGTTTTAAGTGATCTATTAAACACGGGTAGATTTTCACAATTTTAAGTGTTTTAGGTAAGGAATTTCAGAGTTTAGGGACAGCCGTCATAAATGCTCGATCACCATAAGTCACAGTCCTAATATGTGGTACAACTTTAAACAATTATTCTAGGACCTAAGTTGTCGGGCAGGGATATAAATGTGGACCTAGCATGCTATGTATGTAAGTAGGTGCCTGTCCGTTAAGTGCCTTAAACACATTTGTAAGGAGTTTGTACTCTACTCTGATGTGCACAAGGAGCCAATGTAGTTACTTTAACACATGGGTTATGTGACAGTTACGTGGTGACCTGGTTATAACACGAGCATCCGTATTTTGAACATTTTTGAGCATTTTTAGAATGAACTCAGGAGATCCATAAAACAACGAATTACAGTAATCTAGCCTTGATGTCACTAATGAGTTTATCAAGGTTTTTTGTTGAATCAACAGTAAGGTACTTCCGGATTTGACCTATTTGTCGAATTTCATAGAATAGACAGTGAATGAAACAGTGAAATCTGATTAAATAGGGCTATGGATCGTTGAGGCATTGGCGATCCGATCCGAACCACGATTTATGTGTAGCGATTCACGAACGAATCGAACCACGAATGATTTGATATCATCCATGTGCGAAAATAAATAATTTGATTCGCCAAAAGATGACAGTGAATTACATGTATCTTGAGTCTTTTGATTTTAGAAACTAAACGTATGATATGAATTTTTAATTTCTTGTCAATAAATTGATGACCGACCTCAATTGTTTCATTTATACGCATTCTGTCACCACATTTTTACCAACTTCGAAAACGGGGAAAACGAATCGCATTATTTTCTATACGACATAGTCTAAAGCATTCTACACAGTATTTCAGAAAAATGTATGGATAAAATAATAATAATCATCCGTCAATTTATTGAGTTATTAGCATAGTCCGTAATTTATGGATCTTTCCATGAATTTACCAATTTTCATATTTTTAAAGGTTTAGTCACATCTTATCCCCAAACAAGTAAACTGTTCAATAACTCTTAACGTTACGAAACGTTCCGTAACGATACATTCGGAACTCTTCGGCCGTTCGCTGCGAGTTATCTCGGACATATTTAGACGCTATTTTGAAACTACCGGTGTTGAAGTAAACATATATACGATCGTTTAGGCAATGAGTGATGTTTCGTTTTTAGTCTATAATTTTTGAAACATCACTCATTGCCTTAACGATCGTATATTTGTTTATTAGATTAGATTATTCGCAGCGAATGGCCGAGGAGTTCCGAATGTATCGTTACGGAATGTTTTGGAACGTTTAGGGTGATTGAACAGGCTAAAGGTATTAGCATTAAAGCGCATGGTTGTTTTGTGGGCAAATTAACGTATACAAACACAAAGGTTGCACTAGGAACGTTCAATCGGGACAACACTCGTACATGGAGTACAGATATAAAAAGACACGTGTTAACAAATACAGGTATCACCTGTCCAAATGACAATACCGTCATATATGCTGTGATAAACATCGATAAAACATCCCTCTTGCTGTGCGACAATTAATCAACTCGGTCAATGTGATATTGATAACTGATTGGATAATAAACCCTTACGCAATCGATTTATCTATCGATTCCATTCAGACCCTTAAATTTGGCTGTAAAGGGAAACAAAACAAATACAAAACTTGGTTCCCTGAAAAGGGAGCGTACATCTAATTTGCACCTGGTATGCTCCAATTGATTGAAGTACAAGTTGTTACAGTATATTATCACATTCAAGTCTATTCGGAATAACCTCGGCGATCATCTACGAAGATATATCTCGGAAATCAGACGTGCAGAGGGTTCTTATGAAACATGCGGACGAGAAATAAACAAAAACATTTTACCACATAAGTATTCGATTATTTTCAAGCGTTTTGCAAAAGCCTGCGCCATATCACAAAAACATTCCCGTACCCAGAGTTTATCAACATTTTCTATCTAACGAGAATCTTGACTACCTCTGTAGCCTGTTCAATTACACAAAACGTTACAGAACGTTACAACACGATACATTCGGAACTCCTCGACCATTCGCTGCGAATAACCTAAGTTAATACACAAATATGAGATCGTTAAGGCAATGAGAGGACTAAAACAAAACATCACTCATTGCCTAAACGATAGTATGTTTGTTAACTTTAACACCGGTAGTTTCAAAATAGCGTCTAAATATTATGTCCGAGATTATTCGCAGCGAATGGCCGAGGAGTTCCGAATGTAACGTTCGCGGTAACTGAACGCAGGGCTGGTTACAATTATGTAAATGTAAGGATTTGATAATCGGTTAACCTAAAGTACTACATACGTCCCTTTTTCCTATTATAGCTGTTTTTATCTTTTGTTTGTATGTTTACTCCTGTTGCGTTGTATTGTTTTGTTTTGAAAATAAACTGTAATGTTTGCGCTAAAATACAATATTGAACTTGAACTAAAATGTTTCGGTCGTTCAAAGAGAACGCCACAAACTTGAAGTGATATAATCTGATAATAATTAAACTTTGCTTTATAGTAGGTTACATACCACTGTTGAACCTCATTTTTCACAACCCGTGTTTTTCACAACTTGTGATAAACACGTACGCATTTTTCACAACTTGTGTGAAAAACACGTTAGCATACAAAATTCATACAAGCATAGAAACGCATTTTTCACAACTTCAAATGTGACGAAAAAAGTGATTGAACAACTTGAGTTTTTTGGTATTAACGCATTTTTCACACTTGTATTTTTTTAGTAGTAGTTTTTTTAAATGAGGTTCAAAGTTTGTTACAACCCGTTTTGTAATAATAACCCGTTTTGTAATAATAACCCGAATTATAATAATTATTACATAACGGGTTATTACAAACATACAGACGCATTTTGTATAAAACCCGAAATGTAATAAAGTGTCTAGTTGTATTAGTTTGATTATAAAATATAGTTTAATACTTTAAATTAATAGTAAAGAAAGAAAATAATGCTAAACGAGCAAACATTAATTCTCAAATAGACAAAATACTTACATTTTGCCATGTTAATTTGAAGATTTCGACAGAAAAACAAGTTGTCATATTTTATTGCAAACGAGTTATTACAAACTTACCAACCCGTTAATAATAAATCTTTAATATAATTAGGGTTTTTATAACAAAACAGGTTGTAATAAACGTGGAAAAAACCACGATCGTAATTTTTACAGGTTGTGAAAAACACGGTTTGTGAAAAATGAGGTTCAACGTTGAACCTCATTTTTCACAGAACGCGTTTTTCACAACCTGTGAAAAACACGTTTTTGAAAAACGAGGTTCAAAATGGCAACTTTGCTTAATATGTATAGGTTATTTAACAGGGCAAGTGTGCCTTAAGGAAGATATCGGCACACTTGCTTAGGTATTGGCCCGAGGGCTTTAGCAAGTTTCACAAGTTGTGAAAAACACGGGTTGTGAAAAATGAGGTTCAACAATGCTTCCATAACGAGCATAGGGCAGTTGCTAGCGACAATATAGGTGTTTGTACATTGGTGTGATCAAGTGCAAGTTACGCGCACATTTATTGTTACTTCTATATTTATTGAGGGAAACTCTTACGAAACCCCTGTGCTCCGTAACGGCTATTTTGCGTAACAAGTATTTCACATGCTATATGATATAATTTATGGAAGAAACAAACTGTTTTTGTTTTCGATATTCCTCTTTTGATCGCTTGAGCATGTTAAAAGAAAAATTAGGCCTTAGCATTAACAGTTACGGTATGTGTGTAAGAAAAACATATTTTAGTGCAGGTACAGGATGAAGCATAAATCTGAAAAATTTGTGATGGATGACTTTCAGTTTTTCAATTTTACAATTAATCTTACTTCCATTGACTCATTTATTTAAGTGGAAAGAAAAATGTTGATGTCTCTTTCATTAAGAATGAAAATTCATTTCGTTACGGAGCATAGTGAGCTTGTTACGAAACATAAATTGAAATAATAACGATTTACGTGATCACTGAATTAATTTGAATGCATTTCACATTATCACAATACTTTTACTACATAAACAGACTAACTGAACGTTTTCCAGGCTTATACATGTATGATGAAAATTGATGAAAATTGTTGGGTCCGTGAAGATTTACATATTTGACACACCTGAATGTGTTTCAAATTCATAACAAAACAATACTTGTGAAACTAATTTATACAAAATTATGATCATAACAACAATACAGAACATATAATCTATTTATTTCCAGAGTTGCCCGCAAGACTGAAGTAAGAGCTTTGGATTAAAGAGCGAGTTACTACAGTCTTGAGAGCAACCCACCTTTTATATGATATACTTTAATGTAATTATGTACCTTTCATGTTTTATGAACTAAAATTTTCTACGATCTTTATTCCGCCTACTACAGCATAAAATTAGGCATCGTTCAGCCATTGGTAAAATCCAAGTATTGATGGTTTAAAGTTATATCTCCATAAAAATTTCGTTATAAAGTAATGTACGGTCTAATACATGTACAGCTTAAAGTAACCATAATAAACGTAAACATAACACTATTCATTTTAAAATATTCATAAGATTATATATCTTAATATGCCAATGCTACCTCTTAATACGTAAATATGTATAATATAAAATATAGATATATAATAAAAATAAAATATAAAAATAAAAATTTATGCATTTGCTAGGTTTCGAACCAGCGACCTCTTGAACTTTTCATGTCATATGCTTATTTCACATCCTTCCCTTTAGCCGACTGAGCTATTTGGGTCCTAAAGGTCAGAGCCTGTAACAATCGTTAAATACTGTAAAAAGGACATTAAATATGGGGAAGATAATTTTGAAAGATGAATCCTAAATTTAGTGAGTTGTTATCAAATACTTATAAACTGCACTATCAATTTAAAAAAAGCAATTAAATTGTGATTGGGAAAAAACGTATTAATGATAGTTATGAAATTTCAAGTAAAATAATCCCATGTACGATTTATTTGACATACTAATTAATTATGCACAGCGCTATTATTTAACTGAAAACCTTGTAATTAATATTTTGTATATAGACCCATAGACGTTCTTGTAAGAAACAGAACAGTTTTGCCTGTTCACTTTGTCAAGCGTTTTTTGGCGAAGCATTTTACTGGCTCTGGTCGTTCCCAAACACCAAGTCATTCCTTTTTCTTAGAGAAGGGAAATTTGGCATGGTTACCAGAGCTGTTGATGTTTTGCTAGTACTTGGTCAAACGCTTTGTTTTCTGCGTTCGTCATCGTGAGATGACGAAACAACCTGCATGAGTCGTGTATGTGGTCGCACGATCATGGCGCTCTATCCTGTCTCGCCACCCTATATTTAATGAAATAACTATATTGAAAACGATTTAATATTTCTTTCATCTCGAAAAAAATATTAATGAATACATGTACACTTTAAAATGGATTAATTTTCTATGTCCATTTCATACAATTCTGTACTTATTACCCTTTCGAAAAATTCATAATGTTTTAAATCCAACCTCCTATAATCGAAGACAGGAAGAGTGCCATGGTCAAAATGCAGTATTATGATAAACAAAAATATATTCAAAAATACATGAAATGAATTTCTACGCACCCGGGTCACGACAGTTTAACGCATTGCTTCTCATATCTAAAATATGCAAACAATATGAAACCATTAAAATAGTTTTGTCGGAAAAATATTGGCATTTTGAGAGAGGTCGATCGAGGAAGTTGTAACTTTACCATCGGACTTACCTCGGCGATCTTCTATGCAGATAAATCTCGGATATCATAAGGTGAAAAAGTAGATCTACGAAGTTAGTTTCTGTAGTAATGTAGTCTGAACTGCACAGAAATACGACGTGTGAGACGTTGTTCTGATGTGATGATGAGATAAACGTGTAACAAGGTTATTATTAAATGCTGACATGCAAACGACAAATGGACGTGTTTCTATGTATATAGAGACAGTCCAGGGCCATTTGCTATGACTTCTGAATGTTGTTTGTATAGCTAATTAGTAATCTAGCATACACATTTTTTAATAATATTGATTTTACACGTCGATGTATAAACAACTTGCCAGGGAGTTAATCGTCGGACCTTATAGACTGGTAGTATTTCTACAACGTCTGATTTCCGAGGTATATCTTTGTAGATGATTGCCGAGATTGTTCCAAATGATAACTTAGTGAAAAATTTCAAATATTTTCGGTCGTTTTCAGTTCCTCTGTTCGGTTAACATGTGGTATTGTATTTTATTTCGTATTCACGGTTCCATGTTCTAACAGAAACCAACATCTTATTACAGTTTATAATAATACTTTTTAATATATCATGCTTGTTTGTTTGATTGTTTGTTCGTTTTAACGCCGTGGCAACACATTGTATAGGTGATATGACGACGGTCAGTCAACCTACTCACTCCTCCTGGAAAGGTTAAATCTCTGGATTTAGCTTTTAACCAACTACTATTATTTATAATGTAGATCTACAATGTTATAAAGATATCCTACGTTTATATAAAAAATGTCCTCTTTATCAGTATGATTGTAGGTTTATTTCCTGAGTTGCCCGAAAGACTGAAGTAAGAGCTTTGGATTAAAGAGCGAGTTACTACAGTCTTGAGAGCAACCCACCTTTTATATGATATACTTTAATGTAATTATGTACCTTTCATGTTTTATGAACTAAAATTTTCTACGATCTTTATTCCGCCTACTACAGCATAAAATTAGGCATCGTTCAGCCATTGGTAAAATCCAAGTATTGATGGTTTAAAGTTATATCTCCATAAAATTTCGTTATAAAGTAATGTACGGTCTAATACATGTACAGCTTAAAGTAACCATAATAAACGTAAACATAACACTATTCATTTTAAAATATTCATAAGATTATATATCTCAATATGCCAATGCTACCTCTTAATACGTAAATATGTATTATATAAAATATAGATATATAATAAAAAATAAAATATAAAAATAAAAATTTATGCATTTGCTAGGTTTCGAACCAGCGACCTCTTGAACTTTTCATGTCATGTGCTTATTTCCGATCCTTCCCTTTAGCCGACTGAGCTATTTGGGTCCTAAAAAACAGAGCATGTAACAATCGTTAAATACTGTAAAAAGGACATTAAATATGGGGAAGATAATTTTGAAAGATTAATCCTAAATTTAGTGAGTTGTTATCAAATACAAATAAACTGCACTATCAAATTAAAAAAAGCAATTAAATTGTGATTGGTAAAAAACGTATTAATGATAGTTATGAAATTTCAAGTAAAATAATCCCATGTACGATTTATTTGACATACTAATTAATTATGTACAGCGGTATGATTTAACTGAAAACCTTGTAATTAATATTTTGTATATA
The DNA here is from genome assembly GCA_025267735.1 of Mactra quadrangularis. Taxonomy (NCBI): domain Eukaryota; kingdom Metazoa; phylum Mollusca; class Bivalvia; order Venerida; family Mactridae; genus Mactra; species Mactra quadrangularis. The sequence continues at coordinate 48,499,932 of CM046303.1, read as the reverse complement.
GACCCATAGACGTTCTTGTAAGAAACAGACAAGCTGCGTCTGTTCACTTTGTCAAGCGTTTGCCGTTTTTTCTACAAACCACGTTGCAAAGATGATAGTCGTAAACCAACCAGCTATTTCATTGGACAATGTTGATCAAAGTGTGATGAAGAAAACAGTCAAGATAAACAGTAGGTTTCTTTCATTTTCGAACCTCGTTGACTTGTTGAAATCCCGTGAAATTTCACCTAAAGACGTTGAGGCGATTCAACGTGGCAGACCGGGTGATGATACATTTACTGTATCATTTTACAATGAAAGTACTTTGGAGAAATTGAATTGCCAGGATGGTTTAACCTACCAAAATAAAAAGGTTAATTTTGTCCAACTTGGCAAGCAGCTGCTACACATCCGTGTGCACTGGTTGCCTCACTATGTAACAGAGAGTGCTGTCCGTTCCTTTATGTGTTCCTACGGACGTGTTGTTTCCGTAGAACGGGCAACCTCTATGGTTGATGGTTTCCCCGTCAAGACAGGAGTCAGGATTGTATCGCTTGAAGTAGATGAGGTTCAACGGTTGTTGATACCACACCTTATTAATTTTGCTGACGGCATGGCCTGCCTCTTGACCATCCCAGGTCGCCCTCCACTGTGCCTGGGATGTTCAAAGGTAGGCCACGTGAAGGCCTCATGCCCTACTCGACAGAGAAGGACCTACGCCGCCGCCGTGGTCAACCTTGATTTACAGCCGCCCAGAGAGAGGGGGAGTACAGAGGTTTTGAGAGAGGAGGTGAAAGAGGTTAACGAGAGTGTAAGTCAGCCAGAGAGTAAGGTGAGTGAGAGTAGGGGAGAGAAGAGAGAGGTTTCTGATGATGAAAGCGAGGACCGGGAGACCTCTGAGAGGGTAAGGGACTCCTTTGAGGAGAACTTTCCCCCTCAGAGGGTCAAACGGCCCTCTAGGCGCTCCAGTACCGTGGCCAGCTCTGACATTACCTCCCAGACCATCCCTCTGTCGAACGCTTTTAGTGTTCTGGCAGAGGATGACATGGACGTGCAGTCGCCCATGCCCCAACCCCTGGACACGGTAATGGAGTCGCTATTGGCAAGCCAGCCGTCTTGTTAATTTCCTTATGACTTTAGACTGATTATGGACTACGATTTTAGCACAATGGACAGTTTATTTTATATTACGGATGTTGACGACTTGGACCGTCTATGGACAACGATTATAGCCAAATTCTTTACACGGTTATCGCTATATTATCTCTATTTGATTCAATATTTTTGTACACGTTTAAACGTAATTGTCTTCTTTTATCATACATGTATATATCATGGTTTAAACCTTTATACACATTGTTCATTAAACGCTATTTCACTTTTTGTCGTCTGCAGTTTTATTTTACATTCTTTATCGATTTATCGTCAGCTATATTTTTCGACTGTATACAAAAAGTTTAATAATTTAAACCGTGGTATCGACATAAAACTCTCTTGCGTTTATCCTATATACTACGATATATACTTCGCTTTATGTAATGTGTTGATTTTTAGTCCATGTAAAACTAACGTACCTAGTATCTTTCCGTGTTCTTTTTGTAATGAGAATAGCATTGATTTAAACCCTTGTAAAATTATACGTCGTTGTTGTGTATTTAAGAAATTAAATCTAAAATCACACAGTTCATCCTACATGTTTAAATTATTGTTAGCATGTTTCTTCATGTTTTCAGCTTACAAGATGGCATGGTACGTACTTTTATTTTTATTGTGTCAATATTTCATGTATTTCAGGTTTCCTTTTACAGTTTCTTACTCTCCCAAGCCCTTTTATAGTAATCTACATCCCTTTCAAACCACTGTCTTCTTACTCGCCTTTATTATTCAAACAAAATGGATTCTTTAAAAATCATGACTTTAAATGTAAACGGTTTGAGATCCGTTGAACGTTTAAACTATTTGAAACAGTTTATTTCTTTAAATCGTATTGATATTCTATGTCTACAAGAAACACACATTGATAACTTTAACTATAGCAAAGAAGTTGAATCATTTTTGAACCTTGACAAAAGAATACTCTGGAGTTATAGTATTGGTCGTTCAGGCGGAGTAGCCACCCTTTTTATTAATAGTTCTCTTAATATTTGTAATTTTGATTGTGACTTTTCTGGTCGTTGTATTGCAGCCAATTTTAGTATTGACACTTACAGTTTTAAATTAATAAATATCTATGCACCGACGGATCATTATAAAAGAGTTGCCTTTTTCAATGACATTCAAAAATATTTTGTAACTTCAGCCCATTTGATAATCGCTGGAGACTTTAATTGTGTTATGAACACTTCTTTAGACAAAATTGGTGGTAATCTTGACCGTGGATCCATAGGATCAAAAGAAATTTCTAAAATCATTAATTCGTTTAATCTTTGTGATTGTTTTAGAATATTACATCCTAAGGAAAAGGTTATTACTTGGATGTGTTTTTCGAAATCTATTGGCTGTAGACTTGACCGTATTTATATTGATAAAAACTATTCTGAAAATTTGATATCTTCTTATATTATTCCTTGTGTATTTTCTGATCATGATGCCTTTTCTATTGAACTCAGTTTAAATAAACTTTTAACATTTGGTAAATCCTACTGGAAATTTAATGATAGTTTATTAGACGATTCTGATTTTATTTCTACTTTTGAATTTTATTGGCAAATAATTTCAAGAACTGATAATATTACTTTAAAATGGTGGGATCAAATGAAACTTTTAATTCAAGAATTTTGTGTAGATTATTCTCAATCAAAAAATAGTAAAAAATTTGGGGATTTAAAACTTTTAAAAAGTAAATATCGTAAATCTGAAAACATACAAGAAAAAGAAATTATCAAATCACAAATTAAACAAATAGAAAATGAATTTTTAAAAGGTAATCTAATCCGGTCAAAATGTCAAATTATTGATAGTAATGAAAATCCTTCACTTTTCTCTTTACATTTAGAAAATAAACGCTCTAAAAACAAAACTATTTCTTGTATTGTCAACAATGATAAATCGTACAAATCTTCTGAATGTATTTTAGACCAATTTCGAGAATTTTATGAAAATCTGTACACTGCTGAGCCAGTAGATTCATCTTTAAACAACATTTTCTTAAATAATTTACCACAGATTTCGGAAAATGATAACTCTTTTTTATCCAAATCTTTTGAACTTCCAGAAATTTTATCTTGCCTCAAATCTTTTGAGTCAAACAAAGCTCCTGGAAGCGATGGCATTTCAACTGCCTTCTATCTAAAGTTTTTCCACTTATTTGGACCCATTTTAAAATCTGTATTTGATCTAGCATTTTCTGAAGGCCACATGTCCGATTCACAAAAGCTTTCTTACATTACTTTAATCTGTAAAGACCCTAACAATTCAACTAATATGAAAAACTACAGACCGATTTCGTTATTAAACAGTGACCGTAAACTGCTAGCAAAGTTATTAACAAATCGTTTATCAAAGATTCTACCTGATATCGTTGGCATTTCACAGACTTGTTCTATACGTGGTCGTTCCATATTTGACAATGTCCATTTACTTCGTAACATTTTTGATTATGTTGAACAAAAACAACTTTCAGCCTGTTTCATTAACTTGGATCAAGAAAAAGCCTTTGACCGTGTTTCTTGGTCGTACATGTTTGACACTTTAAAAGCATTTGGGTTTAATAATACGTTTATTAAATGGATCCACGTTTTGTATGAAGATGTGAAATCTAGTGTCATTGTTAATAATCATATTTCAGATGTTTTTTCTCTTTCCCGATCTGTAAGACAAGGCTGTCCTCTATCTCCATTACTGTATGTTCTATGTATTGAACCATTTGCAAAGAAAATACAAGATAACAAAAATATTAAAGGTTTGATAACCCCTGGTGGAAAAACTGAAGTTAAATTGTCTCTTTATGCGGATGACAACACAGCAATATTAACCGATGATCAGTCCATTTCTAAATTATTTTATGATGTTAACCTTTTTGAAAAAGTCTCTGGATCTAAAATTAATTATAAAAAATCTAATGGTTTATATCTTGGCAAGTGGAAAAATCGTTCAGATCATCCTTTTGGCATTTCTTGGGTTAAAAACTGCAAGTTACTAGGTTACTATTTTGGATATCACCTTAGCCATGATGATATATGGTCAAAATTATATAAAAAGTTTTCAAATATTTTAAATCTTAATATGTCAAGACATATGTCCTTCAAGGGTAAAAGTTCTGTCATTAATTCTTTAGCTTTTTCTCAAATTATTTACTATATCACTGCTGGAATTATGCCGAAACACTATATTACATTGTTTCAACGAGCCATATTCAAATTTATTTGGCATTCAACATACGAACCATTATCTAGAAACACATTGTATTTACCCTTTCGAGATGGAGGTCTTAATATTCCAGATATACAAAAGAAAATCGATGCTGTTCTCATTCATCACCTTCACAAACTTGTTTCAAATTATGATGCAAACTGGTGTTATTTTGCTAGGTATTGGATATCCTTAAACCTTCGAAAATATAATCCTATTTTTTCATCAAATAATTTTCCTCGATGTACTGATTATGTGCCCTTATTTTATAAAAAATGCCTGAAAGCTTTAGAAAATATAACACAAATCAATAATGATTTTTCTTTTAAAAGTTTATGCACAGTTAAAAACCTCTATTTCACTTTAATCGATTCAAAAAACAATACCCCGAAGTGTAAAAGTATGTTTCCTCATATCGATTTTGATAACGTTTTTAAAAATGTGTTTTCGAAAATCATTGATCCATTACATAAAAATATTTGTTTTAAACTAGTTCATGATGTTGTTTTTGTTAATTATTTTCTCTTCTTAAAAGGTATCACTAAACTTAAAACTTGCTACTTCTGTAACAATATTGAAACCAAGTCTCACCTATTTTTAGAATGCAAATATTTCAAACCTCTCAATAAAGTTGTTTCCTTTTTGTTGAAACAAGTTTCAGAAAATCGTTTAAATTTTAGCGAGAAAAACTTTATATTTTTTGATCTACCTAAATCTTTACCCCAGTCTATAAGATATCCCGCTTTAATTATCCTTTCTTTATCAAGATACGTAATATGGACCGTCCGTACCGAACAAAAGTACAATAATAAAAATTTATCAAGATACGCTGTTGTTAGCAAGTTTTTATCCTTATTGAAATTTAGACTTTTACTCGACTATGACGGACTTAACATTGTGACTTTTTTAGACAGCTGGAGCCAGCATGGCATATGCACTTATAGTGAGAGTGGACCAATATTTAATGATTTCACAAACTTACAGTATTATATTGAAAATTTGAATATTTAACTGTTTATATATTACCGTTTGATTATATGTTATTCTGTTTTATGCATGTTCTTTGATCATATAATTTGTCATTTATACATGTTTTATTTTATGAATTACTGCCGTTCTCTTTCTTTTCTGCTTTCAGGTTGAGGCTTCGCTACTACGGGGAGACTCTCCTGAGAGCAGTCCAAGGAAGATGAACAATGTGAGAAAGTTTAAGTGTGAATGTGAACAATCATTGAATTTGAACTTTAACGTGACATTTATAGTGTTCCTCTCTCTCTTCATGATGAACTATTCTTCATGTGATACGTTATCACCCCCTCACCTTGATCAACTTATCTTCATGAACTTTATCGGTCTCTCTTTCTCTCATCGATGGACATTCTTTTCATTTTGTGTAGTGTAATCACGTGTATTTCTATTTTTCATTATATTTCCATGTGTTCACCTCTTATTTTACATTTCCTATAGTCTTTTCTTTTTATTCGTGATTGTATTTGTTGCTTCTTTATTTATCTTTTCAGGTATCACTTATTGTCGAGTATCTGAACGCTGTGTTGATACCTTGACTTATCCAATAGGTCCGCTCTACACAGTATACCATGGTACTCGATTCATCTTTCACGTCATCCATCCGTCATAGTTTGATGTAACACAGTCTTGTGACCATCTCCTCATTTCATCATGTCATTCCCTTCGATTACTACAATTGTTGAGTTTTGAAGGGTGTATTAGTACCTTGACTTACTTTGTAAGTCCGCTTTATACACCTTTTCACGATACTCTATTCACTCATCCGTCATAGTTGATGTAACACAGTCTTGTGATCATTTCCTCATTTCATCTAGATTTCCTTGAGTGTCTCGAGTGTTTTAGTACCTTGACTTACTCTGTAAGTCCGCTTAATACACTTTCTTACGATGCTGTATTCACTCTTTTTACATACATATCTGATGTTTGGTTTTCTTGTTTTAAATGAGTATTTTGTGACTGCATTGGTAACTTGACTTACTCTGTAAGTCCGCCCAATCCAGTTTATCATTGTGCTCCACCCATCCCTCATGTCACTCATTTTCATATTATTGATGTAACACAGTCTTGTGATCATTGCCTCATTTCACCTCATTCCATCCATTTATCTCTCTATATATATAACATGTATTATTGTAAAACCTGCTTCTGTTGCACTATTACATTTATGTATTGATTTATTGTTCTGTTATATATGCATTACATTTATGTATTGATTGATTTGAATAATGTATTGAATGTATATTTTTCTCTATGAAACTCCATGCACATGTATATACGAGTTCCGAACCAACATCCATTCTACATTTCATTCACCCCTCATATGTATATGTAACCCAGTTTGGGACCATCTTTCCATTTCATGCATCGATCTTTTATCATCCAGTTGGTTCCTATTATGTAAATTTGTCTCTGATTTATGTATATAATTGTCTTAATTTCTTTTTGTAAAGAAGCACGTTGGTATTCATCCAGATTGATTATACTGATTACTATTCTATCCTTTGGTTTTTAATTTATAGAAATTGATTTCTTTTCAAAATTCCACCACCAACTTGCTTCTATTTAGGTCCTGGTTATTTGTTTTTATTGAACAGAAGCAGGTTACAGGCTGCTGGTCAGCCTAATCATCAATATTGTAATTTTAATTGAATAAACTTTTATGAAAAACATAAAAAAAAATGCCTTTTTCTGGCAAAGTTCTACGATAAGCCGTTCTTCATCTGCAAGAGGGAATTATGATTGTTGACAACCGAGCTTCTATTAGTCAGGATTGTATTGACCGTGATGTGATTGGTCGCACTGTGAAGTTATTCAACAGACAGATGAACTTTCCACAACTGATAGAGTACTTGAAACATTGTGGTATCAAACCTGATGACATCGATGCTATAACACGTGGTAAACCAGGTGAGAATGCATTTACGCTCTCATTCATTTCTGCTGAGACCATCAAGAAACTGGAATCCAGTGATTGCCCCCAGTTTCAGGGGAAGCCAGTACACTTTGTACAGCTAGGCAAGCAGCTTGTACATGTAAGACTTCATTGGTTGCCTCACTATCTGTCAGAGGCAGCCATTAAGTCATTTATGATGGATTACGGTAGGGTTGTTTCGGTGGAACGCCTTACCAGTGTTGTGAGCGGATACCCTGTTAAAAATGGTATTCGACAGGTTGTATTGGAAGTTGATGAAGTACAGAGAATGGGTATACCCCATCTCATAAATTTTGCAGATGGCTTGTCTTGTCTCCTTACAATTCCTGGCCGTCCCCCTCTATGTTTGGAATGTTCCAAAGTGGGACATGTCCGCACGAACTGCCCAGCGCGTTACGTAAAACGCTCATATTCTACAGTGGTAAGTCAACCAACGTTGGAACAAGTACCTGCCGAGGAAAGGAGAGAGGAGAGTATTCAGAGAGAGGAGGTGGAAGAGGTGAGAGAGAGTGTGAATCAGGCTGTGAGTGTGAGCGAGAGTAGGGGAGAAAAGAGAGAGGTGTCTGACGATGAGAGTGAGGACCGGGAGACCTCTGAGAGGGTAGAGGACTCCTTTAGGGAGAACTTTCCCCCTCAGAGGGTCAAACGGCCCTCTAGACGCTCCAGTACCGTGGCCAATTCTGAAATTACTTCCCAGGACATCCCTCTGTCGAACACTTTTAGTGTTCTGGTAGAGGACGACATGGACGTCCAGTCGCCCATGCCCCAACCCCTGGACACGGTAATGGAGTCGCTATTGGCATGCCAGCCGTCTTGTTAAATTTCTTTTTTGACTTTAGACTGATTATGGACTACGATTTTAGCACAATGGACAGTTTATTTTATATTACGGGTGTTGACGACTTGGACCGTCTATGGACAACGATTATAGCCAAATTCTTTACACGGTTACTGCTATATTTTCTATATTTAATGCAATGCCTTTATACACGTTTAAACTTAATTGTATCCTTTTATTATACATGTATATATCATGGTTTAAACCTGTACACTCATTGTTCACTAAACCCTATATCAGTTTTTGTCGTCTGCCGTTTTATTTTACATACTATATCGATTTATCGTCAGCTATGTAATACGACTGTATACAAAAAGTTTAATAATTTAAACCGCTGTATTGACATAACACTCTCTTGCTTTTATCTTATATACTACGCTGTATACTACGCTTTAATTAATGTGTTGATTTTTAGTCCATGTAAAACTACCGTATCTAGCATCTTCCCGTGTTCTTTTTGTAATGAGAATAGCATAGATTTAAATCCTTGTAAGATTATATTTCGTTGTTGTGTATTTGAGAATTTAAATCTTAAATTACACAGTTCTTCCTACATTTTTAAATTATTGTTAGCATGCTTCTACATGTTTTCAGCTTACAAGATGGTATGGTACGTACTTTTATTTTTATTGTGTCAATATTTCATGTATTTCAGGTTTCCTTTTACAGTTTCTTACTCTCCCAAGCCCTTTCACAGTAATCTACAAACATTTCCAACTACTGTCTTTTTACTCGCCTTCATTATTCAAACAAAATGGATTCTTTAAAAATCATGACTTTAAATGTAAACGGTTTGAGATCCGTTGAACGTTTAAACTATTTGAAACAGTTTATTTCTTTAAATCGTATTGATATTCTATGTCTACAAGAAACACACATTGATAACTTTAACTATAGCAAAAAAGTTGAATTATTTTTGAATCTTGACAAAAGAATACTCTGGAGTTATAGTAATGGTCGTTCAGGCGGAGTAGCCACACTTTTTATTAATAGTTCTCTTAACATTTGTAATTTTGATTGTGACTTTTCTGGTCGTTGTATTGCAGCCAATTTTAGTATTGATACTTATAAATTTAAATTAGTAAACATTTATGCACCGACTGATCATTATAAAAGAGTTGCCTTTTTCAATGACATCCAAAAATATCTTGTAACTTCAGCTCATTTGATAATCGCTGGAGACTTTAATTTTGTTATGAATACTTCTTTAGACAAAATTGGTGGTAATCTTGACCGTGGATCCATAGGATCAAAAGAAATGTCTAAAATCATTAATTCGTTCAATCTCTGTGATTGTTTTAGAATATTACATCCTAAGGAAAAGGTTATTACTTGGATGTGTTTTGCGAAATCTATTGGCTGTAGACTTGACCGTATTTATATAGATAAAAGTTATTCTGAAAATTTGATATCTTCTTATGTTAGTCCTTGTGTATTTTCTGATCACGATGCCTTTTCTATTGAACTTGGTCTAAATAAACTTTTAACATTTGGTAAATCCTACTGGAAATTTAATGATAGTTTATTAGACGATTCTGATTTTATTTCTACTTTTGAATTTTATTGGCAAATCATTTCAAGAACTGATAATATTACTTTAAAGTGGTGGGATCAAATGAAACTTTTAATTCAAGAATTTTGTGTAGATTATTCTCAATCAAAAAATAGTAAAAAATTTGGGGATTTAAAACTTTTAAAAAGTAAATATCGTAAATCTGAAAACATACAAGAAAAAGAAATTATCAAATCACAAATTAAACAAATAGAAAATGATTTTTTAAAAGGTAATCTAATCCGGTCAAAATGTCAAATTATTGATAGTAATGAAAATCCTTCACATTTCTCTTTACATTTAGAAAATAAACGCTCTAAAAACAAAACTATTTCTTTTATTGTCAACAATGATAAATCGTACAAATCTTCTGAAGGTATTTTAGACCAATTTCGAGAATTTTATGAAAATCTTTACACTGCTGAGCCAGTAGATTCATCTTTAAACAACATTTTCTTAAATAATTTACCACAGATTTCGGAAAATGATAACTCTTTTTTATCCAAATCTTTTGAACTTCCAGAAATTTTATCTTGCCTCAAATCTTTTGAGTCAAACAAGGCTCCTGGAAGCGATGGCATTTCAACTGCCTTCTATTTAAAGTTTTTCCACTTATTTGGACCCATTTTAAAATCTGTATTTGATCTAGCATTTTCTGAAGGCCACATGTCCGATTCACAAAAGCTTTCTTACATTACTTTAATCTGTAAAGACCCTAACAATTCAACTAATATGAAAAATTACAGACCGATTTCGTTATTAAACAGTGACCGTAAACTGTTAGCAAAGTTATTAACAAATCGTTTATCAAAGATTCTACCTGATATCGTTGGCATTTCACAGACTTGTTCTATACGTGGTCGTTCCATATTTGACAATGTCCATTTACTTCGTAACATTTTTGATTATGTTGAACAAAAACAACTTTCAGCCTGTTTCATTAACTTGGATCAAGAAAAAGCCTTTGACCGTGTTTCTTGGTCGTACATGTTTGACACTTTAAAGGCATTTGGGTTTAATAATACGTTTATTAAATGGATCCACGTTTTGTATGAAGATGTGAAATCTAGTGTCATTGTTAATAATCATATTTCAGATGTTTTTTTCTCTTTCCCGATCTGTAAGACAAGGCTGTCCTCTATCTCCATTACTGTATGTTCTATGTATTGAACCATTTGCAAAGAAAATACAAGATAACAAAAATATTAAAGGTTTGATAACCCCTGGTGGAAAAACTGAAGTTAAATTGTCTCTTTATGCGGATGACAATACAGCAATATTAACCGATGATCAGTCCATTTCTAAATTATTTTATGATGTTAACCTTTTCGAAAAAGTCTCTGGATCTAAAATTAATTATAAAAAATCTAATGGTTTATATCTTGGCAAGTGGAAAAATCGTTCAGATCATCCTTTTGGCATTTCTTGGGTTAAAAACTGCAAGTTACTAGGTTACTATTTTGGATATCACCTTAGTCATGATGATATATGGTCAAAATTATATAAAAAGTTTTCAAATATTTTAAATCTTAATATGTCAAGACAAATGTCCTTCAAGGGTAAAAGTTCTGTCATTAATTCTTTAGCTTTTTCTCAAATTATTTACTATATCACTGCTGGAATTATGCCCAAACACTATATTACATTGTTTCAACGAGCCATATTCAAATTTATTTGGCATTCAACATATGAACCATTATCTAGAAACACATTGTATTTACCCTTTCGAGATGGAGGTCTTAATATTCCAGATATACAAAAGAAAATCGATGCTGTTCTCATTCATCACCTTCACAAACTTGTTTCAAATTATGATGCAAACTGGTGTTATTTTGCTAGGTATTGGATATCCTTAAACCTTCGAAAATATAATCCTATTTTGTCATCAAATAATTTTCCTCGATGTACTGATTATGTGCCCTTATTTTATAAAAATTGCCTGAAAGCTTTAGAAAATATAACACAAATCAATAATGATTTTTCTTTTAAAAGTTTATGCACAGTTAAAAACCTCTATTTCACTTTAATCGATTCAAAAAACAATACCCCGAAGTGTAAAATTATGTTTCCTCATATCGATTTTAATAACGTTTTTAAAAATGTGTTTTCGAAAATCATTGATCCATTACATAAAAATATTTGTTTTAAACTAGTTCATGATGTTGTTTTTGTTAATTATTTTCTCTCCTTAAAAGGTATCACTAAACTTAAAACTTGCTACTTCTGTAACAATATTGAAACCAAATCTCACCTATTTTTAGAATGCAAATATTTCAAACCTCTTAATAAAGTTGTTTCCTTTTTGTTGAAACAAGTTTCAGAAAATCGTTTAAATTTTAGCGAGAAAAACTTTATATTTTTTGATCTACCTAAATCTTTACCCCAGTCTATGAGATATCCCGCTTTAATTATCCTTTCTTTATCAAGATACGTAATATGGACCGTCCGTACCGAACAAAAGTACAATAATAAAAATTTATCAAGATACGCTGTTGTTAACAAGTTTTTATCCTTATTGAAATTTAGACTTTTACTCGACTACGACGGACTTAACATTGTGACTTTTTTAGACAGCTGGAGCCAGCATGGCATATGCACTTATAGCGAGAGTGGACCAATATTTAATGATTTCACAAACTTACAGTATTATATTGAAAATTTGAATATTTAACAGTTTATATATTACCGTTTGATTATATGTTATTCTGTTTTATACATGTTCTTTGATCATATAATTTGTCATTTATACATGTTTTATTTTATGAATTACTGCCGTTCTCTTTCTTTTCTGCTTTCAGGTTGAGGCTTCGCTACTACGGGGAGACTCTCCTGAAAGCGGTCAAGGAAGATAAACAATGTGAGAAAGTGTGAATGTGAACAATCATTGAATTTGAACTTTACCGTGACATTTATAGTGTTCCTCTCTCTCTCCGTGAAGAACTTTTCTTCATGTGATACGTTATCTCCCCTTCACCTTGATCAACTTATCTTCTTGAACTTTATTGACATTCTTTTCATTTTGTGTAGTGAACAATCATTGAATTTGAACTTTAACGTGACATTCATCGTGTTCCTCTCTCTCTCCGTGATGAACTTTTCTTCATGTGATATTCTTTATGTGATATATCTCTCCCTCACCTAGATCAACTTATCTTCATGAACTTTATTGCTCTCTCTCATCGATGGACATTCTTTTCATTTTGTGTAGTGTAATCACATGTATTTCTATTTTTCATTATATTTCTATATATTCACCTCTTATTTTACATTCCCTATAGTATTTTCTCTTTTATTCATGATTGTATTTGTTTCTTCTTTATTTATCTTTTCAGGTATCACTTATTGTCGAGTATTTGGGCGCTGTGTTGATACCTTGACTTATCCAATAAGTCCGCTCTACACAGTATACCATGGTACTCGATTCATCTTTCACGTAACCCATCCTTCATAGTTTGATGTAACACAGTCTTGTGACCATCTCCTCATTTCATCATGTCATTCCCTTCGTTTAATACAAGTGTTGAGTATTGAAAGGTGTATTAGTACCTTGACTTACTTTGTAAGTCCGCTTAATACACCTTTTCACGATACTCTATTTACTCATCCGTCATAGTTGATGTAACACAGTCTTGTGATCATTTCATCATTTCATCTAGATTTCCTTGAGTGTCTTAAGTGTATTAGTACCTTGACTTACTTTGTAAGTCCGCTTAATACACTTTCTTACGATGCTGTATTCACTCTTTTTACATACATATTTGATGTTTGGTTATCTTGTTCAAATGAGTATTTTGTGACTGCATTGGTAACTTGACTTATTCTGTAAGTCCGCCCAATCCAGTTTATCATTGTGTTCTACCCATCCCTCATGTCACTCATTTTCATATTATTGATGTAACACAGTCTTGTGATCATTGCCTCATTTCACCTCATTCCATCCATTTATATATATATATATATATATATAACATGTATTATTGTAAAACCTGCTTCTGTTGCACTATTACATTTATGTATTGATTTATTGTTATGTTTAATATGCATTACAATTATGTATTGATTGATTTGGAATTATGTATTGAATGTGTATTTTTCTCTATGAAACTCCATGCTCATGTATATACGGGTTCTGAACCAACATCCATTCTACATTTCATTCACCCCTCATATGTATATGTAACCCAGTTTGGGACCATCTTTCCATTTCATGCATCCATCTTTTATCATCCAGTTGGTTCCTGTAAATTTGTCTCTGATTTATGTATATAGTCTTGATTTCTTTTTGTAAAGAAGCACGTTGGTTTTCATCCAGATTGATTATACTGATTACTATTCTATCCTTTGGTTTTTAATTCATAGAAATTGATTTCTTTTCAAAATTCTACCACCAACTTGCTTCTATTTAGGCCTTGGTAATTTGTTTTTATTGAACAGAAGCAGGTTACAGGCTGCTGGTCAGCCTAATCATCTATATTGTAATTTTAATTGAATAAACTTTTATGAAAAACATAAAAAAATGCCTTTTTGGCGAAGCATTTTACTGGCTCTGGTCGTTCCCAAACACCAAGTCATTCCTTATTCTTAGAGAAGGGAAATGTGACATGGTTACCAGAGCTGTTGATGTTTTGCTAGTACTTGGTCAAACGCTTTGTTTTCTGCGTTCGTCATCGTGAGATGACGAAACAACCTGCATGAGTCGTGTATGTGGTCGCACGATCATGGCGCTCTATCCTGTCTCGCCACCCTATATTTAATGAAATAACTATATTGAAAACGAATTAATATTTCTTTCATCTTGAAATAAATTTGAAAAAAATATTAATGAATACATGTACACTTTAAAATGGATTATGGCTATGTCTATTTCATACAATTCTGTACTTATTACCCCTTCGAAAAATTCATAATGTTATAAATCCAACCTCCTATAATCGAAGACAGGAAGAGTGCCATGGTCAAAATGCAGTATTATGATAAACAAAAATAAATTCAAAAATACATAAAATGAATTTCTACGCACCCGGGTCACGTCAGTTTAATGCATTGCATCTCATATTTAAAAATATGCAAACAATATGAAACCATTAAAATAGTTTTGTCGGAAAATATTGGCATTTTGAGAGAGGTCGATCGAGAAAGTTATAACTTTACCATCGGACTTACCTCGGCGATCTTCTATGCAGATAAATCTCGGATATCATAAGGTGAAAAAGTAGATCTACGAAGTTAGTTTCTGTAGTAATGTATTCTGAACTGCACAGAAATACGACGTGTGAGACGTTGTTCTGATGTGATGATGAGATAAACGTGTAACAAGTTTATTCTTAAATGTTGACATGAAAATGACAAATGGACGTGTTTCTATGTATATAGAAACAGTCTAGGGCCTTTTTGTATGACTTCTGAATGTTGTTTTTTAGCTAATTAGTTAACAACAGGTCGTATTCTAGGTCATGCGTGTTATTGTACTTTAAATAATGGACTTTTCTACTATATAGGTGAATACGTTGATGCATGAACAGCATTTTGCTGATTTAAACACACCACTTTGATATTCAATATTTATTTTAAATATTGTATATCTTCTTTGTAAATGTTTTATAAACATGTGTATTAAAACAAGTGTAAACAAACCAAACTATAAAATTGTATAAATAATTCACCCCTAATTATTGGTGTGTAATTAAACTGGCCATACTTATATACGCAATGTTTACGTGGACGACCTGTAGCATACAATTTTTTTTAGATAATATTGATTTTACACGTCGATGTATAAACAATAATAGTACTACTTGCTAGGGAGTTAATCGCCGGACCTTATAACCTGGTTGTATTTCTACTACGTCTGATTTCCGAGGTACATCTCCGTAGATGATCGGCGAGGTTGTTCCGAATGATACTCTAGATGTGGTCAATGTTTTGTTGTAGACCCCAATGACGTCATTTTTACAATAATAATAGTAATGAGCGCCATAAGCGCTCGTTACAACATAAATGTGATTATTATTCTATCTTTTATACGTTCAAAATATCGTTTTGTACAGATCGTTAAATATGTAGAGGTTATTTAACAGGGCAATCGTGCCTTAAGGAAGATATCGGCACACTTGCTTAGGTATTGGCCCGAGGGCTTTAGCCTGAGAGCTAATGCCGAGGAAAGTGTGCCGATATCGACTTAAGGCACACTTGCCTTGTTTCATAACCTTTTTATTGCATATGTTGACCAATGCATGTAATGATGATTTTTCTACAACAAAAATACAAATTTTTCTCGACGTAACGCGCTATTTTGCACGTTGACGTTACGTCACATGTATTGTTTGTTTTTCCAAAGCCGAAACGTTGGAATCTAATGAATGCTTGTTATAAAACGTAAGTCTGGTTGTTGATTATCTCATTAATTTTCAATATGAAAAAAACAAACGTCGTAGAATTGAATAGCTTCTTGTTGAGAATTTCACGTGCGGAAAGTCTGCGGTTGTATAACTGCAGGTGCATAATGACTGGAAGTTGCCTCAATATCAATTTTTGGCACACTAGGAAGTGAGCCAAATATCGATATTTTGGCACACTTGCTCAATACGTAGAGGTTATTAAACAGGGCAAGTGTGCCTTAAGGAAGATATCGGCACACTTGCTTAGGTATTGGCCCGATGGCTAATGCCGAGGAAAGAGTGCCGATATCGACTTAAGGCACACTTGCCCTGTTTCATAACCTTTTATTGCATGTGTTGATCAATGCATGTAATGACGATTTTTCTACAACAAAAGTAGATCTACACTAGCTTTTTCTCGGCGTAACGCGCTATTTTGCACGTTGACGTTACGTCACATGTTTTGTTTTTTCAACACCGAAACGTTGAAATCTAATGAACGCTTGTTATAAAACGTAATTCTGGTTGTTGATTATCTCATTCATTTTTTATATGAAACAACACACGTCGTAAAATTGAATAGCTTCTTGTTGCTAATTACGTACGAATTTAACGTGCGGAAAGTCTGTCGTTGTTAAACTGCAGGTGCGTATTTACCAGAAGTTGCCTCAATATCGATTTTTGGCACACTTGCTCAATACTGGAATGAATTGCCTACATTGAGACTATATTGGTGCAGTTTCTTGTCGATTTTGTTACTATTTATAGTAACATATGCAATAATGGAATATATTGACCGCCTCGAGATTTTATCGGCACACTTTCGCAGCATTTTTGTTACTATCCATGCAAAATATAAATTCCAGTATTAAGCGAAAATAAAAAGTCTGACAATGAAATCTGTACCCCTGAAATTGACCACTGTGTTACAATTCACAAGATATAACTCACTAATATAAAATGTTTGCATAATAAAGATACAATGACCTTTACTTTTATATATCAATTATCTATGCTGTAATCATATTTATTTAAGTTTAATATGCATGCATCTTCCCAACATTAAGCTTTTTTACCAAAGGTACATGTATATCTCACCAAAATATGAAATACTGTAGAATTTTCATGTTGCCATCGATGCATAATAAATGAGTATTAGTGTCAGGGCGTACAATGGGTTGTGTGCTTCATGCTTCGTCCCCCAAGGAGTCGCTAGTTTGAATCCCTTTCCTCCACTTAAACGACCAAGGCTCGACAGAATTTGCTATGGACATAAATGTTACCATGGATATTATTGCTGTGCTTGGGCAGCTGATACAAACCTTGTGAATACGGACATTATAACAGTACCATGGGATGTATGTGCTTACTATGTACCTTAATGTGGCTTCTCTATGTTCTAAAGTGGTTGCTTGTACGTAAAGGTAGTAAAATAAGGTACAATACTGGCTTGTTGAACACCTTAGGGTAGTTGGGACATCTTGCACTCATGTTGCGATGTAAACCATTTAAATAAAATATTTGAAAAAAAATGAAACATTAATTTTGTTTATTATATACTTTAAAATATACTATGATATTGACCCATGTTGTGAAAATTGCGTTAGGACTAAAAATCGAAAAAATGTCTAACGTAATTTTCACATTGTTCATTTGTGAAAAACGCGTACGCATTTTTCACAACTTGTGAAAGTTACTAACGTGTTTTTCACAAGTTGTGAAAATTGCGTACGCGTTTTTCACACGTTGTGAAAAACACGGGTTGTGAAAAATGAGGTTCAACATACCACTAAATGGGGTGCTTATTTTTTTTTTAGAGTGCATGGATACCTCATTTGTGGTGCTTTTTAATATTGAAGAGTATGTTTGTCTTTGACAATGCTTTTCCTATTAAATTATGCAAAAAATCAATGGATCTGGTTTGTTTAGTCGCGAAAACTGGTTAAAAAGGGAGATGACTTTATTTTCTTATAAGTAACGTAACTTTTTTTCTAATACTGATCATATTGAGGTGAATAGATAGATCTTTCAGTCTATATATGGTTTGGGGTATCTAACACCCCTGGATCATAGTGTAATTTGTCATTGAAAATGAGACTTTTTATATACAACAAAGAAGGATTTTATTTAGTGGTATGTAACCTATAGTAGTAAATTTAGACATATACTTGATGTATGCCTCTTTCTTGGTATAGTGTAGAGTAGAACTTACGTCCTTCAAGTAGGAAAAATGTTAAAAGTGTTCAAAAGAAAAAGTTCTATAAAATCCCAAGCTGAATAAGGGAGAAAACTAAACAATTAACATAATTATAGAACAAATATGAAAACCTTTATAACTGCTTAATGCCGAATTTGCGATTCTAGCTTGACCAGCAATACAATTATACGAGTTTTATCAAATTACGGTAATTTACAGCTTCGTTGACAATAAAAGACGAAATTAGCAATTTCTGGCGAGTTAAGTAATTTCGTTTTACTATGTGTCATTACATTAAAAGGTAAACTCATTCTGCTGACACGATATTTTACGTGATGTCACCTTTACCCAGATCAAGCGTTTACTGTACATTGATTAGTCACGCACGTGTTTCCTGTGTCTGCTAATCTTATTCAATCTAATTATGGAAGTATATCACGACATTACAATGGACATGACTAATTTATATTATTTTTTACATTTGCACTTTTCTACAGTCCTCCAGATCAAAAGACAAGAATAAAAAGAAGTATATAAGAGTATCATCTATATTGTATAAAAAAATTCTGATTTAAGAGGAATCAGAGTTCAAAGTTATACCGCTGTCACGACTTGCTGCTCTTGTATTCCGGATCTTTAGTCACGTGATTTACAAGGACAACAAATGAAATAAACATAAGAGAGACAAGTATTAGCATTTCAAAAATGCATGAAATCGCCGTTTAGCCATGTATGACATCTTTTCCTTTGGTAAAACATTCAAACAATATGTGTCAGCAGTTTAGACTGTCCCATGTCTATTTAAATAATTACTGGAATTCATTGTGAGGAATCCTCCGGTCAGATAAAAATACATCGAATGAACAAGCGCTGTCCTTGATATTTGCCAACTGTGCACGTGAAATAGCATTTTGTCTATTTGGTTACTTAGAAAAATATAATGAATGTGGGTGTCCATATATGTCTTGATACATGTCTTTGACTCATTCCCACTTAGAATGTACATTTGATGTCTCCAACGTTTATCAAGTTTCCAGGAATTTAACTTACAGAATTCATGTAAATGAAATGCATATTTACAAGTGATAGTGCTATAGTAAAAGTATAAACGACATATTTCGTGAAGAAAACTTCGATTTTTTCAAAATATTGTCTCTTAATTAAGCTAGGGTGTAGAAAATCCCTATGTCTCCAATGACAAATTCTTACAGTTAGCTTTAAATTGTTAAAAAATTCAGACAGATTTCCAATTAAATATATCTTTAATATGTTAACTATTACTAAATCCTCAAGAAAAACACATATTATAATGTAAATTCAAAAATAATTTTGCACACCTCATACCACAAACGTTGTCTCCAAACTCCGATAACGTACGGGACAATTATTTAAAGGCTTCATTAATCTCACAGCTTTGCACTCTTTACAAACTATTTTTGTGTAAGTAAAGTCCATAAAGTTATATCCTAATGATAAGATATTCATTTTAGCTGACATTTTATTGGTATCGGTAATTTATGAGCTCATTTATTAAAAAATGAATCGTAATTTTCACCACGTAACGAACGGGACATTTAGTAAAATCAAATTATCTAACAAACTTTTTCAAATAGATATATAAATTCTTCATTGAACTGATCTTTAATGATTAAATAAAAAGTTTATAAAGTGCTTTTATAATTAATTTAAAGTGCATATTTGTGACACACAAAAAACCAGTAAAAACAAAATGAAAAATAACGTACGAGTCCGTAACGTACGGGACAAAATGTGACACAATAATTGATAATCGTCTGATTATTTAAGATAAATTGCTTTTATAAGGTTCCTTAACATGCATTTAATCTTCACAGACGAAAATATTATGGGAACGGCAATTATAATGAAATTGGTGAAGTTCAAAAGTAACTAACAAGAGTGACGGAAAAATAAGTTATAGTACTTATTATTTGCAATAAATAATGAATAGTTTGCATTGTTCTTAATTGAATACCATCTAGCTTTGAAATGATAAATTAAAACAATGCCTCGTTTGATCAAATTATAACTTTAGAACCATTTTAGCACATACTGCAATAATTTCATCAGGTTCATACATTATCTTACTTATTTAATAACGTACGGGACACTGTAGAATTGTCTAAACATGCATTTGCCGGTTGATTTGATGGTTGTAAATCAAATGTTACCCCACTACTAAAAAGCTTTTATTAGTTTATGTGTTAGTTTGCTATGTTTCTTAGTTAAACTTGTCACAAAATTGTTGAATGTTGTTCTCTTGGAAAAATGAAAATGGTTCGCGTAATTATTGTAATTGAGAGATATTATAGTAGTTTTATATGTAAAACACAAGTACATTGAATTGTAACACAAATTACACAACAATGTAAGTTGTATTCTTGCAGTTTAACCAAGTTATCAATAGTTTAGATGACCAAACTGAAGTATATAACGTACGAGCCAATTTTGCTAACGTACGGGACAACAATTATATTCTTTATTGGTTGCTTTGTGGTGGTTCACATGCACACAACGTTTTGTTATAACATTAAGACAATGGTATCTAACTATTTTGAACAGTTACATTCTATATTTAACTTGTTTGTATCGTTCTGGAACAGTTGATATGAATGACATTTTTAAAACAAATAAAACTAATGAAAATAGCGTATTCAATATTTATGTTTTTCTGAAAGTATCTGGTTTACTCTTCAGTCTTTATCATTTATTCCGAAACATAATACCTTATAGAATGCAACCGTATTGAATTTCTCAACAGTTTGACCATTACTACTTTTAAATAAGTGAAATTTACAGCACATGTTCGATTTTCATAAGCACATTTATTAATGCTAGGTGTGACCTTTCACCAGCCTATATCTAAAAAAGTATACTAGCCCAGCTGAAAAGATTTTTATACTGCGTACAGAACATGTCTACAATGCCTTTAATTGATTTAAAACTCATATTTGATGACATGAAAAAAAATAAAAAAAATATGCCCATATGTCCACCTTAATTGGGATTGAGTCCTTTACGTAAGTTATTGTATAAAATATTGTAAACTTTATTGTGATCATGTAAGCAAGATTACGTATAATGCGTAAATATTAACCCCGACTTGACCTTTATGCAAGAATATTCATTACATTGAATACGAATGCAGTATTAATCTTCGATTACACCGTGTCCGTGGTCGTGAGGATTATAAGCTAAAATTTAACACACAAACACACTTCTATAATTTTACGATCGCTGCCGAAGTGTAGAATAGAAGTGGTACTGATTTTCGTCGGGATATGTGTAGATAATTATTAGATGCAAATGTGAAAGGTGAGATCGGGGTCAATATTTACACACTATACCAGTACTATGTACTTATCTTTAAAAAATAATCTGTTCATTTCAGCAAGAGGTCCCGGGTTGGAGACCAGTCAGGCCAAACTCCTCACAGTGCTTACGTCACGCTTTGCTACTTTAAGGAGACTCAATTTGTAGAAAATATTGAAATGTAACAGAAAAGATGAAAAAAAAAATTCGGCTCTCTGAGGGACGAATTTACTTGTGGTGGCAGTGGTTATTGATTTAATAAAGGGAAATAACCGCTGCGGAGAGTTTGCAGTCAGGCTGCATATATTTGCACCCGTAAACACGTGTACTAAAATGATGTATATCTGCTGTGAAAATAATATGAAATCAGAAACTTACATAGTACCATTCTACATCTCAATCGGCGTTTGTTTTATCTCTTTCAACACGAGTTATAACTTCTAAATTATTGCTGAATGGTTCAATCTGTGCCTGTGTCATACCAGGGATTTTATATAACAGGGATTTGTAACGACATATATTTTCATCAAATTTCACTGTCTTCGCTATTATTTCAGCCCATACGGATAACAAGTATAACACGTTTTTAAATAATGATATTCACTTTAAATTTTGTATACCAGTACCATTCAAATTAACATTAAAATGTGTTTTAGATGATTTGAGGTAAATTACGCTTACAATCTTCTAGTGAACGATGTGAACGTCAACATTTTTAATTTTAGAAATTATTTCTTCATACCTTTACGCACTTTAATTATCATAATTGACTAAACATGACAGAATTTATTGAAAACATTGAAATCATGGAAATTCAAAAGAAAAAAATCACCTTTTTGACGGTCGTTTGCATGTGGAAGAAATGATTATTTATTCGATAAAGGGAAATAACCACTGTGGTGAGTTGAGGCTTTACACAAACCCCAATAGCAGTTACTTCCCTTTATTGCTATAAAGGCAAACCAACTCTACTGGCAAATTTAGACATCAGAGAGCCATATACATTATTTCTTTTGTATTTCAACATTTCCTGTATTTTCTTTCTCAGTTAATTATGATGTTTATATATAATTGTAATATAACAAGAATATTTTTACTTTTACAACGGTTACCTTAAGCCTGAAAATTGACGTATAACATAAGGTGACGTAGAATAGATATTTAATAGTTCTTTTATGTTTAATTTTGGCTTTATGCCACAACAAGTTGATCATGTGTTCTATTAATTCGCTCACATCTTAATTTTGACGGGTTTTACAAAAAATATTTTTATTTCCTCGCTCGCTCATTAAAAAATTGGCCAAACCGCTATATAAAGCAACTAAATTTAGATATTTATTTTTTCGCTCGCTCGCCCTATTTTCCAGGAAAGTCCGTAGAACTTATGATTAACTTGTTATGGTCTTTAAGAAATCGAGATATTGTTACATTAAGTATATATATCATAATCTATGCTTTTGTCTCAGACCATACCAAATGAATTTTGTTTAGCGTTTCATTAAATTTTCACATTTTGTCCATCATACACGAAAAACTACACCGACAAAACATCACGTCACAAATTTTGTTCTAAACATCGGTTTGATCAGGTCGGTCATTTTCTTTAATTCTAAAAGTTTTTTAATAGATCTGATCTTACCTCCATTTAACGCAATCTAGAGTCAATATCTTGGTCCAAATTGTAAGTTAATAAAGAGTTCATGTTCAAGTCGTATCAGAAACAAATACAAAAGTAAACATTCTCGTACCCAGAGGCTACCAGGATTCTTGATACTAACTTTACAATCTTGATAACCTCTGGGAACGAGAATGATGTATATGCTGTATCATAGAAATTTATGTCGTATGATGAAGAGTCGAAGACATAGCCGACCGCTAACTCTTTTTTTAAACATTAAGTCGATTTGGTATGGTCATATAATGAATACTTATAAACATCGCTAATTATGAAGGTCGCATCTAATTCCTAACTTTGCACACTTCCTAGTATATTGTGTTGAAGAATCTTCCAGTTAGATCAACATTCCGGCTATTAAGTATCATATTGCGCTACATTCCGTACTATAGGCACACCGGTGTATACATAAGTTCTAAATTATACATAAATTCGAAACACCTCGGCGATCATCTACGAAGAAAATCGCCAAGGAGTATCGAATGCACAAGTCATATGATACTACTAGCGTCACGTGATTTATGTAATGGCAGGCGTGACTAACAGACGAGAGGAGTTTAGTTTTTTGCAATCATTTTAGAGTACTCAATCAAAACAATAGTGTCGAGAGTGTCCCAAAATGAAAACAGGGACAAAGAGTATAAAACTTAAGAGAGAACTCCATACCAAATGTTGATACCTATGGCTTTTAAAATTAAGACTCAGGGCGAAGTCAGGAAACAAAACAAAGCATGTAAGTATAGTGCGTACAAAAAAACAAAACACTGTTTATAATAACAATAGAATGAACTAATCCTCTACGAGGGACGCTCAGGATGACAATAACATAAACATGTGCTATGTTTTACAATTGTCTTAGTTGTTAGTGTAATGGAAAAGATTTTTACCAACACAAGCACGATTTACCAACAAATGGTGGTATCCATCATGATAATTTTGTTACAATGAATTACACACATTTTATTTTCATTACTGCCTACCCCAGAAATGGATTGTCTCATTTCTAATGTTTACCAAAACACGTTTTGTTTTTTTGTACGCACTATAGTACTTTTAGAATATTATAAATGTTTTACTATGAATTAGTTCATAGTTTTACGTTATTAAATTATATTCCAAGAGCAAAGTGGATACATTTGAGCATAAAGTTCATTCTCAAGCTTTACAACCTATGTTTCGGATCCAATGAATTCTAAATCCAACGATAAACCAATTTTTCTACAACTACATGTGTGTAGTTAATCCAACAACCAATTTATGACTGAACTGGTTTGTTATACCCAGCCGTTTCTGTATTCAACGTTGAGGCCACAACAAATTGATCATATGTTCTATGGATTCGCTCTCACCTTAATTTTGGCGTTTTTTTACAAAAAATGTTTTATTTCCTCGCTCGCTTATAAAAATTTGGTCAAACCGCTATATAAAGCAAGTGAATAAAGACTTTTTAAAAAAAAATTTCTCCGCTCGCTCGCCCCATTTTTTCCCTAGAAAAATCCATAGAACATGTATGATCAACTTGTTGTGGCCTGATATCAACCTGATACAGTTCCTATCTAATGAAGCTGTTTTCCTTCTGGCAAGACTGTCACGTGGTCTAGTGGTTAAATACAAGTTTTGAATGATTATATCTAGGTAAATATGTTAAACCAATTCTTAGTGTACAACTTTAATATGTAACTAGTTGTACCATGTTGTTTAAATTCCAAAGGACAAGCTTATATTTGTAGTCAGACTAATGAGTCGAGTGGTTTGTAGGCCTGGGTAAAACATCGATTCCAGTTTGTTCCATAACCAAGCAATACAGCTCGGAATGCTGCACATTACTTCATTGAATAGAATATAGCTCGCATGTTTTTAAGGTCATATCAATAGTCAATAAACCAATAAGAAATTGAGATCTGTACAAGGTCAATATCAACGTAATACTTGCAGAAGGGAAATATTAAACTGTAACAAGTTCAAATTGCTTCAAAATCAATCGTACAAGACCAGAGTAAAAGCATGGTTTCTTACATTGCTTGCATTGAACTTCTAAATATTATATTTTAGGGTTCTCATCCTAACCTTTAGACTAGCTAAACAAATACTTTGTGTAGTATACTTTCGATTTGTTTTAAAACAATCTGAACAAGTCACAGTTAGTTATCTCTCAAATAAAAAAGACAAACACTCAGAGAGCATACCTTGTCGTTGAGCAATATATGCTCGGGTATGCTAAAAGACAATGCCGTTTTAGTTTAATAGATATAAAATACATTTAAATTCTGATCTTGCGGTAATGTCTGTAAATGTTGTTTTGTTTCTTCACTTCTGTAAATGTTGTTTTGTTTCTTCACTTCTGTAAATGTTGTTTTGTTTCTTCACTTCTGTAAATGTTGTTTTGTTTCTTCACTTCTGTAAATGTTGTTTTGTTTCTTCACTTCTGTAAATGTTGTTTTGTTTCTTCACTTCTTGTAGATTCATATACTTCATATATTCATATACTTGGTAACGAATGTCTAATTGTATACAGACCTGCAGAAATATAGAACGAAATCATTTTAAAAATAACATTACAAATACACAGTAGTATGGAAGAATTCCCCTGCTTTCAATCTGAATTATGAAGTAGTTTTGAAACATTCTTGGAATTTCCTTTCATTACACTATGTTAATCATTTAGCATGAATTGGGATGTAAAATCAATCCTCAATCAAATCCTGATTTTTTTCATCTGCTGTGGGCATCCCGCTAACTTGGGTAGGAAAGCTGACGGTTAGATCGCCTGACATTTCCTCTCCACGAAACACTGTTTAGAGAATCAATGTCTACATAAAACAACATACCATTGCAAAATTATTTAAATGAAAGTTACGAGGACCCGTTATTACCTCCCTTTGATAAGGAAACATTTGGTGACGTGAGAAAGAAAACACTAAAACGAAATTAGAAATGCCTTGCGATACATATTTTGATATTTTCGTTACAAAAGCAAAGCTTGCCTAAGTATCACATGGTAGTTTTGGTGATAAAGGAGTAGGTGCGTTTACCCCCAAATTTGGCCCTGTTGCCAAAGTGGTTCAAATTATGTCATATGATAGGGAAATGAATAAGTTACCCAGAATTAACATTTTTAAGTGAATTCTGTGAAGTCCGTTACCATGGCAACGGAACAAAATAAATGGCATAATTTGAAAATATTGATATCCCTTCAAACTGACTTTCAAAATTGATAGTTTTATAGTCAGATATTGTCACATGAGGGAAGCACTTTCTTTCTGAGTTGTTAATATTTGGTTGCCATGGTAACCAATTTCAGAAATTGAAAATCTTTTATTTTTTGAAAAACAAGTCTTTTTGCAATTTTAAAGAAACCATATTCAAACATTATGTTGATGTAATTATATAAAATTAACAACACAACACTCTGACCTCATTTATTGCATTATTTATTACCATGGAAACAAAATAAATGTATTCTATACCAAGAAATAGCATGTTTAAAATAGAATGTTATATTCTCGCTAAGAATGTAAAGCTTGAAGTTGAAGTTTGGATTTTAAATGCATGCCTTGTTTTTAATGTTCTGGCTATCCCATTTATAATTGAGTAAATTCATTTTAAGAAATATATTTAAGTCGATAGGTTCTCGTTGCCATGGAAACTTTATCACTTTTACTAAAATTATGATATTCAAAGATATATAGTATTTAAATAGTTTTGATTCTAAATTTTATCACATTTACCACTTAATTGAATTGAAACAGAAAAAATAATACATTAGCACTGACTTAGTTACTCGTTGCTTAGGTGGTTTCTAAGGCAACAATTATCCCAGTTTTTGAGCATTACAAAAAGTTACATAAATCTGTCAGAGAAGATGTATCATGCAAATAGGCCAAAATAAAAAAAAACAGTATTGAAGTGAACAGTGCTTAATTACTACATAGTATCATTATGCAGACATTACATCACATTATCTATCTTTTTTATGAGTGGTTGCCATGAAAACATCATTAGTAAATATAGTTCTAAAATGAGATTCAGTCATTGCTACAATACTGCATAAGCTAAATTAATGAAATTTGGTATGCAAGATGTGCACAGTATAAAGACAACAATCAAAGGCTATTCTTTTCTATCGAAAGCTGTGGTTGCTATTGTTACAGAAAATGAAAATATAATAAATTGAAATGCACCTTTCTAGATTATGAAACCTGATTTTTTTACCAATTATTTCATAGAAATTAAAATGATCAGATCAAAATAAAATTAAATTTGTATTAATTTCTCATATAAAAATTTTTTTTTGTAACTTTTTATTCATGATAGAGTTTGTACAATGAATATATTGTGATATCAATATTGTAAGTTTACAATAAGCAGTATTCTTCGTTCCCCCCCAACTGCCAAAGCCCGAACAACCTCACGGCAGACGACCACACACTATCTCAATATCACGCATGTTAAACAAAGAGTATGTATTCACCGTGAAATTATTCACGCTTTGACAGCCGAGAAAAAACGAACAATACTAATAAGATTCATTTCAGTACATACATACATCCAGTTGTACATAAAGGTACACATAAACATACAAACGAATGTACATATGAACCCACACATACATACGTAAACAAACAAATGCATATGTAGATAGGTATACCGTAAATGATGAATTCATGTAAGATCCGTCTTAGTTTATCCATTTATTACAACGGAGATAAATTGTCAATATCATTTAAATGAAGTAAATATGAACTCATCATTCCCAATATACATAAATGGAGGTACATTGTCTTTAGAGAATACAAGTATTGCCAGAAAGTATCCGGATTCACTTACATACATAAACATATACATATGGTGGCATATTGACAACAAATGTTTCCATCATTATTAATTGTACTTATGTAAATACATGAGAAAGATACGGTTCTCCAAGAATGTAAATATAATAAATGACAATACATGTATGTCCAGAACATATCCGGATTCACTTACATACATAAACATATACATATGGTGACATATTGTCAATAAATGTTTCCATCATTATTAATTGTACTTATGTAAATACATGAGAAAGATACGGTTCTCCAAGAATGTAAATATAATAAATGACAATACATGTATGTCCAGAACATATCCGGATTCACTTACATACATAAACAAAGACATATGGTGACATATTGTCAATAAATGTTTCCATCATTATTAATTGTACTTATGTAAATACATGAGAAAGATACGGTTCTCCAGGAATGTAAATATAATAAATGACAATACATGTATGTCCAGAACATATCCGGATTCACTTACATACATAAACAAAGACATATGGTGACATATTGTCAATAAATGTTTCCATCATTATTGATTGTACTTATGTAAATACATGAGAAAGACACAGTTCTCCAGGAGTGAAAATATAATAAATACTAAGTGATCTACATATATGTACATGAATGTACAATTTTCACACCAATCATTACTATAGAACTTCTTAAACTGTTACAGTCATTTAATATTTAGTCAGGTTGTTTCATCTTAAAATTCTATACGTAATTTCTGAAAAGAAACAAGTGACAATGTTTTTTTGATAAGAATAAATAAATGGTCGTGGGGTCTAATATAATTATTAAATGGTTAAATATGTACAAACATCTATCCTCAATATAAATTTACAGTTTTTTTAAATTTTAATCAACTTCATTGAAAAAAAAACAAATATAGTAGGATATAAGAAAGTCAAGGTCAGGATCAGTTAAATATGTACAAACATCTATCCTCAATATAAATTTACAGTTTTTTGATGTTCATCAACTCCATTGGAAGAAGAAAAGATGTAGGAGGATGTAAGAAAAACAAGGTCGGGATCAGGGACGTAGATATAATTCCCTGATCAGGCTAGAATAAAAGTTTATTACTAACAGTATCTATAATCAATAATGTCTTGTATTAAAAAATGTATACATACACAGACAGGTATGTTGAAAAAAAAGAAAATAAAATACTGAAAGACCAAGAAGTGAAAGAGAGGGAGAGTGGGGAGATAGAATAGAGAGATATATAAAAGGAAGATATGGGTTGTTTGAATAGTATAGAATTCTTCCAGAGAGGCCAGTGCACAAGATAGGCCGTAATGTAACTATAACTTGTTGGTCAATCTTGTTGAGGTGTGAGTTCCTCCAATGCTGGTTGCAGATGACGCCAAAGTTGTGATTTGTTTGGAGACATATATCTCCTTTCTAAGTATTTCTGAGTGTTACAGTATGATTTAATGTAAGACTTAAAAGTCGAAAGACTTGGATGGGCTGATCTCATTTTACAAGTATATATAAATCTTTTTGATAGAAGTACAAGAAAATTTTCCGCTGTTTGGATCTTTGGATTCCCAAAAATAACATCAGCTTTGGTCCAGTTTGTATTTAAATCTGGACATGATTGAGTGATCCAAGCTTTAACAGAGAGCCAAAATTGGTCTGTGATAGGACAATCACAGAACAAATGTATCAAAGTTTCTGGGTCTTGGTTACAAAATGTGCATAATTCATTATTTCCAATTCTCATTTTATTTAGAAGGTAGTTAGTACCTAATATTCTGTGGTTAATCTTGTATTGAAACCATAAGAGTTGGGAATCATTTGTTATCTTAAAAGGTAGATTAAAAATAAACTTCCAGGCGAAATTTTCTGCTAAGTTTAATTCCTGAGTCCATTTTGTTTTAAGTTTAAGGTTAACATTTTTCTTTAAAAAAAGTGTCATAGAACGTCCTACAACCTTTTACAGCATTGGTAATAATTTTTCTTGTCAAAGGCTGTCTAACATTATATTTATCAAATGGCTCTGGGTTTATGTTATTATGAGCAAGGAAAGATCTTAATGAGTTTAGAATACTATTATACTGTAGGAAATTGGTTTTTACTTTGAAGACCTGTTTTATTTGTTCTAAGCTGAAGAAATTTCCATTGATGTCAATAAGATCACCAACTAGTAATATTCCTTTGCAAGTAAAGTTTTTGTAACAGACACTAGTTCCACCAATCTTAAAATTATTGTTGTGCCAAATAGGTAGGTTGTAGGTTTCTTGGATAGTTTTAATTTTATAAGAGTCTATTAAATCTGCATATCCTTTGAGAACACCAGACCAGAAGTTATTATCAAGATTTATAATATTTGTTTTAACAAAATTGGTTCCATATAAGAAACACTCATTAATAAATGGATACTGAGACTTAATAAAATTTGAGTATTTTGTATTACTAGTCATAATTCTTCTCAGCCATGTGACTTTTAATGATTTGATAAAAATTTCTAAGTTGAGGATCCGTAGTCCTCCGTAATCATAGTTTTGTATAATACAATCTCTTTTGATTTTGTCGGGTTTATTATTCCAAAGGAATTTAAAGATTAAGTTTTGAATATTTGTTATAATTTCTTGGCTAGGGGTTGGCAGGCTTAGGATAAGATGATTTATTTTGGACAAAGCTAGAGTTTTTATTACTATGTTTTTGCCTATAGGAGTGAGAATTCTTTTTGACCAGACAGTGAATAAGTTCTTAATTTCATCTAATTTTGATGAATAATTTATATCAATTATTTGTTGTAAGTTTGTAGAGAATACTACTCCTAGCAGCTTAAAAGTACTTTGTTCCCAATTAATTCCTAAGTCTTCACACAAAGTTAAATTTCTATTTTTGTAAGCTCCAATCCAAACAGCTTTAGTTTTATCCACATTTATTTTTAACCCTGATATGTTGGCATAGAATTTTAAAACAATCATAGTATTTCTTAATGATTTTTCAGAACCATCAAGTAAAAGAGTTGTATCATCTGCATATTGAGATACTAAAAACTCAATATCATTAATTTCTATTCCTTTAATATTCTTATTTTGTCTTAAAAGTATTGATAAGATTTCAGCGCATATAATAAACAAATATGGTGAAAGTGGATCACCTTGTCTGCAGCCTCGATATATTGAGAACCAGTCAGAAAGGTGTCCGTTAATTATAACACAAGATGTAATGTTGTTATAAAATAACTTTATCCAAGATATAAAGTTATTTCCGAAGTTGAAAAAAGATAAAGTTTTGTACATAAAATTCCATGAAAGAGAGTCAAAAGCGGTCGCAAAGTCAATTAATAACAGCATGCCAGGTATATTGTACTTTTCTGTGTGAAACATGATATCATATATTAATCTTATGTTGTCTCCTATGTAACGGCCGCTTAAGAATCCAGTTTGGTCTTCATTAATAATGTTCGGCAGTATGGATTTAAGTCTATTTGCTATTGCTGACGATGCAATTTTGTATGAGACGTTTAATAAAGAAATGGGTCTCCAATTAGATAAAAATAATTTGTCCTTATTGCCTTTTGGAATGCAGGTAATGATTCCCTGTTTAAATGTTGTTGATAACTCTCCGGTATTAAAGGATTCATTAATAGATCTGACAAGAAAATGACCAATATCTATCCAGAAAAATTTATAGAAAGATGTGGTGAAACCACTACTTCCAGGAGAAGTATTATTTTTCATTTTTTTAAGACTTGATAAAATTTCCTCATAAGTTAATGGTTCTTCTAAAATATTTTTATCTAGATCTGATATTTTTTTTAAATTTTGGCTGTCAATGGTATTGTCTAAAATGACATCTTCAACAGATTTTTCTGAGTATAAATTTTTATAGTGAGTCATAGTTTCATTGATTATTTCATTTTGATCATTTAAAAGGACTCCAGATTTAGAGTACAATTTAGACATTGACTTAGATGTATAATTTCTATTCTCTAAGTTGCAAAAGTAATTAGTGGGTTTTTCACCTTCTGCTATCCACTTGGCCCTAGACCTAATAAGTTTACCTTCTATATGTTTGTTTCTTAATTCTATAAGTTCCTTATTTTTTTGTTCAATGGCTTCCATGTTTTGTATTTGATTTTTTGACAATTCTTGTATTTCTTGTGAAAGTTTTAACATGTTATTTGATTCATTTTTCTTTTTAAACGATGCATATGAGATAGTTTCCCCCCTTATTTCCATCAAGAGAGTTTCGAAGAATAATTTATCGTTAATTATAAATTTAATATCTTTATTACAAATAACATCGATATTAATTCCTTCAATATAAAATTCTGTTGATAGATATTGTGTTTTAATACGTGCAATAAGTTCTTTGATTTGAGAGACATAATTTGTATCTTTCAGTAGAGAGTTATTGAATTTCCAATATGATGTACCCTTTGGGGCACTATTCATTTCTAATGTAAGAGTTATCATGGAATGATCAGATCTATAGCCTGGAATATGATTAGATTGTTTTGATATTGTAAATAACGTGTTTGAAATCAAAAAGAAGTCAAGT
The DNA here is from genome assembly GCA_025267735.1 of Mactra quadrangularis. Lineage (NCBI taxonomy): Eukaryota > Metazoa > Mollusca > Bivalvia > Venerida > Mactridae > Mactra > Mactra quadrangularis. The sequence goes on along the minus strand of CM046303.1, from coordinate 48,467,322 downwards.
CTGGCTAGTTTTTTTGGATTTTTCCTGCACCAGGTATAAGATTGTTTCTCTAAATTATCTTCACGCCAGCAATCAATAAGATCTAATTCTAACATCATATTTAAAACTGAATCTCTTGCTTTAGGATTATTAACATTAACATAATTATAACTGTCTATGTTTGGATCCATTACTAAATTAAAATCCCCAACTATAATGCATTCATTATCTAAGTATAATACTTTTTCACGAATTCTTTCATAAAATAAAGGTTCGTCTTTGTTAGGACCATAAAGACAGAATAAAGAGATTTTTTTTTCAAATGATGAAAAATGCAATATTAATAAGTTTCCATTCTCATCCTTATCCATGCTTATGTACTTGAAATCAAAATTATTATTGATTAGAATTGCAACGCCTCTAGACTGCGAGGAGAAGTTATTAAAATAACATTGGTAACCCCATTGACTCCTTATGTATGGGATGTCTTTATCTACAAAATGGGTATCTTGGATGCAATAAATATTAAAAGACATTTTTTTCAAAAAGTTAAATACATCTAGGCGCTTTTTATGATCATTTAAGCCTTGCACATTTGCGGATATTATGGCAATTTTATCTGTCATTAATAAAAAAATACCATGAAACTGTAGCAGCCAGCATGGACGATGTCTCAGCTCTCAAACTGTAGAACCATTTCTGTGCACTGTATGCCTCTAAAGATATGAATAAATCTATAATGTAGGGAAGAGAGAAGTATTGGGACAAGTTAAAGTAAGAAATACAAATATGTTCGAAGGAGCTTAAAAGGTTAATATCATTGATCGTAAAAGATATTGGAAGAAGAAAGGTCAGCAGTAAACATGTTTCAAACATTTTACTCATATTAGATTTTGAGGAGGTATTTATCTGCTGATGTATATTGTAATATAAGCGTACTACGCTATGGTATTGAGAGAAACTGCTTCAAGAGTTGAAGTAAGATCAGATTTTTATGTTACTCAGGATGGCTCACTCTATGCCGACTTCATTGTATGATCTATGTACATATAATATCTTTGGCATGATTAAACAATTGAAGATTTATTTGAATGCAATAAAATTGCCGGGCAGCAACCATACAAAATATATTTTTATATATTACCTGTGGTATTAGTCTTCGATTTAAGGTTTTATCAAAGAGTTAATATGGCTAATCAATAATAATATAATTATAAACACATATGTTACCCTTGTGTGTTCTAATCCATTTACAATATATCAAATGTTTAAACATCTATTTTGATGGATTCTGAACCAGTGTATTTATTCTTGCAGACTTTAAAATATTAGTGAAAACAAGCCTTGTGTTGTTGTACCTAGATGTAAAAAAGACCTGCAACAAATTATTCATATGTAATTATATATAAACAACTATTTAAACTGTATGGCGAGTTATTACAGGTACAGTCCGCCTATTCCCAAACTGTCAAAACCTGACAAAAAACCTCACGGCAGAAGTTGAATATGAAGAAATTGTGAATTATGGTCGAGTACAGCTGCTCATGTCGTATGGTAGGCTTATACTCAAGATATTTCTCTAATAGACAGGCCTAGAGTATAAAATATCATGCATTCAGCTACCGTGAAATTATTCAGTCCTGACAGTTAAGGAAAAACGGACTGGTCTGCTCAAATTCTACTAAATAGTTAGCAGTATTTTGATCCTCTCAAACTTCTGCTAAATAATTAGCAGCAGCCTGAGGAATCTATTTTTGTTCAGTTTAAAGTTTCACATTGCAAGTATATTGTTCAAAGGTCTGTGACCAGAGTTTATATGATCAATACAACAATTTGGATATCATTTGATATATTTCTTTTAAAATAACTCTCTCTGTCTTTGGTATCAGACAGGTTTACTAATTAATGTCAATGCAGAGATAAAACATATGTCATTAAGTTAAATTGTCACGGTACTTTAATATGCATCATCAGAGCGTTTCCAGTTTATTGATGTTTAAAGAACTCAGACTTTCAACACTTATTTTGTTAGACCAAGACATCGCGAAAAAACATGCTTTCGGATAAATGCATATCCGAAAAAGTGCCGGATTAACAGTTAAAACTGTTAAACGTAAACATTGACTGCAGGTCGGGTTGATTTCGTTTCATGTCTAAAGAGTATGAATTAATAAATTGTAAAATACTACAATAACAGAACGTCTTACTTTCTCAATATTAGGTAAGAATAATCCTCAAGATAATATCTCAGCAAGCCAGCACCAAAGAAGTAATTAATAAAGAATCTCGCAAACAACCGACAGCATGTTTATTCGCGTGTGTCCTAATCTACGCATAATCTGATGACGTATACACACTGTCACATGTTCCACCAATCAAACACTGTTATGTATATTTGTTTTCCCACGGGTCACTATCGATAGTAACCTTCAGCTGTAAATTGTAAAGTGACGTCATTTTAGTCGACAATTGGCTGGCCAATCCGATGTACGTATAGTTTCGTTGTAAAGGAGATTAGCCAATCAAAAGATAGTGATTAAAATATCAATGGTCTATGTTTACAAACAAATACACGTGGATCTGTCAATTGCCCAGTGGTTTCGATAAGTCCGTAAAGTGATCAACTTTGATTTTGCGGCCATTTTGAAGTAGTACAACTATTTTTCCACCGTCGGACCAAGCATTTTTAACTTCGTCACGACGACTAACATTCTCAAGTAGTTTCACAAGTTTTGTTGTAAGGTCTTCTCTGATAACGATGGCAGAACCTTTAAGTTTTTTTCGTTCAGATATGATATTTAATTTCATAGAGCGCCTAACAAGTTTGCAGATTATAGGTCTGTTCCCGTCAGGTCTAAATTTTCCAGTGCGATGAGCTATATCTATATCGTTGTTTGAGACCTTTATGTTCAATTTATCATTGATTGTTTTCATGACTAGTTGCATAGTTTCGTCGGATGGTTCATGTTTATTTTTGTCCTCGATCCCGTATATACGAATACTGTTTTTTCTCGAGTATTGTTCGAGATCATCCAAATATGCCTCATGCTTCTTGAGTTGCAATTCTCTATGAGCGATTTTGGCTTTTAAATCATCATTGGATTTCATTAAGTCATTTTTCTCGGCTTCAGATTTTTCGAGTTTCAGTTCAATATCACTGTTTTTGTTCTTAAGACTGAGAATTTCTGCCGAAAATTCACACATTTTCTTCTCTAATTTGTCAAAATTTTCGTAGACTTTTTCTATCTCACGTTTGATGTCAGATGCTATCTCATCTTTAATGTTTTGTAAGAGTGGTTTGATAGTCTGCTCAGTGATTACATTTTTCAAACATTTTTCAATATGTTCCTTTGAAGCAAGCTTTTTTATTTGCTCGCTGAAGCCGTTCATGGCCTTGACAACGTCGTCTATCGACGACTCATTGTTGACTTGATAAACCATTGTATCTAATTTGCTTTGCTTTTCCTGTTGTTCCTGTTTTCCCCTTGCGCGGCTCGTGGTGCTTTCGCGCCTCGTTGCCATTTTATTTGTCTATTCTTGTCAAAATGGAATATATCAATTTCTAAAAATTACCTCTGTTGTCCGTTCAATATAATTATAATATCCAATATAAGTCCAGGTAAACGTTTTATAATTCAACAATGGTACACACTTATACACGAGTTTTGATATTGCCACGTCACCTCACATCACATAGTACACACAGTCGTTTATTGTCACATAAATACCTCCTTCTACCTTTAACTTATCACCTATGTTCCATTGCCGTTGATTTTAATGTCCTTTAAATTCAAATTTCGACTCTTGGTTATATCCTGAAGGTATTAAAAACCTATTTTTTAGATAAAAATTGGGAGCACCGAAAAAATCGTGTTCGTGCTCGAAAATGCGACCTTGACCTCTTCTTCTCATATAAAAATGTTCAAAATGTCCAAAAAGCATTAATCAAATCCTAATAGGATAACAAGATACAATAGAGTTCAGGTCAGGAAAACTGAATAAGAGATTTAGCTTCCAAGCTTTTAGGAATGTAAGATGTTCACTCTTATTAATAGTATATCAAGGTTTTTAAATATTTTCTACAAATTGCATCGCATTTTGTGAGAATTGGATGGCATAATATGAACAAGTTGAAATAAAGAAAAAATCATATAGAAAAGATATACAGTAATTCCTTTACTTTTTCTTAGTTAAGATTCAGCATTTGATACAATAAATAGTCTAGGTAGTAGTGAATAGAATCCAGCAGTGATTTCATTTTAATTGTTGAAAAAAATGTGAATACAGAATCATTTAGCTCACATTGTGTTCAACAATGATACAAAATGTACAAAAAGTTAAATCATCACAAAGAGTCCTCACATAGATGTTATCTTTTATGATAATCCTGAATGAAACCAGTACTGTTGGACTATCTATAATGTCATTCCTTGTACAGAGCAAAAAAGCATAGTACTTTTCACACCTATTTTGTACAAAACAGCAAGTGAAAATGATTTTCACTTTTTACTGTGAAATGAAAAAAATATCAAACACTTGCAGGATGTCCATGCAAAATATTAATTTTTTCATGAGGCAATTATCAAGCTGCAGTCATATGTTAAGACATATTACTTCAATCATATGGCTTCTTATGAGAGCACAGATAGACTTTTATGTTTGATCATTTGCAACATACAGTTAATCACATAGCTTTAACATGTATAAGTGTGAAACAAAGAAGGTATATTATTGAAATTGTCCAATTTCCAATTATTTTCATTCCTCTACTATTTGTCAGTTTTTGTATTTGACTAAGTTACAAATAGTACATTTTTAAAAACATTAGGTACAAGTAGGTGAAATCAGATTAAAAGAAAATTGTCATTCACCATGGCTTCAAATACAATCTATTCATTGCAGCATATTTGCAGACTAGCAGGGCTGTACATGAAGTCTATATTTAGAGTTTTTATTTTGTTATATTCATAAGCAACTTTTCTTCCTATTGAATATTTATTTTTGCATCCTACATCAATTTGGTACAAGCAAGTTCTGGAAAATTGTCCAAGGCAGTTGTTTATGAGAATGAGCCCAGCTTTGCAATATCAAATGTAATATACAACTTACAACTGGGCTATATTAAGTAGATTGCTAACAAGTTTAGCAACATGAAGCATATATTGATAATTTGTCATGTTTATGTGGTGTATTTACAAAAAAGGTTAGCAACATGAAGCATAATTGACAATTTGTCATGTTTATTAGGTGTTTTTACAAATGTATGGTCTAACAATCCTCTAACAAACTGCATGTACTGTACATGTTATAGTTTAGAAATTAGGGCAATCAATTTTGTAATTACTTGTCATATCAAACCCAAGCATTGATTTTGACTTGTATAACTATATACATGTATGACAGAACATCAGCAATTGGTTTCAATGCCAAAATATACCAATATTACAGCTATAATGAAAATTTTTTGAAAAATTTTAAATCATCTAGATCTACATGCAGGCCTACCTGATTTCAGGGAGTTATATCTATGCTGATTTGAAACCGAAAGTAGAAGTTAAATTCTGACCCAGTAACATATAGCATGCAAAATCACCGCATCCATTTGTTCAATTGTTCTTAGATGATGTGACAAACACCATTTACTTTATATACAGAGAGACTAGTCAACCATACAGCCAATCTGCATAACGTAAATAGACAGTGTTATCATAATTTCATGTTGATCTAAGTTCAAAGTCGCCGTGTATTGAACTTGTGTGTATTGACGTCATTCACTCCTTTCATGTCGGCTTCATTGCTTATTCCACAGACTAAAACAAGCTTTTAACATTAGCCACCAAGTCCATAAATTCTCCAGTATCCTCTGTTTACTTCGTATTTTCCAAAAAAAAAGTACAGCAGTTTTACTTTGCTTACATATTCATGGAGGCTGCCATCTTGGTTTATGCATTCAGATCAATGAGCTATTTTTAGCCCAAGATATTTAATTGAATCTAATGCTGATAACGAGTGATTTCCCCTTATAGTTGTGAATGTGAATAGTAAATACATAGAAAAGTATATGCATAACACTTTTGTTCTTAAATGAGACTGGTAAACACATAAATTTAGTTTCAAAACCGTTGTTATGGACGCTAGTACAAACAAGTCGAAGTTGCGTCCCTTGGATTTCAGTAATGATTTTTAAACACTTTTTTTTCAAAATTGAATATGAGTGCAAAAAGACAAAGATTTTATATTTCGCTCAGCTTTTTATTATGATACAATAAACATTTCCTGAAAATTTCAAATCTTTGCAATGCTGCACTCGTATTGAAAATGACAATAGAAGAGGTCAAAATCCGTCAAATTTAGCGAATTTCGCCGCACCTGACCCTATTCAAGGGCCCCATGAGCAGTCAAAATAGACTTGAATGGACACATATTTTACATTTTCTTAAAGTTAAAAGATAGATCTATTTGTATGAGAAATATTATGGCCGAAATCGTACATTTGAAATTCGGCGATTTTACAGGGCCGAATCGCACCTACTCCTGTCTTAGGTATATAAGGACTTGAAACAATGGGTTTCGAAAAAAGTTTCGTCTTTACTTTGCATTAATTTTCCAGTAACAACAATACTAAAATATGAAACAATGCACAGAATTACCGTGCCAAATAATGATTATTAGATATCATTTTATACTGCAAGCTAGTGTGAGTAGCTAATAATTTCTTCGATATCTATCAAAACATCACTGCGAGTGATTTGCACGCTTAGAAGTCAAGCCTCGTGTGGCCGCTTTAACAGATTACCTCGTGTTTTAAAGACGAATAAATTTTACCTTTTAGTAATCCTGATGATCTTACATGGGGCCATATTGAATTAATTGTAGGACGATTTCCACTCTCTGTTTTAGATGTAATTCGATCATTCTACAAAAAAGTAATAGATATATCTAAAGTTCAGTTTTGAATAAATAAAACAGTATCGTACAATAATGACATATTGAAAGAGGTTTACCTATCTGACCATCACAATATGAATTAAAGTGGCTTTCATAGGCAATGAATTCAGTGAATAGTATTTAGTAAAGTGTATAGTGTTTTTCTTCAGATCCGTGCCAGTCATCCATAGTCGCTATATATATATGTACACACTATATATATATGGAACGTTAAGTCCTTGGTAGCATATTATCAAAAATCTTACGATAATTTAACAATACAATATAGAAGGGTTTACGATTAAAATTAGACGTAAGACGCTTGATAATACGGGCCCATGACGTTTATTTGCTGGGGCCTCTTACTAATATAGGGACTTGTATTTGCGACAAGTTACTGACCACGTGTTTATGTGTGTAAAACAAATCAAGTCATACATATGGCCATCTTTGGAAAATAATGCCCACATAAACCCGTGACTGCTAATTACTTGTAATGAAACCATTGCACTTCTATTTTAGTTACAAGTAACCCTGTAGTTGAAACGGCCATTACGATATAACTTATATTGTTTTTATTGAAAATATCCACTTAAATCTTTAAAGGATAATTAAAGTGACCAAGAAACTATAAATAATTGTTTTAGTTCTGTAAAAGATGTTATTCAGTATAGTCCGGTATATAATCTACAAAATCGATAGAATCGTGCACGGAAGGATGTAGAAAATGTTTTTGCATTTTCTTAAAGCTGAGACACAGTAATTTACGAAACTGGATGATGCCACTTCGGCACTCTTGGGCAACTCCCAAAATACAAGATGGCGGTCAAAATGGCGGATTTTAGCGCATTAATGTATAATAAATCCATCTTTATCACAGTCTAACATTATCAGCATTTTTGTTTTATGCAATTTTGGTACCCATTGTTTATTCTCAAAATTCAAGATGGCGGACAACATGGAGGATAAAAGCTATATTTGTCGGGTATATTAACCAAAATGAGCAGAGTTGTCTACTGGGGCGTATCAAATAAGTTTTGTACATTAATTCTTGTAGTGACATGTATTACACCTTAGTTCAGTTTATGAAACTGGTTGGTGCCACACTGGATCATTGGGAAACTTAAAAATCCAAGATGGCGGCTAGAATGACGTAAATAACTAGCTATCGGGTAAATATCAATCTTAATAAGTCATACACTGTGATATACTAAGTAATTTCAATGCATTTATTTCCACATTCATTCTAGTGAACCGCGACACGAATCAATTTTCGCACTAAAAAACGGAAATTCGAACCCAACCGTAAGGTGTGCGAACCCTGGCAGCCCTAAGTGTTGGTGTTCATGTACTTTGTTCATAATTTCTGATTAAGAATTTCATTCTACTTACCGCTGGAATTTCTTCATGAACTTTCGAGTTTCCATTCACTTTTAAAACAGTCTCAACGTGGGACACATTTGTCTTCATTTTTAGCCGTCATTCATAGACATCAATCACTATCTAAAATGCATAACATACAGGGACAAAAACTAATCAGAAATATTGCTTAAGCCTTCATTTATCCGTGAAACTTAAAATACAATAAAGTTAACTAGTACAATGCTCTAATTATGATCTAGTCCAGACTAATCTGATATATAAATTACTGTAGGCAGGTCTTTTATAAAACTAGGATGTCAAATATTAATTTGGAAACTAAGAAAATCCTGGTAACAGTAATATATTACTGTAGACACATGAACTAACAGTGGTCAAGTGGTCAAAGTCATATTTTGGATCCTATGTCTTTATTCCCAAAAGGCAGGGGGTCATATTTAAAAAGATCTTACTACGAAAATCATCGTCAGTCACTTTAAGAATATAAAGAACATGATTTGATGAATGAAATACACAATTTACGACGCTATATTCAGATGGCATACAATCTTTTTACTTATAACATGATTCCTGAGGATCAATATCAATAAATATTGAACATTTTATGATTATTTTCTGCTTTTGGTGTACGACGATTTTTGACGTAAGATCTTTTTGTAATATGCTTTTTTGTAATATGCGGTTGCTTAATGTTTGATAAATCTTGAACTATTCTCGTCTTATCTACTTTTCTTGATACATAGACATCAGTCACAACCTGAAAAAGAAAACAAAACGAGAAGAGAAAACCGACAAAATATTAGTATTGTGAAATTACATAAACATTATACTAAAAAAGAAGTGCTGAAAAAAACAACAAATTTGAATGGACATGGAGACAGAAAACGGAGAAGAACACAAGAAAAGCATGCAAAGAAGCAGGGAGGAGCACGGGCAGGGAGTTTTACACCATGGGTTTCAATGGTCCGTTTAGGGCGGTCATTTCCGCTACCATTCCCACCTAACTACCAGGGCTATAGGAAGTCTCTGATCACCATTATTCCAAGATAGCTGACTTGCACGTAAATTTGCTTTATCTAGTATAGAAAAAAATACCCAAAATTCAAGTCCCTATCTTGAAACACCCTCGTAATCACTGTTATCTTAGCATTTACCCAAACCCTGAGCCCTAGAGATCTTAAGTTTTGATACTAAACCCCTTATAGAACTGCACAAAACCTTTCGTTTAATTGGCAACCTGCACACTCATAATGAATGAAATTCTCAATAATTCTCAATAATAATTCTCAATAATAACTTCAAACTTCTATGGATGATAGTGTTGTACTCTGCTACAGTTTCTCACGCTAGACAGAATAGTTATGTTTGGGTCACTCAGTAGTGTATAACACTTAGTGAGAGGAGAGCTGGAAAGCGTAGTCGCAGAGAATTGAATACAGTTAAACAATAGAGACATTCCTGATTAATGTCACATTTTCAAATACTATAAGAAACAAGACTTACAGAATATAGATGGGTGAAAAACTTGACAATTAATTAACAGCTGTTTTATTTAATAAACTTGTAGATACATGTAGCCACTTTGACAAACTAACAATTAAAAGCCAAATTAATTAATCTAACGCATGTAGGAAATTTAAAGTTATACATGTATTTCGTACCAACATTCATGTGAGCATAGTTTCAGTATGTATATTGAGAACAAGACATGAAAGAGACTTGAAAAATCGTGATAGCTTTGTTGTTGTAAGATTCGTTAGACTCATAAGACTGCAATCTGATTAAAACCAGATATAAAATTTTCCGCTCGACTACTCGCTAATTTAGATCTGGACTTTTTCAAACGAGGGTCACGTTCAGGTGACCTTTTCTCATCATAATATTAATGACGAAATTGTTATGATACGTAACTTGTTTACATCGTCTACGTCACGCAATTTGAAATGAGCCGTCCAAGCGCAGATTGTAATTAATACCGCTGTTACATTAGTTTGCAAACCTTGGTCTAAAATAGAAATTACGACATCAAAATGTTATTAATATAGTTTCGTCTAGATGAAAGCTACGCATTGATTATTCGACATAAAGGTCATCTCGACGTGACCTTCCACGGAGACAGTAGAGATCCTGTACGACAATGCTCTACAGGATACATGTATCTGTTTAACGGAGATTGATAAGACAAACAAAATTAAGGTTTGATGACTTGACAGTACATCTTGATTCAGTGTTTGTTATTAGTGATTAGTCAAATTAAAAAGGAATCACCTGTCTTCAAATATATTTCCACTACAGAAATATAAGTAGGAAAAAGTGTGTGTCTGTATATATTGATTTTGGATTGGGCTAGCAATAATATCCATGTATCAGTGCTGTTCTGTTCATGTTTATTGGTTTTGTAAATACTCAGGTGGACAAACAATGGGGGAATATAGGTAAAGTAAATAAATATAAATGACTTAAAAAAGTTACTCGATTTAAGTTCATATCTTTTGATTGAACAGTCTTGAGAAATATATCAGTGCAACATTAAAAGAAAGACAAATCAAATAAAAAAAGCATTGGTATTGAATATGTAGCTGAACAAAACATCAGAAGGAAAACAACGAAACAAAAATCGTTTTTATAAACTGTATACAGACTTTGGAAGAGTGAACTAACTTATAGAGCATACAGAATCAATGTTTTAAAATGCTCTAGAACTATAAATTATATCATTAAACATTACAATGTGTCTTACAACAAAATGTCTCTACACAAACAAGCTGAAAAAATACTTTAGTACAGAAAATAGTTAACATTTCGATATAATATCATCATTGTCTCTTTAAAACACAAAACATTGAGAAAAATCCTACATGCATTACATTGTATATAATAAATATATCATACAAGTAGAATTAATTTAAAGTAATGTTTTATTAAATAATAAGTCGTGAAGCATGCAACTTTATACCAAATGACAGTACAAACCATACTAACATGTTGGTGTTTATAAACAGAACCGGTATGACAATTTCAGAAGTTCTAAATTTGTTCATACAAAGATAAGTATGGTACATAAATGACCTATATACGAAATACCTTTCATACCCATTTTAACAAAAACAAATTAGTACATGTAGTTAAATTATACATAAAATGATTTAAAGAAGCCAAAACAAGTTTTTTAATTCCCCAAATGATTTGAGTTACCACAATTGTGATAGACATATACATGAAATTAGCATCCTAGCAAGACCTAGTACTTATGACAACATGTCTGTTATATCAACATATTGTAGATAGCACCATTACTATTTGGCACATGATATCTATTTCGTTTATCCGATCTAACTATATCTCCCCCCCCCCAAAAAAATAGGTCCTTCACCCGATTGCTCAGAATTATGTGTTTAAACTCTTACAATAATTCCGATCAAGCTATCCTCCCATAAAGGGCCCTTCACTAGATTACTCAGAATAATGTGTTTAAACTTTTACAATAATTCCGATCTAGCTATCCTCCCATAAATGGGCCCTTCACTAGATTGCTCAGAATTATGTGTTTAAACTTTTACAATAGTTCCGATCTAGCTATCCTCCCATAAAGGGCCCTTCACTAGATTACTCAGAATTATGTGTTTAAACTTTTACAATAATTCCGATCTAGCTATCCTCCCATAAATGGGCCCTTCACTAGATTGCTCAGAATTATGTGTTTAAACTTTTACAATAATTCCGATCTAGCTATCCTCCCATAAAGGGCCCTTCACTAGATTACTCAGAATTATGTGTTTAAACTTTTACAATAATTCCGATCTAGCTATCCTCCCATAAATGGGCCCTTCACTAGATTGCTCAGAATTATGTGTTTAAACTCTTACAATAATTCCGATCTAGCTATCCTCCCATAAAGGGCCCTTCACTAGATTACTCAGAATTATGTGTTTAAACTTTTACAATAATTCCGATCTAGCTATCCTCCCATAAATGGGCCCTTCACTAGATTGCTCAGAACTATGTGTTTAAACTCTTACAATAATTCTGATCTAGCTATCCTCCCATAAATGGGCCCTTCACTAGATTGCTCAGAATTATGTTTTTAAACTCTTACAATAATTCCGATCTAGCTATCCTCCCATAAATGGGCTCTTCACTAGATTGCTCAGAACTATGTGTTAAAACTCTTACAATAATTCCGATCTAGCTATCCTCCCATAAATGGGCCCTTCACTAGATTGCTCAGAATTATTTACTTATTAGTTGTTTTTTGGAATTGAGAAATATTATACGTCGACACCTACTTGCCATCTAATAAAAACGAATCATAGTACATTATTATCAAGCATGATAAGTGCTAATTTCATGTATTTAAAATAATAAATAAAGTATTATTGTAGAAAGACCAATATTTTTTGTTTATCTTTGCTTAAAACGCTAACTTATATAAATTTCCTAAATTAAAAGCAGTGACAATGGTTTGAGATCCATGGCAGTGTAGATACGAGTCATTTATGTATGCCATTTTTGTATTATTAAGTCATTTAACACAGCTTTTCTTAATTTGTATTGAGACAAAAATTGAAACATCTGCATTTAAGTCGACAGCTTACAATGACTAGATGATTTTCAGAAAGACATTATTGAGTATTGTGTAATGATTAAACTTATATGTGATCTAGTGTCAAGTCTTCATGTATACTAAAACACAAGTATAACAAAATTGTAAACCATAGATTTAAAAAAAGTTTAGCATAACATATCTACTAGTATTCTTTGACAATTAATAATACAGTTACACTGATATATTTACTCCAGATAACAAATGTTGTTGTTTTTTAACTTTCCAATGTTTTCTTGATATATTGATATGTATGGACTTATTTCAACAAAAGAATTTAAGCTGCTATAACAATTTTTTTGTTTAAAAAGTGAACATACTGTTAAAAATAAAAATGTAAAAAACTGTGATGAACAAATATTTAAGGAAGATACAAACCTACACAATAGTAAGATTGGATATCATGTTATAGTTTGTGTAAGTTATCACAATTAACTGATACTTACCTGGGAATAAGGATAAAATGACATGTCATATTGTTTGTATGTTATCTTAATTGAAGTAGACACATGCAAGAGAATAATAAAAGAATGACATGTCATATTGTGTGTATTTTATCTTAATTGAAGAAGAAACATGCAAGAGAATAATGGTAGAATGACATGTCATATTGTGTGTATGTTATCTTAATTAAAGAAAAACAAGCAAGAGAATAATAAAAGAATGACATGTCATTTTGTGTGTAGATTATCTTAATTAAAGACAGAAACCTACATGAGAGAATAAGGATAGAATAAAATGTCATATTGTGTGTATGTTATCTTAATTGTAGACAGAAACCTACATGAGAATAATAGTAGAATGACATGACATTGCCCGAATGTTATCTTAATTAAAGACAGAAACCTACATGAGAGAATAAGGATAGAATGATTTGTCATATTGTGTGAATGTTATCGTAATCAAAGACAGAAACCTACATGAGAGAATAAGGATAGAATAAAATGTCATATTGTGTGTATGTTATCTTAATTTAAGACAGGAACCTACATGCGAAAAAGGATAGAAGACCTGTCATATTGTTTGCCTGTTTTCTTAATTAAAGACAAAAACACAGACATTTGATAATCATTGTGTGTATGATATCTCATTTCAAGATAGAAACCTTCCTGACAGTAATGATAGAACAAAAAGTCATATTGCGTGTTTTGGTATCTGAATTGAAGACAAAAGCGTACATGAGAATAATAGTAGAATGGCATGTCATATTGTGTATATGTTTTGTTTTCATTGAAAACAGAAACCTTCATGAGAGAATAAGGATAGAATGATATGTCATATTGTTTGTTAGTTGCAGATACTTACCTGTAAATAAAGACTGAATGCCATGTCATATTGTGTGTATGTTATCTTAATTGAGGACAGATACTTACCCAGGAAATAAGATAAAATGACGTGTCATATTGTGTGTAAGTTATCTTAATTGAAGACAGAAGCCTACATGAGAATAGGGAAAGAATAATATGCCCTATTGTGTGTATGCTATCTTAATTGAAGACAGAAAGCTACATGAGAATAAAGATAGAATGACATGTCATATTGTGTGTAAGTTACTTTAATTGAAGACAGAAACCTACACGAGAGAATAAGGATAGAATGACATGTCATATTGTGGGTATGTTATCTTAATTTAAGAAGAAACCAAAATAAGAATAGTGATAGAACTACATTATATTGTGTGTATATTATCTTAATTAAAAATAGAAAACTATTTGAGAATAAGGATAGAATGATATGTCATAGTGTGTGTATGTTATTTAAATTGAAGACAGAAACCAACATTAGAATAAGGATGAAATGACATGTCATCTTGAGTTTATGTTATTTTAATTTCTGACAGATACTTACCTGGGAAAGAAGATAGAATGACATGTCATATTGTGTGTATGTTATCTTAATTGAAGACAGATACTTACCTGGGAAAGAAGGTTTGAAGAATGATTTGTCATATTGTGTTAAAGACAGAAACCTACATGAGAATAAGAAAAGAATGACATGTCTTATTGTGGGTATGTTATCTTAATTGAAGAAAGACAGAAACCTACATAAGAATAGTGATAGAATTACATGATATTGTGTGTATATTAACTTTATTGAAGATAGAAAACTATTTGAGAATAAGGATAGAATGATATGTCATATTGTGTGTATGTTATTTTAATTGAAGACAGAAACCTACATTAAAATAAGGATAGAATGATATGTCATATAGGGTGTATGTTATCTTAATTGCAGACAGAACCCCAATCTCCGTAAACAGAGATCCTGTTCTACTCGCGTTGTCGTACTGGATCTCTACTTAGTCAATGCAAGGTCACGTCGAGATGAACTTTGTGTCGACCAATCAATGCGTAGCTTTCATCTAGACGAAAACACTATTAATCACATTTTGATTTCGTAATTTCTATTTTTAGACCAAGGTTTGCATGCAAATTTAACAGCGGTATTGTTCACAGTCTGCGATTGGGTGGCTGATTTCAAATTGCGTGACGTAGACGATGTAAACAAGTTACGTATCATAACGATTTCGTCATGAATATTATGATGAGAAAAGGTCACCTGAACGTGACCTTCGTTTGGAAAAGGCCAGATCTAAATTAGCGAGTATGCGAGCGGTAAAATTTTAGATCGGGTTTTAATCGGATTGACAGAACCCTACATGAGGATAAGGATAGAAAGATGTCATATTGAGTGAATGTTATCTTAATTGAGAACAGATACTTACCTGGGAAAGAAAATAGAATGATATGTCATATTGTGCTGAAGACAGAAACCTACATGATAATGAAAGTAGAATGACATGATATTGCGTGAATGTTATCTTAATTGAAGACAGAAACCTACATGAGAATAAGAATAGAATGACATGTCATATTGTGAGTATGTTATCTTAATTGAAGACAGAAATCTACATAAGAATAGTGATAGAATTACATTATATTGTGTGTATATTACCTTAATTAAAGATAGAAAGCTATTTGAGAATAAGGATATAATGACATGTCATATTGTGTGTATGTTATTTTAATTGTGGACAGATACTTACCTGGGAAAGAAGATTGAATGATTAGTCCTATTGTGTGTATGCTATCCTAATTGAAGACAGAAACCCACATGAGAATAAAGATAGAATGAAATGTCATATTGTGTGTATGTTATCTTAATTGAAGACAGAAACCTACATGAGAATAAGAATAGAATGATGGCATATTGTGTAAATGATATCTTAATTGAAGACAGAAACCTACATGAGAATAAGGATAGAATGTTGTCATATTGTGTGAATGTTATCTTAATTGAGAACAGATACTTACCTGGAAAAGAAGATAGAATGATTTGTCCTATTGTGTGTATGCTATCCTAATTGAAGACAGAACCCCACATGAGAATAAAGATAGAATGAAATGTCATATTGTGTGTATGTTATCTTAATTGAAGAAAGAAACCTACGTAAGAATAGTGATAGAATTACATGATATTGTGTGTATATTTTAACCTAGTTAAAGATAAAAAACTATTTGAGAATAAGGATAGAATATTATGTCATATTGTGTGTAAGTTACTTTAATTGAAGACAGAAACCTACATTAGAATAAGGATAGAATGACATGTCATATTGTGTGTATGTTATTTAATTGTGGACAGATACTTACCTGGGAAAGAAGATAGAATGATGTCATATTGTGTGAATGATATCTTAATTGAAGACAGAAACCTACATAAGAATAGTGATAGAATTACATGATAATGTGTGTATATTAAACTAATTAAAGATAGAAAACTATTTGAGAATAAGGATAGAATGATATGTCATATTGTGTGTATGTTATTTTAATTGAAGACAGAAACCTACATTAAAATAAGGATAGAATGATATGTCATATTGAGTGTTTGTTATCTTAATTGAAGACAGAAACCTACATGAGAATAAGGATAGAATGATGTCATATTGTGTGAATGTTATCTAAATTGAAGACAGAAACCTACATGAGAATAAGGATAGAATGAAATGTCATATTGTGTGTATGTTATCTTAATTGAAGACAGAAACCTGCATGCGAATAAGGATAGCCTGATTTGTCATATTGAGTGTATGTTATCTTAATTGAAGACAGAAACCTACATGAGAATAACAGTAGAATGACATGATATTGCGTGAATGTTATCTTAATTGTAGACAGAAACCTACATGATAATAACAGTAGATTGACATGATATTGCGTGAATGTTATCTTAATTGTAGACAGAAACCTACATGATAATAACAGTAGATTGACATGATATTGCGTGAATGTTATCTTAATTGTAGACAGAAACCTACATGATAATAACAGTAGATTGACATGATATTGCGTGAATGTTATCTTAATTGTAGACAGAAACCTACATGATAATAACAGTAGATTGACATGATATTGCGTGAATGTTATCTTAATTGTAGACAGAAACCTACATGATAATAACAGTAGAATGACATGATATTGCGTGAATGTTATCTAAATTGTAGACAGAAACCTACATGATAATAACAGTAGATTGACATGATATTGCGTGAATGTTATCTTAATTGTAGACAGAAACCTACATGATAATAACAGTAGAATGACATGATATTGCGTGAATGTTATCTAAATTGAAGACAGAAACCTACATGAGAATAAGGATAGAATGAAATGTCATATTGTGTGTATGTTATCTTAATTGAAGACAGAAACCTACATGCGAATAAGGATAGCCTGATTTGTCATATTGAGTGTATGTTATTTTAATTGAAGACAGAAACCTACATGAGAATAACAGTAGAATGACATGATATTGCGTGAATGTTATCTTAATTGAAGACAGAAACGTGCATGAGAATAGTGGTAGAATGACATGTCTTATTGTTTGTATGTTATCTTAACTGAAGACAAATACTTACCTGGGAAAAAAAGATAGAATGACGTGTCATATTTTGTCTATGTTATCTGATTTAAAGATAGAAACCTACATTAGAGTAATGATAGAACGACGTGTCATATTGCGTGTTTGGTATCCTAATTGAAGACAGATACTTACCTGAGAATATGATAAAATGACATGTCATATTGTGTATCAGTAGTTTTAATTGAAAAAAGAAACGTACATGAGAGTAAAGATAGAATGACATGTCATATTGTGTATCAGCAGTTTTAATTGAAAAAAGAAACGTACATGAGAGTAAAGATAGAAAGACATGTCATATTGTTTGTCTGTTACATTATTTCAAGACAGACATCTATCAAGGAATTACGAATGTCATAATTAGTCACCGATTGACATATTTAGTACACATAACATACAAAGTTTAATGTTTATTAACATCACTACAGGGATGGCCGTAAGCCAAAGCGGAAAATATATAGAAATTGTACATGTCAACACAAGTGTGAAACTATATAACGAAGACGATGAAATTCATTTCATTCATGTATATAAACAAAGATATACATTTGACCACCATACATCTCTCTAATCCAAAATAGCGTTACTATAATTCATTATATTATAATATTCTACCATCCTTCCAAATGAAATCCTAACAACCCTCTCAATAATCCAAATCACCTTAATCGATTTGCTCATATTCCCAAAACATGTCTTTACTAGATAAAACAAAACTAAAATTTTCGCAAGTCAGCAAGGATACAAATAATAGTGACCAAAGCGTTCCGAACGCTGGTGCTGGGGGACATGAAGCCAATGACTCTTAAAAACCCCAACAGACCAAACCTACTTCATGGTGGGGATTGGGCAAAACGGATGGGATATGCATGCGGGGACCTGAGATATCGGTGCAGATCTCAGGTCAGACACGGACAACCTAAAGACCAAAAAAGAAAGCAATAATAACATAAATTATAATCAATTACAATTTAAAAGTAAATTTGTTCTAGAAATGTCATTTGTAAATAAAACTAGAACTGCCACCAGTGGCGAAAATACCCCCGCAACGGCAATATTTCAAGATGGCAGCAAGTCAACATTGAAGAAGTCCAAAAGGGTTAATGTTGTAAGAAGCATAAAAATCATAAAAAGAATAGGATGCAAATATCAAATTGGAAATAAACAGCAAATTACAGTGTAATTCACTGTATAGATTTATGAAAAAGCAAAATGAACAGAGTTGTCATATTTCAAATGATTTTTTACATGAAAATGAACATCATTTGGTCATTATGAATGTCAAGTGGAACAACAGACAAAGAGTGATCACATTTAAACTCATCATGAGTATGCTGTAACCAGATGAGCAAAATGTAGAATGTGTTTGCAATATTTTGATAAATAAGTAAAAAATAAGGCAATTGTAAAAATGGTAGTCAGAAATGTACACAATATAAATCAAACAATTAGTATTTACAATATCTTGTATCAAGAATTTCACAAATACCCCATAAGAAAGCTTAAATTACCGATCATTATTTTCACAGTAGTAAAGTTAAAATAATACCTAAAATCTCATGTAGCTATAACGAAATAAGATGTTTTCTTTACAGCATTATAGAAAAAAATCAAGATGGCTATTAGTTGGTCCATTGAAATACATAAAAAAATAAATACATATACAAATTTCATCAACAAGAATTTGTCAGCACAATTTTATCAAAATGAGGTGAGAAAAAAAAGATGTTTGCTGTACAAGATATTAGAAAATTCAACATGACTGCCAGTCAGAAAAAGAGAAAAAAGAAAAACTCAGAATGGCTGCCAATCAGCCATTATGAATTTGATAAAATATCGATACATCAAAAAAAAAAGTTCAACAATAAGAATTTGATAAAAATAGCAGTACATAATAGACTTCAGCAAGTCAAAATGGCAAACAATGTTGAATAATGCTATATTTAATAAGTTACATGACATAAAGCCATAAACCCTTGATTCATCTTCGTCAATAATATTTGCTAATCAATGAGATAAATAGTTACTACGAGATGTAGAATTGGTCATACTATATTAACACATTCATTCCTTATCAAAAGAAAGAAAGCACCAAAATGTATACCCTGTGACGAGCATTTCTATGTCAAACACGTTCTCCTTGACTGTCAGGATCTTAAAGACATCTGTGACAAACATTTTAAAGTTAACTCACTAAAAGAACTTTTTGAGTCTGTACCATCATAAGATATAGAGCTTTAAATCATTAATATCGTTTTAATAAATAGTATCATTGATTGCTTTGGGCGCGATATGACCTTTTTGTGTTGGTGCGTCGTAAAATCAAAACAAAACCATACTTGAAGGAAATTAATGTTTATCATAAAATATAGGACGTTAAATCTTCATTATCTATTGAAGTAATAGTATCATCAATTGTTTTCGGTAATCAATAAATCAATCAGACTTCAGCAAGAAGAAATTGGTAATGAAATAAGCTTACTATACAGTTATTTAAACAAAGTCAAAATGGCTGCCAGTCTGCCATAATGAATTTGTATCCAGAGTAAATCCATGTACGAGTCAACTACATCCATAAAGACTTTGGAGCGAAATTTGGCTAAAATTGAGTAAAAAAACACATACAAGTACTATACAGTAATTTAAATAAAAATTCAAGATGGCTGCCAGTCAGCCATATTGAATATAAATTGATGAAGAATAGTCATACTGATCAACTGTATTAGTGAGACCTTGTATGCAATGTCTTTTCAAAATATGTATGGTAATAAGTCAATATAAGACTGTATTAATTTTGAAAAAAGGATGACAGCCAGTCCGCCATTTTGAATTGGAATTGAGTTAAAGTGTATGTAAAGTTTAAATGTGAACGCCTGTGCAAAATTCTATCTAAATTAGTTAAAAAAATCTATTGAGAAATAAGCATACAGTAATTAAACTAAATTAAAAAGAATTCAAGATGGCCGCAAGTCGGCCATTTTGAATTGGAATTGATATAACATGCATATAAACATCAACTGTAAACGCCTGTACAAATTCTATAAAATAAGATAAGAAAAAAATCTATTGAGAAAAAAAGCACAGTTATCTAATTAGATTTAAAATATATAATGCAATTAAATATTTTAAACAAGTGAGATATGTTTCCATAGTTACATGAGTTTTGTATACACCATTAAATCATGGTATATAACAGCTTCTATATAAATACATTAAGAAATAACCATACTACAAATGAATTAATTTTTTGGGACAGACCACATATCCAACCAACCAACCAACCAACAAACCAACCAACCAACCAACCACCAGGGTGATTCCAGTATACCCCCGAAAACTTCGTTTGCGGGGGTATAATCAAATACGAACCTTTTATGATTATTTGAAAAGTAAAAGTGAAAAACACGATTACATGTATCCTATCATTATATTTAAATATACATTGTTATGTAAAGTAATAAGGGACTTTAGTCAGTTATTTCCCCTTGTATACTCTTAAAATAGGTAGGTCCTAATAGTTGGATTACTCGGATTTTACCCTTACTTTTCAATTTCAATTTGCTAAAAGTAATCTTAAATAACTTTTTTGTAAATCTTTTTTTTTCTTTGAAAACCAAGCAAATGATTGTTAGGGTAAAGAACTATCTCAATTGCACCACTTCTGTTAATATCTTAATAAAAAAGAAAGATATTAGATGAAGTATTTTGTTATCTTTACATAGCACTTCAATGAGAAAATCCAAGGATTCCAATTGTAAGGACCTACTAACCAATTGGAATACTTCAGATATTATCAAGGAAAGATAACTGACTAAAGTCCCTAATTCATTATATTATTTTTTCGGATTTTAACATTTTTCAGTCTTAATGTCACTATCACTCATCCTATACATGGTCCCTTCGTAAGTCAGTTTTATGTAATTAGCACTTCAAAGTCAGACGGATATTAAGCATCACTATGATATGATATTCAAAAGGTATTCACAATTCTGCACAATTCTATAATATTTAGAATTGATCAGTCAAAAAATAAGCGTATTATTAATGTTTCTTGTTTTTGACTAACGAAGATTTTCGTAAGAATTGTTGTGAAAAGCACCTCTGAGCTTTAAAGAGAGTACTAGCACAAGTCAACGACAGTCAATTCCACTACACCATACAGCAAAAGTATTGAGAATTGTCGTAAGAAAGAATCCTTGCCTATTTCCACAAATCTTTGTTGGTCCAGCCGAGAATCGATCCTAGATTCGTATGCAGAGCTTTACCTACTGAGCCAACCGGATGAGTCACAAAATATGAGAAGAATCTCTTATACATTGTTTTATATGTTGCGAATAGTCTGTGGTATCTTAGTCACATGTTTACAACTTGTATAATATTACTGGATAATAACCAGCAAAACAACATAGAAGCAGTAGTCTAACGTTAAATCACAAACTTTACGATTGAAAGGTCCCGGGTTCGCATCCCACGGGAGGCACAACTAATTTTCCTTTAGCATAAAAACATCTGCGAGTGTTTCTTTCTATCCAGGTGTAAATGAGTTCCACGAGGGTCACCTACATGATATTGAATGAGATTCCTTTGTGCAGTAAAGTCAAATAAATTTTTGTCTTTAATTTGAAGTGGATTTAAAACCGAGCTTCATCGTGTTATAAATGTTTGAAAGTAATACTTCCTTTGCCATATCAGTGAGGACATCGGCAATTGCCATCATCCCAATTTGTAGACAAATCGCTAATTATATATCAACAGAAGTATTTCTATAACATCGATCCACTTTGTAAATTTGTACAACCTGAAAACAAGATGTGATTATATTACGATATAAATGAAAGTACAAATGAGCAAGGGCCGTAGTACGACCATGGTAGAACCACTGGCACTAGAGTCCTCACATTCTTTAAAATGCACGCACATATAATATTTTGTCAACAAACACAATTAAAAATCGCTCCCGTATTCATCACCGTGTACGAGTTATGACTAGATCTATACAATCATTATAATATGTATGTACAGAGAACTATATATAGGGACGTACGCATTATAATCATAAGATATGGACTCGGGTGCCAGTGGGTAGAACCCCCTCTTAGGGATACGAAAGTCCATAATTCTAGCCCACAGGGACACTGTTTATTTTTCCAAACAATTGTCTGCAGTTGCATCATTAGATTAAGAGATGTAAAGGCAACATATTTCAACAACTGTTGACGACTACAACTGAGTAAAAGCCCTAATTACGATGTTATACTGTGAGAAGTTGACCACATCTTATTGAACGGCAAGCTAGTAAAAGAAAATGTTCAGATAATTGTTCTAGTCCCCGCACATTCTTAATAATGACTCGTTTAATACATGTTTGTTTTTGTTTGATTTTAATGAGGGCATGTCCGCTTCAAATGGCTGCATTATGTGCAGAACCTAGGATGTGACCTTCGTCCCTTAAATAATTGATTTTAAAAGTCTTAATTGAGTCAAATTTTGAAAATAAAATCTGATATAATTCATATCGGGACCATATACGGACAAGATAAATGACCATACAGTAAGAAAAAGAAATAAATATTAATAACATTAGCACTTCTTCCGTTAATGCTTGGTTTGAATTTTTTACTTATAAATAAAATTAATCAGATAAACTTTAGAAGCATTTACATGTTTAACAATTACAATTGCATAAGTAACCATTACTCCACTTTCAAATGTTACAAAACATCATAAATGTCCTAATGCGTAAAATCTCAAGAAATAAAATGTATTTGTACAAATAAAAAACAGTTCACCTTGTCACAAATGTTTCACTTTTTTATCGTAAATCAGTTTTCATAATTGTTCAGTTCAAAGTCAGAAGGATATAAACATAACTATATGAAATACAAAAGGTACACAGTATCCTACATAATTAAATATTATTTGGAATTGTTTGGCCAAAAATGACCGTACAGATGTATGGGTAATTCTTAGGGCTGTGGATCGTTGTGCAAGTGGCGATCAGATTCGAACTACGATTCATGTGTAGCGATTCACGAATCGAACCACGAATCACATGCTAGTGGAAAAGCATACAGGAATTCATGAAATAACAAAATAAGTTAAAAAATACAGAAGCTTTAACTATATGGGAAATCATGTACTCCAAACATTACTATCAGACGTTAAATGGGCATTTTCAGTGGTACGCGTAACATTTTTTGTTCAAATGTGTAATTTTGACACAGGATAATTTGGTCCTTACATAAATTAAAGTTTTCATAAGTAGAGCTAGTTCGACTCGTTTTCAGTGGTAATTAAGCTGAAAATGTTCTTTCATCTTTTCCTAAACTAGATTGCGATCCGACGATTTCGGACGTGACGAATATTCGTACTCGATTTTCTGGCCGAGATCGCGATTATCCGATTACTCGGATACTCGCCGCAGTCCTAGTAATTTTGGATGGCACTCTATAGCTTTTACTATCAATTTTACAACGGTAGGAAGTTTGGAGCGTACCAATTTCTAAGGAGTAAAATATAACAAGCACCAAAAACCGTATACATTGTACTGTTGTACAATTGACATAATACCACGAATGGGCATATATTATTTGCATTCTAAAAATTTATGATCTAAAAAGATGTTAATACAAAGAACTACTTAGCGTAATGTACCAATAAGGTCATCTATTTCACATTCCGTTGTAGAACGATATGATACCATGGTAAAGTTTTATGTTTTTATTTTACTGAGAAAAAATCCTGATCATATATGAAATATTTATTTCCGAAACTCACATTACAAGTTGTCGATGCAGACATAAATTTCGCAAGTTATTGTTGTAAAAAGAATTAAATAAATCCTATTTGTTTTTCATTCGTTACAGTTATGTTTATTTGAACGTGTGTGTGTGGACAAAGCCGTGCAGAGATCTGATTCGGTTTTAAACGAAAGTGATGTGTTCATAGTTGATCAGTAGTATGGGAGAAAACTAAGTCCATGTTATAATTTATTCTCCGTATGAGTTGTTTCCCTTGTCTACATCTACACCCATACATGTTGTACTAATGTCAACAACCAATCACTACATTTCACCGTCAGTATAATATTTACTTATATTCCAAAACACATGAAATAAATGCATGTACCCTATATGTCTACGGTCAGATTGTCACTACATTGGACCCGTGATTCCATGGAGGGGCGTATGGTTAGGATTCAAAAGATCCTTGGTTTGAACCCCGTTAGAGGCACTGCACATTTTATTGAGCAAACTATATCCGATAGCTTCATAATGCTGTCGGCTGTGGGTTATACATGTCTACATCTACATCTACATAATTTTCATCAAACTGTCAGACTTGACACTTCTTTGATGGTGCGCAAGGAAAAGAGAATATAAAAGTTACATATGAAATAGTTATTTTTAAAAGTAAGAAAATAGATCGGGCAAGAATTAGTGCCTAAACAGATAAAAGATAGAAGCAGAAAAGAGGTTCCCAATTACTTTTCGCCTCCATCCAGACTAGACCAATTCGGTTTCCGGGTGGTACCAGGGCGCGAAGCCCCGCCGACATAGCTAGAGTCCTTCGTCTGGAGGCTAATTCATAACTGAGAAGGGATCCCCTTAGAAGGTCAGATTAGAAAGATTACTCTTAAAGGATGCTAAAAAGTGAGCCTCAGCAACTGTGGCTGGTAGAAGATTCCACTGAGGGATACTGCGTGGAAAGAAGCTGTATTTATAGCTGTCAGTAGAATAGTTAATGTACTTAAATACTTCTAATGAAGATTTCTAGGTATATTCCACTAGTCCGACGACCAGGCTAAAAGACCAGCTAGTGGCTTAGTTTTTCAAGCAAGATCAAACAAGGACTACTTGACTTGATAAGCTCGAGTAAGAAAATAATCAAACAATTAATAATTTTACAATATAAAGTAATAAACGTATCAAAACTATGTAGTTAGGTGTAAGGAAGAGAATTAGATATATGTTACCTTGAACAATGTAATTAGAAAACATAAATATATCCTTTTCACTATATCCAATCACTTGCTCTCATTACATATTTCAAATTCAAAATGGTGGTACTGTTTGGTCGTGTTTGATTGGATAACAGATTAGTGTTCATTTGAATAAGAATAGCCAGAGGTTAAAGTTCATAGGTGACAAATAAAGTCTGTGACAGTTCAAAGTTTATGATATACGATAACAGCCGTGCATTGAACATAACAAGTGTTTTATCCATAGACATATTCTGTCAATATGTCTATGGTTTAGTCAAAATACGGTATCGAGAAATGTCTACTTTATTAGAATTTGATCTAGCAAACACACACCATCTAAAATAAAATTGAAAATGAACAATGACCTATCTCTATGTAAACACTACCATATTTACATAATAGTAAGCTTATTTAAATGGGGCCGGCTCAACACACTTACGATCATTTTACTACGGCCAGCTCACCTAACATAGCTTCCATGGACCCTTGTCTATAACAAGTACACACACCCCTGCGAAATGTTCATGGAATGGTGTAACAGCCCAGGATGAGATTCTAACAAGTACTCCAAAAGCAAACTTGAATGTAAAGCGATAAAAGGGTCGTATTATACCTTGCATGAAGTAATAAACATTCAAACTTAACAACAGAACATAATATTTTATAACAGGGCTTGAGCAATACTCGGTACTCGGAACTTACTCGGTAACCTTTAGTAGTAAATCCAATTAAAATAACACAGAAACACACATCAATAGAATGTAGTAATCACTCACTAACTTGCCACTTACATTATTACCACATTTTAAATTCCAAATATATTCCTTGTAGTCCAGATATATTATATTGTCCTTAGGAAACGTGTACTAATTAACTGGTCTATGAGTAAATTCATATTCAAGGAGTACTTTTCACAACTAACGCAATGTTTTCTTGTACATGTAATCTGAACATAGCCGGAAATACGTTGTTCAGTTTTGGGGGTAATATTATATAAAGGCATTCCCGGCTATGTTCAGATTACATGTACAAGAAAACATTAATTAAGACTAAACACATAAAAACAAATCACCGATGGTTTCATAGAGAGAATATAAAACAATCAAATATCTCTTTCACAAAATTTAATACACATTAACTTAAAATAACACAGACGTGGTTAGAAAATAATCCCCATCAATGAATTCACGATTTTTAAATTAAAATCTCGTGCGTTTTATTTGTAAAGACTTTGTCAATAGATGGCGTTATCGCTACAACGCAAGCAAATGTGCTGTCATTATTCACTCGCCTGACAAACGTGCTACTGACAATACTCAATTCTATTATGGTCATACAAAGCTCGAAATTGTCAGTAAATATAAACACCTTGGCGTAACGCAGTGTAATATACGTAAATCTCCAGCTAATGTTGACTCTATACGTCAGTCTGCACGAGGTACTCTATTCAGTTTTTCAACATGCGGTGTCAATAGTAATGGTTTGATCCCTATAACGTCAGCAATACTCTACACTAGCGTAGTTTTACCTCGTGCTTTCTATGGATGTGAATTATGGAACTGTATCACGAATTCTGACATGCGTCAACTCGAAGCTACCCACCATCTCTGTCTTAAACGTATTCAAAACTTTTCATATCAAACTAGATCAGATATCGTTACAGGGATGCTTGGTTTTACATCTATCCAGGCGTTATTTGATAAACAGAAATTATTATTCCTTGGATCACTATGTCGTATGAACGTCTGCTATCAACTTTTTGTGCATAGACTTCATCAGTTTTTTTAATAATATAACATTCAAACATGCAGGCTTTATAAATGTCGATATTATTAAAATATGATTTATACAAATATTTACAAGACTCCATACGCAACAACGTTATTTCCTAGTAAAATATCATGGAAATACATTTGGTGATATTTCAGTATGAACAATCTCAGTGGTTACAACGTATGAGTACTAGTTACGATTTTGCCATATTCAGACAGGTACACCCTGTATTAACAGTTTCTTACGTTTGGAGAGTTGCCATAGACAATCCATCATGTCTAGGACTGATGTCTTTTATCGCCAAACAATTGTGTAAAACAAGATATCCCGTAAAAGTTACTTGTGATCTAAAGTTGCTCTCTTGAAGTAGACATTATGATTTATCACAAGCTGTTTGATTGTTACAAAAATCGTTTGACTGTCTCAAATTCATTTGATAATTACTACAAACATTTGCAAACATTATTTGGAGACAACATTTGTTGTTTCCTTCCACAATGTTCTAACATTACCCTTGTGACTTACTTACTTGGATATACTGACAGCTCACTGAATGCTTTTATACAAAGTTATTATAAAAACTTTATGTGTCTGAATAGCAAGCTATTAATACGGATAACCTGTTAACTACCTGATTTACATAAGATAACATACAAGAACTTTTAAAGACATTACAAAAACTGAGCGTTGGTTCGAATCCCTTCCAAAACCTGCCCTATTGTTTCCTTGAGCATAAAAACTTCATACTACTAGCTCAATACTGGGGGACCAGAAAGCGGTCTCGAAAGTAATTAATATAAGTCATGCGAGCTTGTTTCACAATCGAGCTAAAATAAGTTAGTATGAACTAACAAATAAATATTATTTGATATTAACATCCTATCGTGAAAGTGCATCGTATCGCTTCTCGTATAGCATCGCAACTGGCTTGAAAGTACCCAGCTCTATAATCTTAGTTATAAGTTTAGACAAGAGATCTATACCTCTCTAGGGTCAGTGAGTTGATCGACTGACCGCCGTGATATGACATAAAATTGTCTAAGACTGTCGTAAAGTACCGTACAAATCAGCCTTAACCAAACATTGAGCATTTGAATTAATGACATAATTTATGCACCAATTTTCCCTACAATGTATAAAGGGACAGTTGACTGAATGTCGGGAGATGTCGTAAAACTTACCGAGCGGCGTAAAGCGCCTGCTCATTCGGAACTCCTTGTTCCGAATGGCGCCTGCTGTGAACTCGAAAACATATTTTCAGGTCACGAAAATTGCCGAGTAGCAACGATTGTAAAGCGCCATATCATTCGGAACTCCTCGGATATACTCGTAAATGATCGGCGTGGTCTTCCGAATGGCGCCATATATTGCAAACATTGGCGTGATATATATATACTTATGTACAAGTTCTTTCAAAATAGTGTCCTATCGATAAGTCATCATTATAAAAATAGGAATGATGAACGCAAGCTGTTCCATTAAAATCTTAGCGGTATCAGAGCATCAAGTAAAATGTAGATGTAGATGTAGAGTACAGGACAGTGGAATTATCTCTCTTGAACGAGTGTGTTAACTCAACGGTCTGTCTGTATATTTTATCTGTGCTGTTTTTCACTGCTTTGCGTTTTTGAATTACAACGGACTATCGATGTTTGTGAAATGTGGAGTTTTCACTGTGGTTCTTGTTTGAATAACAACGGACTATAAGTATGTTTAAGAAATGTGCAGTTTTTCACTGTCGTACGTTTTTGAATAACAACGAACTACATTATAGTAATTGTATTGTTAATTGTTTATATATGTTGGCTCATTGTATTGTAAAAATGTACTGATAATTGTATTTGTTTATTGTTGTATTGTATTGTAATTTGTATATGTATGTTAATGTATTGTTTTGTAAAATTTGTATGATAATTGTATATGTACGAGTATATCATTGTATTGTATTGTACTGTATTGATTTGTAATTTGTATATTGTATGTTTTTTACTGTATTGTTAAAGTAGCGATGATAATTGTGTATGCATGTTACGTATTGTATTGTATTGTAAAATCTGTAATGATAACTGTATATGTATGCCATTGTACTGTATTATTTGTAATGATAATTGTATGTCACATATTTATATAATGTATATTGTTCATGGGCCAAATGGTCTTAGAATATGAATAAAGTTACTTACTTACTTACTTACATTATATAAGTATGTTTATAAAATGAGAAGTTTTTCACTGTGGTATGCATTTGAATAACATTGTACTTACACTACGTTCATGAACTGTGTAGGTTTTCATTGTGGTACGTATTTGAATAGCAACGAACTAATGATATATATGAACGTAGTCCATCAAAAAAGGCACATCTAAACATTGAAAATAACCAATTTATTTTCACTGCTTCAAAAAGTAGAATATCGATTGCTATTACACTGAGACATCGTGGTGTTACGTACAATGGAAATTATTTGCATGCAGTAAATACGGATATTTGTTTCGTTTAAGATGGGACTAGTTTTTATCTCGTGAGCAAAAGCATTTTCTTATTTATGTGATGTGCATTTCTTTATTTTTTTAAACAGTGTTATGTTCCTAAAATATAAATTGTGTTGGAAAAGACGACTAACTCCAATTTAAATTCCACCACGCGTTTCCACTTAATTGGTCTTCTTCAGATGGATAACAGTTAATAACAATTTATATTATAAAATATTAACCAATTTATAATATTATAAAAAAACTCTGATAAAAACATGGGGGGGGGGGCTTACAATATTAATTATTTTCTTATATAAATTATTTTGATTGAATAAAAGTGATTGGATATCTCATTTAAGGTAGTGTTAATTGTATCCCCATGAAATATAATCGTTTCATTAAGGAGTCTTTTGTTTTGGGAGTATTTTAACTGTGCATACACGCGTTTTTGGATCATACCTTCCTAGTAATTTAAATAAATTACTGTAACACAGGTAAGTAGATACTATTTGATTTTATATGATTTTTTGTTGGTTATGAATACAGTAGAATGTCGATATAAAGTCCACCAATAAGTTTTTACAACCTAGACTTTTTACTCTCAAGTTTACTTCTTGTCCCCCCTCCCTAGTATCAAACTTGTGTAATAAAAATAATCTTTGCTCAAGGAAAAAACGAAGTTGGTTTTTGGATGTTATTTGAATCTGTACGGAGCTTGTTATACAATGATTACAAATTGGACGTCGTAACCGCTTGCACTCTGGACTCGATCGGTTTTTTCCAATGTAATATTTTCAACATTTGGAACACCTCGACCTTTCATGAATAAATAATCTTGGAAGGATTCGTGGGGGTCTACCCTTGCGGCTTGGCATTTTAGTACCTACGCAAGGCGAAGCACGTAACGGTTATGCAAAATAGTTCTTGTAGTATATACACAGATTTTTGTCAAGACATATTTCTATGTTATATATTGAATCAAATCTTGTTCGGCTATATTATTGAGCGGTGTTATATCAAATTTACGGACTGAAAACAAAACATCATTAATCGCAAAGCGTGACGTAAGCACTGTAAGGAGTTTGGGTTATTGGTGGACCCCGACTAATCCTTCCGAGATTATTCATTTAATGAATGGTCGAGGTGTTCCGAATGACTATATCGTACGTGCCGATAGAATCATTCACTTGCACCAGAGTCCATATCTTATGATCATAAAAAAATGCGTACGTCCCTAGATCTAGTTCCATGTGCATACATACATGCATGTACACTACCATATGTATGATAGTTGTGAAATGTGTCACTGTGGCGTAGCCGGAGGCGATATTGAAAACGAGGCTGTCCTCGTTATAGGTTCTGATATCATGTAGGGCACTAGGCAGCGATAATTAGTTCGGTTATTGCCTATAAACTACAATGTCTCGTGTCTCTGTATGCCTCAATCTGACTACGCCACTGTAGTTATCTATAGGCTGGCAGTTACCTACTTATTGGACGACTCATTGATAAGCTTTGATCAACTGTAATACAGATCGTCCACGTAAACATTGCGTATATAAACATAGCCAGTTTCATTACACATCGATATTAAGGGGTGACTTATTTTTACAATTTTATATTTAATTAATTTACACTTATCTTATAAACAATGCATTATGTAAAATATGCAATGTGCATGTACACTATTTAAGAAAAATGTCAAATATCAAAGAGGTATGTTTAAACCAGTAAAAATGCTGTGCATGTTTTACGAATCCACAATTCTACATACCTTAACCGCCAGGCGCGTAGGAGCAGGGGCCGCTGGAGCCACGGCCGCGGCCCCAATATTCTGGCAAGCAGCGGCAATAGGGCCGCGAGTTAATTTTCATGACACATATTGAACATCTTGAGGTCTCGTTATTATACAAAGATTTGTTCTTAAACAAGGGTTACTGAAAGTGCTGGAAACCGAGTTTCAGAGGCTTACGTTTAGAAAAAATTTCGACCGGGAAACCCCTTCCGTACCCAACACATTTGGGCCCAAATATTTAGATCCTTCCTACGCGCCTGAACCCTCATGATTATACATACACACTATAGTATTACTGTACTCACTTTTGATAATCGAGTATTTAAATCAGCGCGGTTGATGAATGGGGTCTATAGATATATGCCTATGTGTGCTGTTTGACATTCAAATAAATTTTTTTAATATCGTTCAGAAATTCTATCGAGTGGTGAATATTAACTGAGCTTAACGATAAAAAAATATATTTGAACCCACGACCCCTTAATCATGAGACTTAGCTACCAACTGAGCTAGACGTTTAGGCTACGTCCTTTTGACGATATATTTTCACATCAATGATGATGTAACGTTTCACTGAATGCCAGCATATTTCACTGTAAAGCATTAACGAAAATATTGTTACTGCAATGTGCCAGAACTTCAATAACAATTCTCTTTGTAGATGATGAATAGGAGCTTTGATTTTTTGTTGTTTTTCTTTCCAGATGCATGAAGAGCAATAAACTGTGATATTAACAAATATAGATTTCTGTCATAGAATGGTAGTTTATGAGAGTGCAATGGCATATGGACTTCAATAAAGGATCCATGTATTGGTTTCCAACAAATTATGAAATAATTTGTGAAGCTGTAACTAAGAAATGATTTGGATTTTTATGAAGGATTACAGATTGGATTTTCATACAAATTGGTCTGAAAACATGTCAGAGACAGCGATTGTGTTACAGTAAAAAGCAAACCTTCCATACTGCCAAAAGCAAAACGTAAGATAATTTCGATTTTAATAAAAAGGATTAAATAGTTTGAATTTTCATGAAGGATTTAATTATTCGGATTTTATTAAGTGTTAAATCATTTGAATTTTATAATGGATTGAATAATTTGGATTGTATAATTGATTTAATAATTAGAATTTCATGAAGGAATAAAAAGTTTAAAATTAATACATGTAATGAATTAAATAATTTGGTTTTCATATAGGATTAAATAATTTGGATTTTTGTAAAGGAATGAATAGTTTGAAATTTTATAGCATGCAGTGGATTAAATAATTTGGTTTTCATAAAGGATTAAATCATTTGGATTTCTATTAAAAGAATCTGAAAACATATCAGGATCAGCAACAGTTAAAAGCTAAGACTTTCTACAAAGCTAAAAGCAAAGAGGGGTTTTATAGATTTTCTTATCTTTTGTCATAAAAAGCACCAGAAATAAAAAATGAAAAGACAAGAACCTAAAGGAACAGTGGCAAAATTGCTGAACTCAAAGGAATTCAATGCTTCTGACCGTCACAAAGGATTTCAAAAAATGGATTTTTTTAGGGTTTAAATAATTTGAATTTCCATATGAGTGGAATTATTTGGTTTTTCAAACAGGAACTAATCATTTGCACTTTAAAAAAGAGACGAAATTATTTGGATTTTATAAAGGATTCAATAATTTGAATTTTTGTAAAGGATTAAATAATTTGAATTTTTGTAAAGGATTCAATAATTTGAATTTTTGTAAAGGATTAAATATTTTGGATATTTGCAGAAGATTCAATAATTTGTTTTTCAAGAAGGGTTAAAAAATTGAAATTTCATAAAAAGGGGAGTCTGAAAACATATCTGGAGCAGCAACATAAGAACGCATACCTTCTTCATAGTTAAAAGCAAAGCAAAGAGGGGGACATTCTAAAAATTCCAATTGCTGTTATAGAAAGGACATCACAAACGACGAATGAAGCCAAAATCATAAGAGTTTTTCGCCACAGAACGGACAGTGGCAAATTTGCTTAACCCTGAAAAAAATATTAATTTGGATTTTCAGGAAGGATCAAATAGTCTGGATTTTCATTATAGATTAAATAATTAGAATTTTCATAATGGATTAAATAATTTGGATTACATGAAATGGTGTAAGCAAATATATCTGGAACAGTAACAGTCAAAACACAAGTAATGGACGCCTCGAACAAATTATGAAAACAAGAACTTAAATACTACGGATTTTCATAGAGAAACAATAAGTTGGATTTATGGAAAGGACTAAATAATTTGGATTTATGTAAAAGACTAAATAATTTTGATTTATGTGAAACACTTAATAATTTTGATTTATGTAAAAGACTAAATAATTTTGATTTATGTAAAGACGAAATAATTTGGATTTATGTAAAGACGAAATAATTTGAATTTATGTAAAGGACTAAATAAATTGGGATTATGTAAAGGACGAAATGATTTTGATTTATGTAAAGGACTAAATAATTTGGATTTGTGTAAAGACGAAATTATTTGGATTTATGTAAAGGACTAAATAATTTGGATTTATGTAAAGGACTAAATAATTTGGATTTATGTAAAGGACTTAATAACTTGGATTTATGTAAAGGACTAAATAATTTGGATTTATGTAAAATACTAAATAATGTGGATTTATGTAAAAGGTTCAATAAATTTGGATTTATGTAAAAGACTTAATCATTTGGATGTATGTGAAAGACTATGGATTATACAAAGTTTCCGCAAAGGATGGACTAATTTGTGCAAGCGATGCATTGTCTATTGGCTTTGAGTATAGTATAGCATTTAAATACTGATTCCTCTTCGCCTCGTGTACAAGCGTGATGGATTCAACTATTCAATTCAATGCAAGCGATGAGCAGTATATGGATTTCATCTTACATGAAATGAATGAAAGAGAAGTATTGATGTTATATCCAATAATGGTGTTCTATGCTATAATTCTAAGTGTAGGGGTTCTTGGAAATGCTGTTGTACTCGTAGTTTATTCCTCTCGCTACAAGAGGTCACCAGCAAGAGTCTATATTCTATTCCTCGCGGCCATCGACTTTTTTATTTGTTTAGTGGGATTACCGTACCATTTGACAGACATGTCTCATCCGTACACGTATACAAACACGTTAGCTTGCAAAACACTCGCATTCGTAATTGCCATTCTATTTTATATGTCAATATTTGGCCTAAATGGTATAGCTATCGATAGATATTTAAAGATATGTCGTCCTCTCGGGAAAATTCAGATCACAGATTTTGGCAAGAAACGTATTTGTCTTGTGGCTTTGGTATCTGGTGTCTTGTTCTCTTGGCCATACTTGATTCTATATGGACGAAGTAAAATGGAGACTTCTATTACAAACGTTACAGGTTATGCTTGTTTCTACAGCACGGAGTATCTTAACTCGAGTTATTCCTTCGTCAACACAATTATAATGCTATGCGTCTGCGTAGGAAGTACTGGTTTCCTGATTGTTACATACTCCTTGATTTGTCATCGTATTTGTTCCAGGTACCAGAGAGATTTTCTTGTGCGCGGAGGAAGTGCGCGTCAAAACTTTGACTCCGAGTGCGCGGAAATTGAACTAAGAAATATAAATAACACCACCGCGGAAGGAGACAAAATGAATACCAGTGAAAGTAGTCCTGATATAAACGATATTAACCATTGTAGAGCATTTCAACCTGGCCAAAATGACGTCACAGGCCAAAATGACGTCACATGTGATCGATTATGTATGAGTGTAAATAAACCCAGCGCAGGGGATAATAATGAAGACGGTCTTAAGCAGCCACTTTTTGTCAGCAACAGTTTAAGCCTGAAAGAAAATAGCACCGACATTCGAAGTGGAAACTTAACTAAGAGAAAATTTTCACGATCTTACGATAATTTGGCATGTCTGACTCCCCACTCCTATTATGGAAGTCTTCAAACAATTCCATCTAAATCGAACTGCAAAGAGTCGCTGTTACACAATCGTAGGAAATCTCAATCGTTGCTTATACGATCAAAACCATCCGCCAGGAAACTGTCACCGCAAAGTTCAATATCACGTGATATTCGTAAACGACTTCTGATTGGTCGAACTCAAAACGAGGGTATGAGAATTCACTTACGACGTAGTAGTTATAATAGTGTGCGCATGGGCGGAGATGGAAAATCTTTACCGAATAAACAGCATTCGAAAATTACACGAATAATGTTGACTGTTACTTTGGTATTTGTTTTAAGTTACTCCCCCATGCTAGTTGTGACGATTTGGACTACGGTCCAACCAGCGTTCTGGGACTTGTTAGACTCGAACCAGACTATACTCGCTGAGTTCCTTCTGCGTCTTTACATGATCAACAATGTATGCAATCCATTCATCTATGGATTTTG
The DNA here is from genome assembly GCA_025267735.1 of Mactra quadrangularis. Taxonomy (NCBI): domain Eukaryota; kingdom Metazoa; phylum Mollusca; class Bivalvia; order Venerida; family Mactridae; genus Mactra; species Mactra quadrangularis. Next base: position 48,431,100 of record CM046303.1, on the reverse strand, counting down.
GGATAAGCGTTTTAAAAGTGAAATAGTTTACGTACTCAGGAAGGCTATATCACGTGTTGTAAGCATGTTTCCATCACTGGGCGCTGTTACAAAATAAAATTACCCTCATTTTGTATAGTTATTCAACTCATATGTGATCATACATTAACCCCGCTGATTTAAATGCTTTCTTTATTAATTTCAATACTCGCTAACGATTGAATGGTACAAACGAATATTCAAATAAGCGGGGTAAATGTATGGGCCTCTGACAATTGAATACAAAGTTTAACAGTACGACAGCAAATTTCCACTATTAGGACCATCAAATTGAGTGTTACTGGTGGAGATGTCTTAACATAGTGGTATTTTTCTTCTAACAGTTAGCATTTGGGACTTAAAAATCATCAACAGTCACATATATTATGAATTTGCAATTACCAAGGTGGTCTTAAAAGCCGAACTTTACTGTGCATTATTTTAAGACGTATGCATATGATTATAAACATCAGTCAGTCAAAAAATCAAGGCACTGAAAGCACAGAAAGACTTTCGTGCGCCTTGGAACTTAACAGACCCAAGAAGGCTATCAACAAAGATGTTTATGACTAATGCATATAAGCTTTAGTGACTGGACATCATAAATATGCTGTTCCTTGAATTGTGCTAAAGCAAAACCACCACAGGTAGGCACTACATGCTGTTCAAAATTTGTCAATGAGTTGTAACAACCTTAACAGGATAAGTCCAGTATCAGTGTTTTGGTGAGGATTATAATACTCAACAATAGCCACACAGTTTTGCATGGTGGTCTTTATAGCGGAACTTCACTGTACTACAACTGTTCTACAGGTATACTAGTTAATGTTATAAGCGATATTTCGTCTAATGTTATTTACTAGTTAAATGTTATAAGCGATATTTCGTCTAATGTTCTTTAGGTTACATACCACTAAATGTTCACCGGAAGCGGTAATTTGCCGGAAAAAGAAAATGTGACATGCCGCATATTCATTATTTGAGAGCACCTGGTGTCCTCATTTGGGGTGCTTTTTTATATTGAAGAGTATTTATGTCTTTGGCAAAGCTTTTCCTATGAAACTATGCAAAACATCAATGGATCTACTTTGTTTGCTCTTGAAGAGTGGTTAAAAGGAGAGGTTACTCTATACGGCTTGTGATGAATGAAAAACATAGATGTGTTCATGGTAGGAACTTTCAATCGAATTTTATGTTCTTATAAGTAACGTAACTTTTTTCTAATACTATCATTTTTTGCGGAATAGATAGATCTTTCAGCCTATATATAGTTTGGGGTATCTAACACCCCTGGCTCATACTGTAATTTGACATTGAAAATGAGACTTTTTATATACAACAAAGAAGGATTTTATTTAGTGGTGTTTAACCTTCACTATAGTTAAATGTTATATACATGTATTACGTATACAGTGCTCTTTACAGTTACCTGTGGTTTCAATGTTTTATAGAGATGAAGACATGATGAGTTTATAGTTTATTTATGTCTATAACTTTCAGGAATCCATAACATATGTTATCTTTTTTTGTAAAAAAGATATTAAGTAAGATGTAATAAAATCATTTACCGTACCTTCCCGCGTATAAGCCGACTCACGCATTAGTCGATATTCTCTCTTCGTACGTATATATATTATGTTATTATACCTAACTGGAATTTCCCTATGCTAAAGCCCTATACCAGAGAGGGTGATATTTTGTTCGATCACGTGGTAATATTACCCGCTATCTAAGGGAGACCACTTATTAACGATTAGTACCCGTAAATAGCCGCGACCGTGGCGTAGTGGTTAGCATGTCTGACTTCGAATACGGAGATCACGGGTTCGAATCTCGGTCGCGGCAGGGTATATTAGTGATATAATTTATTTTTTTATTGTACTGATTGTTTTCTTTACTGTGTTGTTATTTGTTGTTCAATAAATATTTACATGTTACAGTTTTGTTCGGTATAATAAAACAAATAACACATGGCCATGTGTTATTTATATAATATCACATGTATCATGATTATTATTATGTAAAAGAAGATATTGGATATGATATTACAAAATCATTTACGGTATTTTCTCGCGTATAAGTCGTGCTTCTTTGTGGTATATTACATGTTGCATGTGTAAAAGAAACTAAGAAAGATACATGTATTGTAAATTACTTACCGTCATTTCCTGCATAAATGTCGACTAAATTATCAGTCAAAATCCTATAAATATCGTAGACACATAATCATTTGGCACGTTTAGTATAAAAATATGCCAAGAAAAACCACGTTTTTCCGACTTATACACGATAACATACGGTACAAAAATTGTTGTCTTTAAATATGCGATTTTAATAGGAAAACAGACATGACCAACGTATCTTTACATAACACTTGTATTGTTTGCAAATGATGCTTAAATTGATTTGAATAAAAAATGAAATTGATTAACTCCTTTTTCACGAACGAGTCTCTATGATGACTTGATGATTGTGAAGTTAGCAGTAACAGCATGAACAGCTGTAATGCCAATGTTACTGCTTTACTACCAGCAGTAAGATTTACATTACAGCAGTAATATCCATTTAACTGCTGTTCTACCAGCAGTAAGATTTACATTGCAGCAGTAATATCCATTTAACTGTTGTACTACCAGCAGTAAAATTTACATTGCAGCAGTGATCCATTTAACTGCTGTTCTACCAGCAGTAAGATTTACATTGCAGCAGTAATATCCATTTAACTGCTGGTCTGCAAGCAGTAAGATTTACAATGCAGCAGTAGAATCCATTTAACTGCCGTTTTGCCAGCAGTATGATTTAGATTGTAGCAGTAATATCCATTTAACTGGTGCACTACCAGCAGTAAGATTTACAATGCAGCAGTGAGCTCTTTACTGCCAGCAGTAACATTAAACATACAGCAGTGAGAGTTAAATTATATATACTATCACAAATAACCAATGGTATCATATTCCATTTCTCTTTACCAGAAGAGAATTTCATTGGACAAACAGGATTGATAGAGCAAATTGTATTGGTTAAAATATAGGTCAAAGTTGACTTAGACAGTTGCAACGAACAAATGGCGTGCATCAAATCAAAATATTGTGTGCGTAGTGATATATGAGTTCCATGTATGTGAATAAAATGAAACTGTAAGAATAGAATAGGTTGCCAATGCACTAAAGTTGATACATGGAATAAAATCAAAACAACACACTACATGAGTACATAAGAATCGTCGAGCAAGTGGCGATCCGATTCGAACCACGATTCATGTGTAGCGATTAACGAATCGAACCACGAATCACTTGTTAATAGAGAAGCATACAGGAATTCATGTTATGTCAAAAATAAGTGAAGAATTACAGAATGCTTTTACTTTATAGAAACCATGTACTCTAAATATGTCTATTACCAGACCTTTAATGGACATTTTTTAGTGATGACATTTTTGTTTAAATGTGTTTCAATCGAAATTTTGACACAATATAATACGGTCCCCACATGAATTAAAGTTTTCATTGGTAGTGCGGCTCGTTTTCAGTGGTAATTAAGCTAAAATATTCTTTCATTTTTTTCCAAAATAGATAGAGATCTGACCATTTCGAGCGTGACGAATATTCGTACTCGATTTTCTGGTTGAGGTCGCAAATATCCGAGTATTCGGATACTCGCAGTAGTCCTAATAAATTTGAAAATGGCGCTCGTTTTCTGAAAAATTTCTGTAGTCATATACTAAGTGTTTTATGAGGAGATTTCTTAATCAATCCTGTGCCAGCGCAATATTTATCAACGATAAACTAGTTAGCGATTGTTAGAGATGTCATAACAGCGAGACAGATACGACATGCTGTAATAGGCCATGTCAACCACATTTCTATCTTCTAGTTTAAGTACTTTAGACACGCAATGTTATAATCACATATGATTAAAAAAAGATTAGTCATTGATTAGGGAGATTACGGTAACTTGTGCTCGTTCAATAATGAATCCTCATAAATGCTCATTTTAAATGGAGTTATTGGTATTTTTGTTGGGTCTAACGCCGTAGCAACAAATTGTATAGGTCATAATAACGGCTGTCAGTCAACCCGCTCACTCCTCTTAAAAGGAGTGAGCAGCTGGATTTAGCTCTTAACCAACTACTAGGTGCATACTTTTGTCAATGACTGACAACTGCCCTACATGATTAAGAATAATTGGTAGGAGGAAGAATGGCCGTAGAAATAATTTCATGACAAAGCTCCACGAAAGTATGCCCCGCCCGGAAATCGAACCCACTACCCTTTGGTCAGTAGACTTGCGTGCAATCAACTGATGTACCCGCGCGGCTGAGTTATAGCTAAATTTTATTCAGTTTTTAGTGGCGCATACATTTATCCTGCTGATTTAGATACTCACTACAATATTTATGTACCTCCTATCGATAAAATATATATTCGTGTCCATGTACGGAGATTATCGAACAGATGTAGGAGCAGTGGTCCAGGGGTATGACGAGCGCTTAGTGGTCGAGAGGTCGCAGGTTCGAATACCTCAAGGGGCATTGCTAATTTTCTTGAGCAAGAAATTTACCGACAATTGTTCCATTCCACCCAGGTGTAAATGGGTACTGTGAAAGATTACCTGCCTGAAGGAGATTTCAATGATCAGGAGTTAGGAAAAAGTACGGAAATCTAAAAATTAAACTCCCCGCAGCGGTTATTTCCCTTTAACTTAATCAATAACCACTGCCACCACAAGTAAATTTGTCCCTAAGAGAGACGAATACTTGTTTTCATTTTTTCTGTTGCAATTCAATATTTTCTACAAATCGAGTCTTCTTGTAGTAAATCACGATGTTCAAAGTACATAAAGATAAAAAATAGTTTTAATCTATAATTTGTAAAAATAACAAATCGTGACGTAAGCACTGTGAGGAGTTTTGACATTCTAGAAAAAGCACTGTGAGGAGTTTGTCTAAAAATATGACGTCGAGACTATGAAATACAATTAGTCATTGGCACTGGCAATGTGAAGAATGAGTCCTCCTGCTGTTTTCTGACACTGATTTGATGCCAAAAAATTTTGTACTAATATTTAGATGTTTGTATACAGACAGGAAATTAGTTTCCGTTGTTTTACTGTTATGTATTCGTCGTATGTTTTATACATTATAATTGACATTGATGTATCGCTGTTGCAAGCAAAACATTATTTGAAGTAGATTTTTGTTGCATTGCCAGTGAAAAAAATTGTGCTTTATCACAGCAAAATAGATACAGTCCAACTTACTCTAAATGAACATTCAGCCTCCATGACGGGATATTTAATGTCGACATATGGTTGTTAGATGATTTGGTGTTAAGCGGCTTTTTGGGATGTACGTGTATCTATTGCTTATGGCGTGTTTATCGTCTTTCGTGTTTATCACATTTTAAATGGTTATCCGGTCATGAGTGTTGATTGCTTTTGGGCTGTTTATTGCCGTTTTGTGTATAATGTCTTTTAAATGATTATCGACTTGTGGATGGTCAATGCTTTTGGGGCGTTTATCACCTTTTGGTATATATCGTCCTTTGGTTGGATGTCAATTTCGGGGTGTATATTGGCTTTGAAGTGCTTATCGCATTTTACAATAACCACTTCAGGGTGCATTTATATAATGCTTTCGGGGTGTTTATTGCCTTTTGTTGTACATCGTCGTTTGGTTGGATGTCAACTTTAGGGTGTATATTGGCTCGGGTGTTTATTGCCTTTTAGTGTAAATCATTTGAGTGGTTATCAACCAGTTTTTAAAAAAGAACATTCGATACAAATCTTTCAAACCTCCATCTACATAGAGAGCATAATCTATTAACCATTTTTATTGATTGCTTGCCAATAAACAAACACAAGAAAAACATTATTTTTGAAAAAAAAACTTTCCATTACAAACTCTCGCAGTTTCTCGAAAAATATCATACACAGACGAGACTTTATAATCAGAAAAATGTTTGTTGATAATCAAGACCGGGTGTAAAAGAAACTCTTTACATTTTATGTACCTTTTTTATTATGTAATATTTGTTGAATTTGCACGTTTTTAATTAGAGTATATAATACAAAGCCAAGACCAAATATAGATGATTTATATTGGATTAAAAGTCTGCGAATAGATCAATAATCAGTTTAAGGTATACATTCACTAACGTTGCTCAGTACTGGGGAACCAGGAAGTGGACTCGAAAGTGATATATCTAAGTTGCAAGAACTTGTTTCACAATCGAGCTAAAATAAATTAGTATACCATACCTAATGCAACTCACAGTTATTAATTTTGTGAAAGTTTGACAAAAGCTTACACGATATGTTTATTCAAACCAATATGATAATTATTTTGCATGGATAAGATTTACAACATAACTTGCAATTTCTAAAAAATATTCAAATATTCGACAAAAACTTTCAACAGGACTTAGTAATTACCCCCCTTACATACGAAAATAGAATAATTTTAAATGTTCCCATAAAAAGTCTTTGTTGACATTTTTTAAAATGTGTTGTACATGTATCTAACAAAGTAAAAATTTTACAAATACAATGTACAAACAAGTAATGCCTCAGTCCCATAAAATCGTGACTTGTTGCGGACCCGTACGTGCAGACAGACGTAGGCCGTGGGAAGCCTTGTGTATTTGAGGTGACGGTACGAACATGGCACAAAACAACACACCCTGACGGAGCCGTAGCTGGAAGATATGTAATTTCAATCCATACTCGGCCACGATTTGACTTTAAAACTGATACGTGTATCCCTGGCTCATCTACTGGACCCTGGTAAAAACGTAACAGTCCGTACGGGCACGCAAGAGTTCGTACGAGTCCTTGCGGCGCTTGACCGCACGGTGCCCACACGGTGCCCTCACGGCTATTTTTATGTTGATGGGACTGTAGCATTAAACGATTTTTAGAATTTATTCAGTTGCCATAAGACTAAGTTTTAGTTAAAGATTTTATAAAACAAGAGGTGATAAAATCATTTAGGGACTAAGGTGTTAAAAGGTGTAATCCCCCTGATACAAAACTATGATAATGTTCGCAGAAAATTCTCAGAAAACTGGAGCCTAATTATACATTATATACATGTATATATACTTAGTGTTTTCGCTATGTCAAGTTTGTTTATTTACACTGGGGTCCAAAAGTTTCTATTACACGTGTAACATTTTCATATTTTCTCTGAAAACTTTAACTTTCGTAGATTAAACATGTAATAATTATGCAATGAAAGTCATTTTGTCAAAAAAGGAGATAATATGGAATAAGATTATTAAGGCTTCCTGTTAAATTGTGCATTTATATTACTTTTGAAACAACATCATGTAGCGTATATCTAAGTATATTAATTCTAAAACATCAAAATTTAACATTTGTAAAGAAACTTTTGGACCCAAGTGTATGTTAACCATTATTTTGTTTATAGACTATTTTCATATCGAAGGGAGATAATATCTCACTTTCATTGGTTTTTTTAGCCAAATTTTCTTTCCAGACAAATAATTAAACAGAACCTATCTTTATGTCCCACGTAAGTATTTACAGTATACTGTAAACACTGGCACCAGAGTCCTCACACTCGTTAAATACGCATATATATAATATTTTGTCATCAAACACAATTAAAAATTGGTACCGTATTCATTACCGTGTACGAGTTATAACTATACTTTCATTATAATATATATTAGGTAGTGTACATGTGTGTATGCACAGAGAACTACCCTGAACAAAAGTTCTAACCGATCACTTTTCAAATTTTGATTATTTCATAAAGGGCCAAAAGATCCTTATTAAATTTTGCAGAGGTGATTTTTGTGTCATGTTCTACCGATTTGTTGAAAGAAAAATAATTTGATACGGTCCGATGCACTCGATCGGGACACAGGTTGTTGTTTACTCATATTGGCACGAAATGTTTATGCAGAGCGTGGTATGTATCAAATTTCACTTTGCATAGATCTTTGCAAACTTTATAAGTGAAAAACATTAGACAACGGTGGCCCCATCTCAGCCAATCAAATTGCTTAAAAAGTGTTTAATAAATCTCATACCACACGGTTAAGTGTTTGATATTATCAGACCGTTTACTCCGTGCTTAAAACTCGAGAAAACAGTGCATGAAAGTATAGGGTGGATTCAGACTTTTCAAGTTTTTTGCACACTAAGAACAAAATGCAATGTTATAGTTTGTATCAAAGCGGCAATGTAAATTGGAAAGTTCTTATTCATGATCTCATTTGTCGACCAGCATAAGTCATGGAATAGTACAACCCATTGTAAAAAGTCTAGATCCGCCCCATAATCAGTTTAATACAATCAACTACTGAGTATAGGCATGTAGATTTTCATGGTGAATTGTTTCAATAAGCTTATCTGTATTGATTTGAAAGCCAACCAAAGTTTTGAAAAATTATCTGTCCTTATTACGTATTACTGGGAGACAAGGAAGCGCATTATTTGCTTAGTCTAAAAAACTATTGCAAAACGAATGATTTATTGAGTTCATCCGAACAAGTTAATACAATATGTTATGTTAATCTGAAGAAAACCAAGAAACTATAATTAAGTCAGAAACCTTTCGATCATTTTTTTTGTAGTTCATACATGTACCTGCAACAAAACAATTAAGGCGACATCGTGCACAAATGCTTGTATAACATTATGTATTTACTATGTAATTGAGATTTTTCTACCATTTATGTTCACGAAATTGGCCTTGATGGTTTTGAAGCAGGTGAACAAAATATAGGCAGGGTTTGATTCAAAGTTTCACTTGTTCCTACATTATGGAACGACCAGTTTTATGTAACACAATGTTTCATTGGCAAAATATGTTATCATACGTATATACGTAGGGGTGGTGGTTTAACAGCCACACTAAGTTTGTTTAAATAAATCACACAACCTTTATTTTCAATACATTCTCGTTTCCAGAGTCTAGTAGGATTCTCAATACTAGTAGGATTCTCAAAACTAGACTCTGAGAACAAGAATGTTTTCAATACTGCCCTACAAGTGAATTTTGTTACTTGGTGCGTCGAATTCAGAACAAAAAATAGTCCGTCACAAATGGATTTGGTTGAATATATGCAGACATATTCTTTTATTATCTATGTAAAACAAGTAAGTATTAACTACTGTCTTATTCACTGAGCCACACGTACTAAATGATTAATTTAAGTCCTCACAAAAATTAATATTTTGTCACTGTACCACAATAGTGTGGACTCATGTGCCATGTTTTGAAAATTGATGAAGTGGACTGGATTGTTAAAAAATATTTTAACGTTAACACACGTAATGCTATTTTGTACAGGTACCGTACTGGTTTGAAATTTTCAGACGTATAACTACGTAATATTACAGATTATGTGATATATATAAATGTGAGACTGCATTGGCACCATTTCCTGTCTATTAAACCCTCGTGATATGATTGTTAGAAAGGCATTTGCGGAAAGGAACTCGAATGTAAAATGGGCAATCATTTTAGAAAAATCCCCACTGAATGAATTAAAGACCTATAGAAATGTTGTAACATGCATTACAATAGGATCTAGTTTTATTTAATTGATAGTTAAATAAATTTAGTATAGCTCCTTACATTGAATATTTTGAGGGGAATTAATAGAGACAGGAAATAAAGCGCCATGATCGTGCGACCACATGCACGACTCATGCAGATCGGTTCGTCTCCATTCGGAGACAAACACCAAAATCAACAGCGTAATCCAACTCCTAGCAAAACATAAACAGCTCTGGTAACCATGCATTATTTCCTTTCTCTATGAAAAAGGAATGGCATGGTGTTTAGGAACGACCAGAGCCAGTCAAATGCTTCGCTTAAGGAAGGCAAACGCTTGGCTATATGTATGACATTTAAGTCAAAATAACGACATACACATTAAAACTGTGATGTTTTCTATTACATGTTAAATACTAACGAATGGGTTGTCAAAGTAAGCAGTTTATTATGTCAATTAAATTCAATTGGTCTTTAATTCTGTCTTACTTAAGCTTGCAGATTCTTTGTTTATTATTTCACTAGGTATTTAAATATTATTACCAAAATATATGGAAGACTTATCAAATTAATAAAAAACAAAATTTATAAGTCACGCGTTATATTATATATATTTCTATACCATGTGTTTAGAATCATAGACATGCCCCCGGGGTGTATATTTAATATTATCTAATACGATTTACATAGGAAAGGGAGTTAAATAGGATCTTAGCACTTGCCATTGTTGCCTCCCTTTGTGCCAATTTAATGTAGTTTTAAGGTTCCATCAATTGTTGAAATTGCAAATAACAATAAAGTGGGTGGGGTATGTTAACAAAGCAAAATAATCCAAAAGTTCCTATCATTATACATGTATTTGGTAAGAAATGCATCAAATGTATTGAAATAAATATGAAAAAATATAAAACACTCACCAAAATATGCACTTAGAATGAAATAAAAAGATTTTCCTGACCTTGAAATAGCCTTTTTGTTGTGAGCCTAAACACATATTCAAACTACTTTTTTCATAAATCCAAATGTTGATTTAGGATGTTTATATAACAGTCAACAATGTCTTGTGTAGAGTCCCACAAAAAATCTTTCCAAAAAGTCATTTTCTTATTTTATCACAACACTGTCAACACATGTTTACACACTCAGTTTGCGCACAGGGGCATGATGATTTTTTCCTTTAAATTCTTTATAATGAAGATACAATAAGAAGGAAAATTTCATCGGGCCCCTGTGACAAAAACAGGAAGTGGAAACATGTACTGACAGGGTTGAGATAAATGTGAAAATGACTTTTTGGAAATATTTTTTATAGAACTTGGCACAAGACATTGTTAAGTATTATATAAACATTATTTATCAACATTTGGATTGATGAAAAAAGTAGTTTGAATATGTGTTTGGGCTCACAACAAAAAGGCTATTTCAAGGGTAGGAAATTGTTTTCATTTCATTCTAAATGCCTATTTTGGTGAGTGTTTTATATTTTTTCATATTCATTTCAATATATTTGATGCATCTCTAATCAAATACATATATGATAATAGGAACTTTTGGATTATTTTGCTTTGTTTACATACCCCACCCACTTTATTGTTATTTTCAATTTCAACAATTGATGAACCCTTAATAACAAATAGTAAGACTTATATGCTTTTCAAATCATGACCGTTCTGTACTTTTTATCTTACATTATTTTTATGAGAAATATGGTCTAAATTGAATGTTCACACGTTTACTAGTTATAACAATGTTAAAAAGTGATGAAATATATAAAACAATAACATGTACTTACAGCTTAATAGTGCTCCTGGTTAGCCAAAACAGTATTTAGTTCTGTGAAAAAAGAATTCAGTATTCCTATGACGAATCACCACTGTGATTATTTATCAAAATTAATTGTTAATTTGAATCTTTTATAATTGTTTAACTGCACATTATGTACATAAGCACATTAATAATATTTACATTCATGAATAACACTATCTAATTGTGTTTATGAGTTTTAATTAGCTTTCGCACGAAATTCACGACACAAAATTTAATATCGTTTGCTTAAGTTTAAGGCCAACTATATTATTCTGAGTTTTATGTGGCTTTAAGATGGCAGTAGTATAAACACGTGACAAAATAAATGAAAATGGACATTATAAGCTTACAATTTCATACCCGTTGTCTAAGTCGAATAGAATACTCGTAGCAGTTTGATATGGGATTTATCAACTCGCTTCGCTCGTTGATTAATCCCATATCAAACTGCTACTCATGTAGGGCGTTCAGTTACCGCGAACGTTTCGTAACGTTCCGTAAAATATTTTCTCGCAATTAAGTTAATTGGATATTACAGGCATTTTATCATTTCAACATATGTTCTTCTTCATACAAAGATTTTGTCTGTAAACTTTTGAATGCACATTATTTTGAATAAAACAGATTTGTGATGGATTTAACGCCGTAGCAACACATTGTACAGTTCAAATTACGGCGGACGGCCAACTTCTTAAATCTCTGGATTTAGCTGCTAACCAGTAACTATGCGCATACTTTTGTCAGGAACTGGAAACTGTCCTACATGATTTGGATTCAGTGGTAGGATGGATAATGACCGAAGAAATTAAGAGCGGAACAGATCTGAGTAGGGCAGAGCAGCGCTCGTCGAGAAACCGTTCTCTCACAAGAAACAAGGGAGGTAAATGCTTCAATGTCAATATAAACAGTGTAAGAGTTATTTCCCGTATATAGTAGTTCGAGAAAAGAGTAGCATTTTGAGTACCTCGGCAATAGCTGCGCTGCAGAGTTAATAGTAAATAATAGTCTGTCCTTTTCAGTTCTGTACCACACAACGCTTTGATACAAAATACATGTAATTGAATTGTAGCAAAAAATAAAGTGCAATGTTCGAGTATATGTACACTTATGCAATATATTCAAACTTGAAGTATTTCAAGTGTAGCTCTGAGAAACGACTCGTTGTGTCATTCGGAACGTATCGATCATACATTGGATGAATACGAAATAATTTGTAGGGAATAGCTGAGAAATTCCGAAACTGTTATGTGACAGCGTCATTGGCTATGACTAATACAATTCCCACAAAAATCGTTGTCGTCTATCAAGTACTAACTCTATCTTTGGGCATCAGCCATTATCAATGTTTTTAACCTATTGTCAATTGTCATTTTGTAGTACGTGCAAAGTCTATGTGTATAGTGTATGTACTATTCTCCTACGACGAATTAGTACTTTCTATACTTACGAGTGTTCGGGTGTTTTCGCAATCGTACAAGCGTCCATGTTAAGAGTAATCGTGTATTACATAAAGTTTGTGACATTTAGTAATAACCCTTTTGTTGCTGCAGTCTTGTTTGTTTGCTTGTTGGGTTTAATGCCGTAGCAATACAGTCTAGGGGTCATATAACGGCGGTCAGTCAACCTACTAACTCCTCCTGCAAAGGCTAAATCTCTGGATTTAGCTGTTAACCAACTACTTCAAGCGCATACTTTCGTCAGTGACTGACAACTGCCCTTCATAATTAGGAATCATTAGTAGAAGGAAGAAAGACCGTAGAAATAATTTCATGACCAAGCTCCACAAAAGTATGCCTCGCCCGGGATCCAACCCACGACCCCTCAATCAGTAGACTTGAGTGCTACCAACTGAGCTAGCCGGGCGGATTTGTAAGAGTGTCCATGACAGGAGTAATCGTAAACTTGTACTATTGTATGTACATGTAAGTGAATGTCGTTTAGTAATTACCCATTTGTTGTTGCAGTTACTTGCTGAGGTACCACTCGACACAATATGCTGCCAACACACATTCTGTTCTGTTCCAATCATTTTGTTACATAATTTGCCTGTCATTTGTTGCTCAAGTCACTTGCAGAGGCAAGCTGCGCCACTTAATGTTCACAAAATCAACACACATTGTGTTCCAGTTACATGCCTCCGCATGGTCCAGTCATTAAGGTCCGAAGACAAAAATTGGCTATACTTAACGAAACTTTTAAGTACCCAGATTTCCATGAAGTAGAATTTTTTTCAACATTTATGTCCAATCAATAATGGAAATGTGTATAGGACAATACTGTCGTCTGCTTGCATGGTTTTCATGCATCTTTATCGATGCAAAACCGGTTTTGTCATGCATGTGTTGAAAAGGGGAAATGGGCACATGCTTCTCGTGCAAAATTCCCACTTGGTCAGTTTTAGTGCAATTTTTAGTGTGTTGATATGCACAATAATAAAAACAAGAAATGCCTCGAATGTCGCTACCCAAACGAGGTATTGCCATAAGTCTTTTGCAAGGCGGTGCGTCATCTGCAGAGATAAGCTATTTTAGGTGTGTGCAGTTGGCTTGTAGATTGTACATTGTAATTCAACTTGTAATTCGCGAATTACGAGCTGGCTAGTAGATGGGTATTCAACTTGTAGTTCGACCCGGACACACTAGCATAGGTATTTTTTGAATTACTAGCTAGTAGTTGGGTATTCAACTTGTAGTTCGACCCGGACACATCACTTTACATAACATTTGAATTACTAGCTAGTAGTTGGGTATTCAACTTATAGTTCGGTCAGGAAACATCACCATAAATAATATTTAAACTACTAGCTAGTAGTTGGGTATTCAACTTGTAGTTCGACCCGGACACATCACTTTACATAACATTTGAATTACTAGCTAGTAATTGGGTATTCAACTTGTAGTTCGGCCCGGACACACCAGCATATGTATTTTTTTAACTACTAGCTAGTATTTGGGCATTCAACTTGTAGTTCGGCCCAGACACATCACTTTACATGACATTTGACTTACTAGCTAGTAGTTGGGTATTCAACTTATAGTTCGGTCAGGACACACCAGCATATGTATTTTTTTAACTACTAGCTAGTATTTGGGCATTCAACTTGTAGTTCGGCCCAGACACATCACTTTACATGACATTTGAATTACTAGCTAGTTATTGGGTATTTAACATGTGGTTCGACTCGGACACACCAGCATAGGTATTTTTGAACTACTAGCTAGAAGTTGGGTATTCAACGTGTAGTTCGACCGGGGCACACCAGCAAATATATTTGCCAATAACTAGCTAGTAATTCAAATGTTATGTTAAGTGATGTGTCTGGGCCGAACTACAAGTTGAATACCCAACTACTAGCTAGTAGTTCAAAAAATACATATGCTGGTGTATCCGGGCCGAACTACAAGTTGAATACCCAATTAGTAGCTAGTAATTTAAGTATAACGTATGTTGATGTATTTTATGTGAACTACAAGTTGAATACACAATTACTAGCTAGTAATTCAAATATTATGTATGGTTATGTATCCTGGCCGAACTACAATTTGAATACCCAACTACTAGCTAGTAGTTCAAAAAATTCATTTGCTGGTATGCCCGGGTCGAACTTCAAGTTGAATTACTAGCTAGTAGTTTAAATAATACATATGCTGGTGTGTCCCGGTCGAACTACAAGTTGAATACCCAACTACTAGCTAGTAGTTAAAAAAATACATTTGCTGGTGTGTCCGGGTCGAACTTTAAGTTGAATTCCTAACTAGTAGCTAGTAGTTCAAATAATACATGCTGGTGTGTCCGGGTCGAACAACAAGTTGAATACCCAACTACTAGCTAGTAATTTAAAAAAATTCCTATGCTGGTGTGTCCAGGTCGAACTACAAGTTGAATACCCAACTACTAGCCAGCTCGTAATTAGCGAACTGCGAGTTGAATACCCATCTACTAGCTAGCTAGTAATTCGCGAACTACAAGTTGAATACCCAACTACTAGCCAGCTCGTAATTCGCGAACTGCGAGTTGAATACCCATCTACTAGCTAGCTAGTAATTCGCGAACTACAAGTTGAATTACAATGTACAAACTACAAGCCAACTTTACACACCTAGCTATTTTTCTGTTAAATCATAGCAATTAGAAATCTCCCAATTTCCGCTTTTCCCCCTGCAAAACCGATTTGGTATCGATAAAGAAGCATGAAGTCCATGCAAGCAATCGACAGTATGGTCCTATGCACCTTTTATTATTGATCAGACATAAATATAGAAAAAATAAATCCACAATATGGCAATCGGGGTTAGATGTTTCGTTAAGTATATTCATCATTGGTCGCCTATATGGTCTTGCAATGTGTGTCCTATTATTTCGTTTTAACGAAATATTATTTCACCTTTTCTGTTAAAACGAAATAATACTTCGTAAAAAATGAAATACTTGAATTGTGAAATGTAAAAGGTATTTCAAAATGTTACTTTATGGGCTCCGTACGAAACGTGCTTTTAGTAAAATTGTATTTGAAATTAGATTTGCCTGGCGATTATGTTGTTGTAGTTGGGTTTAAGGCCGTAGCAACACATTATAGCGAGCTCGAAGAGCGAGCTTTACGGTAACGCGAATATGTTTCTATACAGTATCGTATTTTGACAATGTACCGGAAGTTGATTTTTGAACCCGCCCTGCGCATCCGGAAGAGCAAACTCCCCGCAGCGGTTATCTCCCTTTATCAAATCAATAACCACTGCCACCACATGTAAAATTCGTCTCTCAGAGAGCCGAAAAACTTTTTTCATCTTTTCTTTTACAATTCAATATTTTCAATGATTTTAGTCTTCTCTTAGTAAAATATGATGTTCAAAGTAGCAAAGCGTGACGTAAGCACTGTGAGGAGTTTGCCGGAAGAGAGTCAACGCGGTACCGTTAAGTTACGGAAACGTGCTTGTTTTATCATAAACGTCTCTTAGCGACGTCATAAACGGTGTTTATGATAAAACCAGCACCTTTCCGTAACTTAACGGTACCGGGCATTGTTTAAAGAGGTAAAAAATATATCTATCTTAAAAAATGAATGTTTTATTGCGTTTTTTCATCTATTCAAAAGATAAATAATAATGTACAATACATTTCTTTCAGAATTGAAATATGATTCTGACATAAAAGAATGAGATGTCAGATTTTTCTTAATACAATAAATTACACAGTTATCTCCCCTAGCTTATTCAATTAATAGGCCCTCGAATAAATATATCACTGAAGCAGCTACAATAAGGCCATGTTTACAAGCGTGGATCTGCAAGTTCATAAAAAGTGACATTTTTAAAAGTACCAAAAAAAACCCCCAATAGAAACAGTCAAAATAGTTGGTTATGTCTCTGCATATAAGTTTGGATTCGTCAAGCTCGCTTTGAGGCTTTGCCTTAGTCATATTATAGGTCATATAACGACGGTCAGTCAACCTACTCACTGTTCCTGGGAAGGCTAAATCTCTGGATTTAGCTGTTAACCATCTATACTATAGGCGCATACAATTTTTCGTCAGTGACTGACTACTGCCCTACATGATTTAGAATCAGTGGTTGAGAAATGGCCGTAGCAAAGTATTTCATGACCAAGCTCCAAGAGTGTACGCCCCGCCCGGGAATCGAATCTACGAACCATCGATCAGTGATCATTATTTAATTTCATGGCTGTACTGAAACTCGGACATATAAACGCCAGTTCATCATTCATTAAGGCAAAAAAGACCGGTTAAGCGTGGGGATTTATCAATAAGTCCCTTAATTTCAGGAATTATTTGAAATCCCTGGTTACACATATTTCCTGTAACATATACATACAACGTTTGTCTACAAGGGATTAAACCCCCCTCCCCACGATGATAAGTAAAATCTACCACGTATATGGCCATGATCGTGATCTATGATCCTTATCTTACCTTATCGATCACAACATGGGGTTACGGCTTGTAGATTATGGTATCGCAAAACTGATGTAACTGCAATCAGTGCTATATGGCTGTATCAAACAGTGAAAATCTTGGTGGGTCTAAAAGTTGGGTTTTGACGATGCGACCATTCTAAGGTCAACCTTTTCTAGTTTATTTCCATAGCGGACAATCATACACAGATTTTGGCCACACTAAATTCTTATAAATAGTTCTCCAGGTTGCTAGACCGAGACTTGTTCTATTGCTCATAATTGTAAAAGTACATCGTAGTTTTTGTACTTTAACTTATTTTAATAGAGTTACCTGCGATCTTCACTTTGAAGTAAAAATGATTGATGATGTAAACAACAGTAAGTAGAAAGTTATAAAAACATAATTATATTACATAGAAAACAACATACTTAGTATTTGTGACGTAAGACTTTCTATACTGTAACAGTAACCAATGAGTGCTCGTACATTTTGTATTATAATGCATAGGCTGTCGCCATTTTCTGGTAGTTATACGGATCTTCTTTTTATTAACTTTTATAACAGGGAAATAGAATTACTATATAAGACGGTCTATATTAGTAACAGTTTACATTTCAAGTGAGACATTTACTAGATATCAACATGTTTATTCAACAAAGTATTATACTGGTGGCTATGAGTGTGATGATGGTTTCTGGTAAAATTGTGATGTTTGATGACAGTCCATGTTTTATACGTCCAGAATACGCCGAACCTGGGTAATTTATTAATTCATTTTTTCAATACAAGTCGTTTAAACGGATTTTTCAACGAACAAGTTCGGCTAATAGTTTGGCGAAACACGAGCGGGCGGTTGGGCGGTCAGGCGTCCGGTGTCGTTAACAATTGCATTAAAGTTATTCCTTACCATATATTTCTGCCATTTATTGTCAGATCATTAAGAAACTTCATACAACGATAACATACCATGTGTTGGACAGAGTGATTTGAAAGCCAACCAAAGTTTTGAGAAATTATCTGTCCTTATTACGTATTACTTGGAGACAAGGAAGCGCATTATTTGCTTAGTCTAAAAACTATTGCAAACGAATGATTTATTAAGTTCATCCGAACAAGTTAATACAGTATGTTATGTTAATCTAAAGAAAACCAAGAAACTATAATTAAGTCAAAAACCTTTCGATCAATTGTTTTTTGTAGTTCATACATGTACCTGTAACAAAACAAATATTGTTAAGGCGTCATCGTGCACAAATGCTTGTAAAACATTATGTATTTACTATGTAATTGAGATTTTTCTACGATTTATGTTCACGAAATTGGTCTTGATGGTTTTGAAGCAGGTGAACAAAAATATAGACAGGGTTTGATTCAAAGTTCCACTTGTTCCTACATTATGGAACGACCAGTTTTATGTAACACAATGTTTCATTGGCAAAATATGTTATCATACGTATATACGTAGGGGTGGTAGTTTAACAGCCACACAAAGTTTGTTTAAATAAATCACACAACCTTTATTTTCAATACATTCTCGTTTCCAGAGTCTAGTAGGATTCTCAATACTTGTATTGAGAATCCTACTAGAATCTGGGAAGGAGATATTTTTCAATACTGCCCTACAAGTGAATTTTGTTACTTGGTGCGTCGAATTAAGAACAAAAAGTCCGTAACAAATGGATTTGGTTGAATATATGCAGACATATTCTTTTATTATCTATGTAAAAGCAAGTGAGTATTAACTACTGTCTTATTCACTGAGCCACACGTACTGAATGATTAATTAAACTCCTTACAAGAATTAAAATTTTGTCACTGGTATAGTGTGGACTCATGTGCCATGTTTTGAAAATTGATGAAGTGGACTGGATTGTTTTATTTTAACGTTAACACACGTAATGCTATTTTGTACAGGTACCGTACTGGTTTGAAATTTTCATACGTATAACTACGTAATATTACAGATTATGTGATATATAAATGTGAGACTGCATTGGCACCATTTCCTGTCTATTAAACCCTCGTGATATGATTGTTAGAAAGGCATTTGCGGAATTAATTGGAATGTAAAATGGGCAATTATTTTGGAAAAATCCCAACTGAATAAATTAATGACCTATAGAAATTTTGTAACATACATTACAATAGAATCTAATTTTATTTAACTGATAGTTAAATAAATTTAGTATAGCTTCTTACATTAATAATTTTGAGGGGAATTAATAGTGACAGGAAATAAAGCGCCATGATCGTGCGACCACATGCACGACTCATGCAGATCGGTTCGTCTCCATTCGGAGACAAACACCAAATTCAACAGCGTAAGCCAACTCCTAGCAAAACATTAACAGCTCTGGTAACCATGCATTATTTCCTATTCTATGAAAAGGAATGGCACGGTGTTTAGGAACGACCAGGGCCAGTCAAATGCTTCGCTTAAGGAAGGCAAACGCTTGGCTATATGTATGACATTTAAGTCAAATTAACGACATACACTTTAGAACTGTGATGTTTTCTATTACATGTTAAATACTAACGAATGGGTTGTCAAAGTAAGCAGATTATTATGTCAATTAAATTCAATTGGTCTTTAATTGTTTCTTACTTAATCTTGCAGATTCTTTGTTTATTATTCCACTAGATATTTAAATATTATTACCAAAATAGATGGAAGACTTATCAAATAAATCAAAGACAAAATTTATAAGTCACGCGTTATATTTTCTAATACGATTTACATAGGCAAGGGAGTTAAATAGGATCTTAGCACTTGCCATTGTTGCCTCCCTTTGTGCCAATTTAATGTAGTTTTTAATAACAAATAGTAAGGCTTATATGCTTTTCAAATCCTGACCGTTCTATTTCCTTTTTTTCTATAGTTTTTTTTCTGTACTTTTTATCTTACATTATTTTTATGAGAAATATGGTCTAAATTGAATGTTCACACGTTTACTAGTTATAACAATGTTAAAAAGTGATGAAATGTATAAAACAATAACATGTACTTACAGCTTAATAGTGCTCCTGGTTAGCCAAAACAGTATTTAGTTCTGTGAAAAAAGAATTCAGTGTTCTTATGACGAATCACCACTGTGATTATTTATCAAAAATAATTGTTAATTTGAATCTTTTATAATTGTTTAACTGCACATTATGTACATAAGCACATTAATAATATTTACATTCATGAATAACACTATCTAATTGCGTTTATCAGTTTTAATTAGCTTTCGAACGAAATTCACGACACAAAATTTTATCGTTTGTTTAAGTTTAAGGCCAACTATATTATTCTGAGTTTTATGTGGCTTTAAGATGGCAGTAGTATAAACACGTGACAAAATAAATGAAAATGGACATTATAAACTTACAATTTCATACCCGTTGTCTAAGTCGGATAGAATACTCGTAGCAGTTTGATTTGGGATTTATCAAATCGCTTCGCTCCTTGATAAATCCCATATCTAACTGCTACTCATGCTCTATCCTATACTTAAACCAGTGGCGTAGCAAGGTCTTTTTGATGTGTACGCAAAATCCTAGGGGTCAAGGGCATGCCCCGCCCCGAATTTGTTTTTCTGTAGATCATTTCAGGAGCATTTTTGGCAACTATTCAAAATGGGTCTGTATAATTCAATCTGGACACAAATATAGGAAGACAACATTCATACAAATTATCATTCAATTTTAACCAGCGTTTAAAGAATTATATAGACTGGATTCAAAGACAAACATCGAATTTTAAAACCGTAAATTCAACTCCCAAAAGGCATCGCAAGTCCCATTGAAATATAACTTGACATAAGGTTAGTAAAATAACGATCAAGCAGTTTTGTTTTACACACCCCTACCCCCCTCAGGCGAAAGATTTTATTACATTTTTGGCGTTTGTATTTTTACAATTTTCTGGACCAGTGTGTACGCAGCTGCGTACTCTGCGTACTGGTAGCTACGCGCCTGATGGCTATTGATGATGAAATTTATGCTGGAAAACACTCAATATTATAATATTTTACGTCCTCTAACGTCATGACGTCAAAAAACGTCACAGTTACATATGACGTAATAACGTAACGTATACAACGTCAGAATCACTATAACGACATATAAAGCGCACAAAGCAGCATCATATAAGAGATACAGATTTATATTACAAGAAGAAATAATGAGAGACATGACAAAATTGACTGGAAATGTTTGTGAAGAGTTAGCAAGGAATAGGTAAGTGTTTATTTAAAATTAAATTTCGTCAAACGTTGAGCTTTAAATACAGAATGTTACTTATTATAAGCATTTCGTCTGTTTATTGCAACCTTCCTCTAAGTCAGATCTTCAAAAGATTTCCTGAGGTCTATGAAATATTTTCAATTCTATTATATTTCGATACAGAAAATGGTAATGAAATAATGTCTATTTTTTAATTTAAAAAACGACGCTACAGGTTGTTATTGTTTTAAATAATTTTTAAAGCGAAATTAAAATGAACATAAAAATAACGACAAGCTCAGTGTAGGTTAGCATATATGTTTTAATTTTTAGCACTTTTGTCCCAATTAGATATATATAAATTTATTTGATTTCAGTGATCAAAGTGTCAAGAGTGTCACCATAACAACTGAAAAAAATGGAAACCAAACAAGTACATAGTGTTTAATGATAATGAAAGTTCTAAATCTAGTTTTTCTTCGAGACAAACCATCACTGGTGAGTTTATTTATACTAATTTATTTCGCTAGACTGTGAAGCAAGTTCATACAACTTATATTAATCACTCTCGAGTCCACTTCCAGGTATATTTGAATTAGTCGTAATTTTGGCAGGCAGCTGCAAGAAATTAACGAACATAATAAATGTATTATTGCATTCCGGAGATCATGTCACTTTATACCCCGAATAAGGGTATCAGCTCGCTAGCAACGTGTGTTATTGTCTTTGCTATTGAACCAAAATACATTTCAAGTTTCTACAAATCGTAAAATTCATCAATTTATATATTGTTTTAATCAACACTTACTTGTAAGCAAACATTTGACAACTGTTATTAACGTCTAACCTCTATTGCAGATTCCAACAAAATCTCAGAATGGACAAGAAAAGATAACTCTCCTCAAAGATCAGCCTATGAATACACAGAAAGATATAAGAAAATTAGACAACGTGAATCTGAAATTAGACAAGATATTGTGAATGTAATTCAACAGAAAATTAGCCATCTTCAAGGTAATTTTAATATAGATTTCTATTTAAAAACTACAGTGCAACCTCTCTTAAGCAACACCAACTGGGAGGGCCTAAAATGTGTTGTTGTTCAGAGGTTGCATTCTCGTTCCCAGAGTCTAGTAGGATTCTAAATACTAGCTAGTATTGAGAATCCTACTAGATTCTGGGAACGAGAATGAGAGGTTGTTGTTCTGCAGAGGTTTAATTTAATGAAAATTATAACTTAGGGAAATGTCAAAAGTTGTTATTGTGCAGAGGATTTGTTCTGTAGAGGACAGCTCTGCAAAGGATATACTGTACTAAGTACTTGGGATTTTCTCGTACTTTTTATGTACTAGCTTGTGAAACCAACAAGCTAACAATTCTGTTTTTTGTAAGTTATGCACAGATAGCGCACGGCTTTTATGTGAACATGTAGACCTTTTGTTTATTATGGATAGCAGAATATGGCCACTGTTAATCGAACATGTCCCTAAAGGCATAAACACATACATTTCTACCCTTAAAGCTGATGTACTTACATGCAACTAAATGCAATTTTAAACAAGACCCTAATTAAGATGAAGGCTGATCCTAATAATAAAAACAACGATCCCACAAAAGGAGGGTCTTTTGCTGATGTTGCTTCAACTTGTGACCCAGCCTTATTGCTTTTGTTATCTGCAATGTGAAATTGTTTATGCTCTACTATGGCTTTAAAGATTTACTTTTTATTAATTTGTATGTACATTACCTGGGGTGTGGAATTCCTATGCCCGACTTGTCAGACTCGTACCTATATGGCTGCGGACGAGTAAATATGTCCAACCCACTCGTCCAGGACAAGTTATATTTTTAGCTGTAAAATAATTCTAACATAGCTATACAATGTACTTAAAATATAGATATTTCAATGCTTCTATCACATTAAACAGTGAACTATTTTTATTATCAATCATTTATCATTACTTACAGTATTTACTTAACATCATAGTTCTATAAAAATTTTTCGAGTATTGAACTTCTGGGCAAGTAAGTTTTGATTCTGGACAAGTTGATTTTTTAGGTTGCAATTGTACGTGGGCAAGTTGAAAAAACTTGAAATTACACATATCTGATTACTGTTACATGTATATGAAAACAGTAAAATATCATTAAGCTAAAGATTTTCACTTAAAAAACTATTGTTTTCTATTTTTATTTTCCAGACCATACAACAAAGGCAAGAGGTTCCAAAAGACGCTTGGAAGAAAACACTGGTGATTGTAATGATGATTGCAAAGTTAAGAAAATGGTGGCAAATGATGAAAATAAAGTCAAAGTGAATAGTAATGCACACGAAAACATCGCGATTAAAAACCAACCACATACAGATGAGAATAATAAAAAGAGAAAGTCTGATGAAGACGCTGATACTGTAAGCGAAATGAAAAGACCAAAGATCAAGTTTCGACTGGGCACAGAAAACCCACCCACAAGTATCCCTGAAGTGCCGAAAAAAAACTTAAATGATGTTCAAGAGTGCTCCAACTCATGTGTATGTAAAGCAGGACCTAGTGTCAAACCAAAGCCGATTTCACGACGAGGTGAACAACCAGAAAAGCCATTGTACCAAAGGTTACTACAAAGGCGACTTCTTAACACAGTTAACATGGTGTTCCATTAATGTTGTTCACTGAAATGTTGTGAGAAATGGTGTGAAAAGAGAATATCCGCTGATATGTTAGAAAATGGTTTTGATAAGTTTAACTTGAGAGTGGATTACTTCAGCTGGGGACAATATGAACAAAAACAAGATGACGAAAGCAATGATGACGTAGGCAACAACGATGATTGGTTCTGGTGAACTATTAATCATCTTACTACATTTTATTTATTTATAGTCCATTAATTGATGAAATGCAAATGACAATTTATCAACTTAATATTTGGTTTGTCTAGTACAGACGTTTATTTTTTTTAAACTATTAAAAATAATGTATACGTACGTATACCGGCATGTAAAAACCAAATGTTTTTGTTTTAATTATTGTTTAAAGTAAAATATGTGTTCTGTTTCGGTGTCTTACAAAGGCCTAGCTCAGGATTTCGAATCAAGTGTCCCTAAGAGGTTGCTAGTTAGAGTCTCACCCGGACTGGTTATACTCTTCCATGGATATTCGACAATAATGTTGATTTTCCTCCATTGATTAGGTATAACAACAACAACAACCTTTATTGCTCTAAACATACAACATGTTTATAGCAAACAGAATGAAATTTACAAACACATATAGTGAACATGGCATTATCATAAACAGACATACGAAAAAAAAAGAAATTTAAATGAATCCCATGGTGATCACCCGCATATATTATATATATAACCCATTGTAAAAACATGTAATTATGATAAAATAAAATGAAGAAACACGCCCTTCATACAAGTATAGGGCTAAATATTTTGTTTGTATTGTATAAAGATATTATATTCAGCCTAGTCTGGTAAGAAATGTAACATTTACATGGTCAATTTAAATCTGAAGGCACACCTTTGCAGGATCTGTACTAAACATTTTCACCAAATCAAAAATGCTTAGTCCGATCTAAAAAAGGAAAAATCGTGTACATAATATTATGCATAATATAATGGACAAGATATCGAACGTTTGGAAGGGTTGATTAGTCTTGGTTATAGACAAGGTCCAGGAAACCTAGGTAAGGTGAGCTTGCCTCAGTAAAATGACAATAATGTTTGTCGACACGGCGTTAAACCCACTGGCACCAGAGTCCTCGCACTCGTTAAATACGCACACATATAATAATAAGTACACATTAACATAGATCCCATGCTACTCAAAAATGACTTACAGTCAAGAAATACACTAATGGACAGGTACATTTTCCCAATTCTAGGGGGGGGGGGGGGTCCGGACCCCCCTGACCCCCTTTGGATCCGCCTTTGTGGACCCTACGTTTTAAGCAACTCTTGTAAAAATTGGACTGATATGAAAATCACTAATTTGAGAATGGTGATTTTATTATCAGTAAATATAATTTGTATTATAATTGTTATTTTAAGAAGGGTTTTACTAACAATTAAATCTCCGTTTTGCCATTATATGCTCCTTTTCGCCTAAAAGTCTCCATTTCGTATATTATCCATGCCAGTTTTAAATGACGTAAATAGGCACATGGATTTCGTGCATAATTACTTGTGTAATCCGTGTGGTTCAGACGACCAAAATATTTAGAATTTACTTTTTAGAGAGCAACTTCTATGAAATAGGATAACTTGAAAGTTAAAGGTGCAATGATGAAGGATAAAATTCTAGAATTTATTCAATGTCGATTCTGGGTATTACGAAGTGTTTGGATATTTCAGGTAAGAGGTTTAATTAACAATTGAGAGCCGTCAATGGACAGCGCGCTCTACTATTAGGAGTGGTCTTGTAAACGGAATCAATTATGAAATTCAATTGAGATGAGAAAAATTTAACAAGAAAACTTTCATTGATTGCAGCTTTTTTATTTTTTGCAGATCTTTTAACTAAAACATTTTCAATATAAAAGGCTCACAATTTAAAATAGTAAAAATTCAAGCTAGAGTGATGCAACTTTAAAATTGACTTCCGATGGTAATACCGTAGTCATGTGTGAATATTCAAATCAATCCCTTCAGTAGTTGCCAAGATAAAATGTTGCATTAGAACTTAACTTAGAATTTTTGTTTGTATGTAAGGGCCATAATTTAGTATAAATTATTGTTAGTTTTATGAATTATAGTATTTAATATCTAATGGTAAATTTTATCCTACATGATAGAAGTTTCAAATGAAACCCTTTAGAAGTTGCAATGATAAAATGTTGCGCAATAAATCTTAATCAAGAAACAGTACTCAATTATTGTGATTGTTTCAAGAAAAAATCAATGTGTGTACAATAGCATCATTGTTATTAGTATACACTGCTCATGTAGACCCAAAAGGTATTAGTTATCCAAAGTAATTGGTTATATAGATTTTTATACATAAAAATCAATATAAGGTTTCTCTTTTGCAAGAGCCATTTTGACAAAAAAATGACATAAAAACAAAACATTAATAAAAAGGTCTTACAACAAAGAAAATTAAGTTTAATAGTAAAAAACACAGATGTACAAAAAAATATTTGAGCTCTGTGTCGAAAAATTCCAAGTACGAGAAATGATACGTAGCAAAAATACCGACGCACATAGAATTCAACGGAAACTAATTTACGAAAGTTTTTAGGTCGAAGAGTCCAGGGGGCGAAAACAAAAATAGTTCCGTTTTAAAAAGTACCGAAATGCGTGGCTTTTATCATCGATTTATTCATTCGAACGCTCTTGGTTTTATCAAAACGAACTTTTTTGCCGGCGATATTGTCCGAACTTTTCGATTGAGCATAAAAAACCTATACCATACCCCAGAAAAATGTTTCGTCCCTCGTTTCGTAACTCAATTCCTGTTATAGGCCCTACCGGCATGTATATGTACGTATCTCGGAACTGTGTTTGTTTTACTTGTGTGAATTTCTATATTTGTTTGAGGCGAAAGTTTATTACTGCACTTTAATAGTTGCACAAGCATTTAATTGTGTCCGTACTTCACATTACTTTATTGATTGATTTAAAATATGTTTAACTGTTTCACTACTACTGCATTTCATGCTATTCTATATTGCGTATGGGATAAAATATTGCACATTGAACCGCATATTACATACATTAGATTTACTGTATATAAAGTTGTATATTGAATATAAAATTGTAAATTGTATAAAAATGTATAGATCTATATGTATAAATAAAACAATAATGTATATATAGTTAATTATTGTTATAATTTTTTATGTTATTGTATTTTTACCACTTTTTTATTTGGTTTACATTCACAAAGGTATAATTTCTATAATCTAAAGTATGTGCTTTGTAGTTGGTTAACAGCTAAATCCAGAGATTTAGCCTTTCCAGGACAGTGACTAAGTTGACTGACCGCCGTTATATGACATATACAATGTGTTGCTATGACGGTAAACCCAACAAAACAAAAATAAAATAAGCATCATTAAATATAAGTATATAATATACAGTCACATATAAGTAATTCGTTTTCTCCAGACTAGTTATTTTGGTGATTTATAAGCAAGGAAAATATATAAGGGAGACAATGTCAAATTAAATACGTTTGAAACTGAACTGAATTTATTTGACTCTCTCGTCTACAAATACATGTTGTACTCGTAACATGTTAATTAGCGATATTTTTCATTGGTTAAACTGTTACATAGACACAGAGTCATACAAAAGCCAAGTAATCACTTCTTTTGGTATAACATTTTATGTGTTCTGTCGTTCTCATATACCACGACACTTTTTTCATTAACACGACCATCAGAACTGCTTAGTAAATTGTATGACAAATTAAGCAATAGGAACAATCTTAAAGATCGCCGAGGTTGTTCCGAATGCAAAATTAGACACAATAAATAATTCACCTCATTATTAAATTATTTTTTAATTTAAAATTGGTCATGGCCAGTGGCGTAGCAAGGTCTTTTTGATGTGTACGCAAAATCCTAGGGGTCAAGGGCATGCCCCGCCCCGAATTTGTTTTTCTGTAGATCATTTCAGGAGCATTTTTGGCAAC
Organism: Mactra quadrangularis; assembly: GCA_025267735.1. NCBI lineage: Eukaryota > Metazoa > Mollusca > Bivalvia > Venerida > Mactridae > Mactra > Mactra quadrangularis. The sequence continues at coordinate 48,402,989 of CM046303.1, read as the reverse complement.
TATTCAAAATGGGTCTGTATAATTCAATCTGGACACAAATATAGGAAGACAACATTCATACAAATTATCATTCAATTTTAACCAGCGTTTAAAGAATTATATAGACTGGATTCAAAGACAAACATCGAATTTTAAAACCGTAAATTCAACTCCCAAAAGGCATCGCAAGTCCCATTGAAATATAACTTGACATAAGGTTAGTAAAATAACGATCAAGCAGTTTTGTTTTACACACCCCTACCCCCCTCAGGCGAAAGATTTTATTACATTTTTGGCGTTTGTATTTTTACAATTTTCTGGACCAGTGTGTACGCAGCTGCGTACTCTGCGTACTGGTAGCTACGCGCCTGATGGCTATTGATGATGAAATTTATGCTGGAAAACACTCAATATTATAATATTTTACGTCCTCTAACGTCATGACGTCAAAAAACGTCACAGTTACATATGACGTAATAACGTAACGTATACAACGTCAGAATCACTATAACGACATATAAAGCGCACAAAGCAGCATCATATAAGAGATACAGATTTATATTACAAGAAGAAATAATGAGAGACATGACAAAATTGACTGGAAATGTTTGTGAAGAGTTAGCAAGGAATAGGTAAGTGTTTATTTAAAATTAAATTTCGTCAAACGTTGAGCTTTAAATACAGAATGTTACTTATTATAAGCATTTCGTCTGTTTATTGCAACCTTCCTCTAAGTCAGATCTTCAAAAGATTTCCTGAGGTCTATGAAATATTTTCAATTCTATTATATTTCGATACAGAAAATGGTAATGAAATAATGTCTATTTTTTAATTTAAAAAACGACGCTACAGGTTGTTATTGTTTTAAATAATTTTTAAAGCGAAATTAAAATGAACATAAAAATAACGACAAGCTCAGTGTAGGTTAGCATATATGTTTTAATTTTTAGCACTTTTGTCCCAATTAGATATATATAAATTTATTTGATTTCAGTGATCAAAGTGTCAAGAGTGTCACCATAACAACTGAAAAAAAATGGAAACCAAACAAGTACATAGTGTTTAATGATAATGAAAGTTCTAAATCTAGTTTTTCTTCGAGACAAACCATCACTGGTGAGTTTATTTATACTAATTTATTTCGCTAGACTGTGAAGCAAGTTCATACAACTTATATTAATCTATCTCGAGTCCACTTCCAGGTATATTTGAATTAGTCGTAATTTTGGCAGGCAGCTGCAAGAAATTAACGAACATAATAAATGTATTATTGCATTCCGGAGATCATGTCACTTTATACCCCGAATAAGGGTATCAGCTCGCTAGCAACGTGTGTTATTGTCTTTGCTATTGAACCAAAATACATTTCAAGTTTCTACAAATCGTAAAATTCATCAATTTATATATTGTTTTAATCAACACTTACTTGTAAGCAAACATTTGACAACTGTTATTAACGTCTAACCTCTATTGCAGATTCCAACAAAATCTCAGAATGGACAAGAAAAGATAACTCTCCTCAAAGATCAGCCTATGAATACACAGAAAGATATAAGAAAATTAGACAACGTGAATCTGAAATTAGACAAGATATTGTGAATGTAATTCAACAGAAAATTAGCCATCTTCAAGGTAATTTTAATATAGATTTCTATTTATAAACTACAGTGCAACCTCTCTTAAGCAACACCAACTGGGAGGGCCTAAAATGTGTTGTTGTTCAGAGGTTGCATTCTCGTTCCCAGAGTCTAGTAGGATTCTAAATACTAGCTAGTATTGAGAATCCTACTAGATTCTGGGAACGAGAATGAGAGGTTGTTGTTCTGCAGAGGTTTAATTTAATAAAAATTATAACTTAGGGAAATGTCAAAAGTTGTTATTGTGCAGAGGATTTGTTCTGTAGAGGACAGCTCTGCAAAGGCTATACTGTACTAAGTACTTGGGATTTTCTCGTACTTTTTATGTACTAGCTTGTGAAACCAACAAGCTAACAATTCTGTTTTTTGTAAGTTATGCACAGATAGCGCACGGCTTTTATGTGAACATGTAGACCTTTTGTTTATTATGGATAACAGAATATGGCCACTGTTAATCGAACATGTCCCTAAAGGCATAAACACATACATTTCTACCCTTAAAGCTGATGTACTTACATGCAACTAAATGCAATTTTAAACAAGACCCTAATTAAGATGAAGGCTGATCCTAATAATAAAAACAACGATCCCACAAAAGGAGGGTCTTTTGCTGATGTTGCTTCAACTTGTGACCCAGCCTTATTGCTTTTGTTATCTGCAATGTGAAATTGTTTATGCTCTACTATGGCTTTAAAGATTTACTTTTTATTAATTTGTATGTACATTACCTGGGGTGTGGAATTCCTATGCCCGACTTGTCAGACTCGTACCTATATGGCTGCGGACGAGTAAATATGTCCAACCCACTCGTCCGAGGACAAGTTATATTTTTAGCTGTAAAATAATTCTAACATAGCTATACAATGTACTTAAAATATAGATATTTCAATGCTTCTATCACATTAAACAGTGAACTATTTTTATTATCAATCATTTATCATTACTTACAGTATTTACTTAACATCATAGTTCTATAAATTTTTTTCGAGTATTGAACTTCTGGGCAAGTAAGTTTTGATTCTGGACAAGTTGATTTTTTAGGTTGCAATTGTACGTGGGCAAGTTGAAAAAACTTGAAATTACACATATCTGATTACTGTTACATGTATATGAAAACAGTAAAATATCATTAAGCTAAAGATTTTCACTTAAAAAACTATTGTTTTCTATTTTTATTTTCCAGACCATACAACAAAGGCAAGAGGTTCCAAAAGACGCTTGGAAGAAAACACTGGTGATTGTAATGATGATTGCAAAGTTAAGAAAATGGTGGCAAATGATGAAAATAAAGTCAAAGTGAATAGTAATGCACACGAAAACATCGCGATTAAAAACCAACCACATACAGATGAGAATAATAAAAAGAGAAAGTCTGATGAAGACGCTGATACTGTAAGCGAAATGAAAAGACCAAAGATCAAGTTTCGACTGGGCACAGAAAACCCACCCACAAGTATCCCTGAAGTGCCGAAAAAAAACTTAAATGATGTTCAAGAGTGCTCCAACTCATGTGTATGTAAAGCAGGACCTAGTGTCAAACCAAAGCCGATTTCACGACGAGGTGAACAACCAGAAAAGCCATTGTACCAAAGGTTACTACAAAGGCGACTTCTTAACACAGTTAACATGGTGTTCCATTAATGTTGTTCACTGAAATGTTGTGAGAAATGGTGTGAAAAGAGAATATCCGCTGATATGTTAGAAAATGGTTTTGATAAGTTTAACTTGAGAGTGGATTACTTCAGCTGGGGACAATATGAACAAAAACAAGATGACGAAAGCAATGATGACGTAGGCAACAACGATGATTGGTTCTGGTGAACTATTAATCATCTTACTACATTTTATTTATTTATAGTCCATTAATTGATGAAATGCAAATGACAATTTATCAACTTAATATTTGGTTTGTCTAGTACAGACGTTTATTCTTTTTTTAAACTATTAAAAATAATGTATACGTACGTATACCGGCATGTAAAAACCAAATGTTTTTGTTTTAATTATTGTTTAAAGTAAAATATGTGTTCTGTTTCGGTGTCTTACAAAGGCCAAGCTCAGGATTTCGAATCAAGTGTCCCTAAGAGGTTGCTAGTTAGAGTCTCACCCGGACTGGTTATACTCTTCCATGGATATTCGACAATAATGTTGATTTTCCTCCATTGATTAGGTATAACAACAACAACAACCTTTATTGCTCTAAACATACAACATGTTTATAGCAAACAGAATGAAATTTACAAACATATATAGTGAACATGGCATTATCATAAACAGACATACGAAAAAAAAAGAAATTTAAATGAATCCCATGGTGATCACCCGCATATATTATATATATAACCCATAGTAAAAACATGTAATTATGATAAAATAAAATGAAGAAACACGCCCTTCATACAAGTATAGGGCTAACTATTTTGTTTGTATTGTATAAAGATATTATATTCAGCCTAGTCTGGTAAGAAATGTAACATTTACATGGTCAATTTAAATCTGAAGGCACACCTTTGCAGGATCTGTACTAAACATTTTCACCAAATCAAAAATGCTTAGTCCGATCTAAAAAAGGAAAAATCGTGTACATAATATTATGCATAATATAATGGACAAGATATCGAACGTTTGGAAGGGTTGATTAGTCTTGGTTATAGACAAGGTCCAGGAAACCTAGGTAAGGTGAGCTTGCCTCAGTAAAATGACAATAATGTTTGTCGACACGGCGTTAAACCCACTGGCACCAGAGTCCTCACACTCGTTAAATACGCACACATACAAAAATAAGTACACATTAACATAGATCCCATGCTACTCAAAAATGACTTACAGTCAAGAAATACACTAATGGACAGGTACATTTTCCCAATTCTAGGGGGGGGGGGGGGTCCGGACCCCCCTGACCCCCTTTGGATCCGCCTTTGTGGACCCTACGTTTTAAGCAACTCTTGTAAAAATTGGACTGATATGAAAATCACTAATTTGAGAATGGTGATTTTATTATCAATAAATATAATTTGTATTATAATTGTTATTTTAAGAAGGGTTTTACTAACAATTAAATCTCCGTTTTGCCATTATATGCTCCTTTTCGCCTAAAAGTCTCCATTTCGTATCTTATCCATGCCAGTTTTAAATGACGTAAATAGGCACATGGATTTCGTGCATAATTACTTGTGTAATCCGTGTGGTTCAGACGACCAAAATATTTAGAATTTACTTTTTAGAGAGCAACTTCTATGAAATAGGATAACTTGAAAGTTAAAGGTGCAATGATGAAGGATAAAATTCTAGAATTTATTCAATGTCGATTCTGGGTATTACGAAGTGTTTGGATATTTCAGGTAAGAGGTTTAATTAACAATTGAGAGCCGTCAATGGACAGCGCGCTCTACTATTAGGAGTGGTCTTGTAAACGGAATCAATTATGAAATTCAATTGAGATGAGAAAAATTTAACAAGAAAACTTTCATTGATTGCAGCTTTTTTATTTTTTGCAGATCTTTTAACTAAAACATTTTCAATATAAAAGGCTCACAATTTAAAATAGTAAAAATTCAAGCTAGAGAGATGCAACTTTAAAATTGACTTCCGATGGTAATACCGTAGTCATGTGTGAATATTCAAATCAATCCCTTCAGTAGTTGCCAAGATAAAATGTTGCATTAGAACTTAACTTAGAATTTTTGTTTGTATGTAAGGGCCATAATTTAGTATAAATTATTGTTAGTTTTATGAATTATAGTATTTAATATCTAATGGTAAATTTTATCCTACATGATAGAAGTTTCAAATGAAACCCTTTAGAAGTTGCAATGATAAAATGTTGCGCAATAAATCTTAATCAAGAAACAGTACTCAATTATTGTGATTGTTTCAAGAAAAAATCAATGTGTGTACAATAGCATCATTGTTATTAGTATACACTGCTCATGTAGACCCAAAAGGTATTAGTTATCCAAAGTAATTGGTTATATAGATTTTTATACATAAAAATCAATATAAGGTTTCTCTTTTGCAAGAGCCATTTTGACAAAAAAATGACATAAAAACAAAACATTAATAAAAAGGTCTTACAACACAGAAAATTAAGTTTAATAGTAAAAAACACAGATGTACAAAAAAATATTTGAGCTCTGTGTCGAAAAATTCCAAGTACGAGAAATGATACGTAGCAAAAATACCGACGCACATAGAATTCAACGGAAACTAATTTACGAAAGTTTTTAGGTCGAAGAGTCCAGGGGGCGAAAACAAAAATAGTTCCGTTTTAAAAAGTACCGAAATGCGTGGCTTTTATCATCGATTTATTCATTCGAACGCTCTTGGTTTTATCAAAACGAACTTTTTTGCCGGCGATATTGTCCGAACTTTTCGATTGAGCATAAAAAACCTATACCATACCCCAGAAAAATGTTTCGTCCCTCGTTTCGTAACTCAATTCCTGTTATAGGCCCTACCGGCATGTATATGTACGTATCTCGGAACTGTGTTTGTTTTACTTGTGTGAATTTCTATATTTGTTTGAGGCGAAAGTTTATTACTGCACTTTAATAGTTGCACAAGCATTTAATTGTGTCCGTACTTCACATTACTTTATTGATTGATTTAAAATATGTTTAACTGTTTCACTACTACTGCATTTCATGCTATTCTATATTGCGTATGGGATAAAATATTGCACATTGAACCGCATATTACATACATTAGATTTACTGTATATAAAGTTGTATATTGAATATAAAATTGTAAATTGTATAAAAATGTATAGATCTATATGTATAAATAAAACAATAATGTATATATAGTTAATTATTGTTATAATTTTTTATGTTATTGTATTTTTACCACTTTTTTATTTGGTTTACATTCACAAAGGTATAATTTCTATAATCTAAAGTATGTGCTTTGTAGTTGGTTAACAGCTAAATCCAGAGATTTAGCCTTTCCAGGACAGTGACTAAGTTGACTGACCGCCGTTATATGACATATACAATGTGTTGCTATGACGGTAAACCCAACAAAACAAAAATAAAATAAGCATCATTAAATATAAGTATATAATATACAGTCACATATAAGTAATTCGTTTTCTCCAGACTAGTTATTTTGGTGATTTATAAGCAAGGAAAATATATAAGGGAGACAATGTCAAATTAAATACGTTTGAAACTGAACTGAATTTATTTGACTCTCTCGTCTACAAATACATGTTGTACTCGTAACATGTTAATTAGCGATATTTTTCATTGGTTAAACTGTTACATAGACACAGAGTCATACAAAAGCCAAGTAATCACTTCTTTTGGTATAACATTTTATGTGTTCCGTCGTTCTCATATACCACGACACTTTTTTCATTAACACGACCATCAGAACTGCTTAGTAAATTGTATGACAAATTAAGCAATAGGAACAATCTTAAAGATCGCCGAGGTTGTTCCGAATGCAAAATTAGACACAATAAATAATTCACCTCATTATTAAATTATTTTTTAATTTAAAATTGGTCATGGCCAGTGGCGTAGCAAGGTCTTTTTGATGTGTACGCAAAATCCTAGGGGTCAAGGGCATGCCCCGCCCCGAATTTGTTTTTCTGTAGATCATTTCAGGAGCATTTTTGGCAACTATTCAAAATGGGTCTGTATAATTCAATCTGGACACAAATATAGGAAGACAACATTCATACAAATTATCATTCAATTTTAACCAGCGTTTAAAGAATTATATAGACTGGATTCAAAGACAAACATCGAATTTTAAAACCGTAAATTCAACTCCCAAAAGGCATCGCAAGTCCCATTGAAATATAACTTGACATAAGGTTAGTAAAATAACGATCAAGCAGTTTTGTTTTACACACCCCTACCCCCCTCAGGCGAAAGATTTTATTACATTTTTGGCGTTTGTATTTTTACAATTTTCTGGACCAGTGTGTACGCAGCTGCGTACTCTGCGTACTGGTAGCTACGCGCCTGATGGCTATTGATGATGAAATTTATGCTGGAAAACACTCAATATTATAATATTTTACGTCCTCTAACGTCATGACGTCAAAAAACGTCACAGTTACATATGACGTAATAACGTAACGTATACAACGTCAGAATCACTATAACGACATATAAAGCGCACAAAGCAGCATCATATAAGAGATACAGATTTATATTACAAGAAGAAATAATGAGAGACATGACAAAATTGACTGGAAATGTTTGTGAAGAGTTAGCAAGGAATAGGTAAGTGTTTATTTAAAATTAAATTTCGTCAAACGTTGAGCTTTAAATACAGAATGTTACTTATTATAAGCATTTCGTCTGTTTATTGCAACCTTCCTCTAAGTCAGATCTTCAAAAGATTTCCTGAGGTCTATGAAATATTTTCAATTCTATTATATTTCGATACAGAAAATGGTAATGAAATAATGTCTATTTTTTAATTTAAAAAACGACGCTACAGGTTGTTATTGTTTTAAATAATTTTTAAAGCGAAATTAAAATGAACATAAAAATAACGACAAGCTCAGTGTAGGTTAGCATATATGTTTTAATTTTTAGCACTTTTGTCCCAATTAGATATATATAAATTTATTTGATTTCAGTGATCAAAGTGTCAAGAGTGTCACCATAACAACTGAAAAAAAATGGAAACCAAACAAGTACATAGTGTTTAATGATAATGAAAGTTCTAAATCTAGTTTTTCTTCGAGACAAACCATCACTGGTGAGTTTATTTATACTAATTTATTTCGCTAGACTGTGAAGCAAGTTCATACAACTTATATTAATCTATCTCGAGTCCACTTCCAGGTATATTTGAATTAGTCGTAATTTTGGCAGGCAGCTGCAAGAAATTAACGAACATAATAAATGTATTATTGCATTCCGGAGATCATGTCACTTTATACCCCGAATAAGGGTATCAGCTCGCTAGCAACGTGTGTTATTGTCTTTGCTATTGAACCAAAATACATTTCAAGTTTCTACAAATCGTAAAATTCATCAATTTATATATTGTTTTAATCAACACTTACTTGTAAGCAAACATTTGACAACTGTTATTAACGTCTAACCTCTATTGCAGATTCCAACAAAATCTCAGAATGGACAAGAAAAGATAACTCTCCTCAAAGATCAGCCTATGAATACACAGAAAGATATAAGAAAATTAGACAACGTGAATCTGAAATTAGACAAGATATTGTGAATGTAATTCAACAGAAAATTAGCCATCTTCAAGGTAATTTTAATATAGATTTCTATTTAAAAACTACAGTGCAACCTCTCTTAAGCAACACCAACTGGGAGGGCCTAAAATGTGTTGTTGTTCAGAGGTTGCATTCTCGTTCCCAGAGTCTAGTAGGATTCTAAATACTAGCTAGTATTGAGAATCCTACTAGATTCTGGGAACGAGAATGAGAGGTTGTTGTTCTGCAGAGGTTTAATTTAATGAAAATTATAACTTAGGGAAATGTCAAAAGTTGTTATTGTGCAGAGGATTTGTTCTGTAGAGGACAGCTCTGCAAAGGATATACTGTACTAAGTACTTGGGATTTTCTCGTACTTTTTATGTACTAGCTTGTGAAACCAACAAGCTAACAATTCTGTTTTTTGTAAGTTATGCACAGATAGCGCACGGCTTTTATGTGAACATGTAGACCTTTTGTTTATTATGGATAGCAGAATATGGCCACTGTTAATCGAACATGTCCCTAAAGGCATAAACACATACATTTCTACCCTTAAAGCTGATGTACTTACATGCAACTAAATGCAATTTTAAACAAGACCCTAATTAAGATGAAGGCTGATCCTAATAATAAAAACAACGATCCCACAAAAGGAGGGTCTTTTGCTGATGTTGCTTCAACTTGTGACCCAGCCTTATTGCTTTTGTTATCTGCAATGTGAAATTGTTTATGCTCTACTATGGCTTTAAAGATTTACTTTTTATTAATTTGTATGTACATTACCTGGGGTGTGGAATTCCTATGCCCGACTTGTCAGACTCGTACCTATATGGCTGCGGACGAGTAAATATGTCCAACCCACTCGTCCAGGACAAGTTATATTTTTAGCTGTAAAATAATTCTAACATAGCTATACAATGTACTTAAAATATAGATATTTCAATGCTTCTATCACATTAAACAGTGAACTATTTTTATTATCAATCATTTATCATTACTTACAGTATTTACTTAACATCATAGTTCTATAAAAAATTTTCGAGTATTGAACTTCTGGGCAAGTAAGTTTTGATTCTGGACAAGTTGATTTTTTAGGTTGCAATTGTACGTGGGCAAGTTGAAAAAACTTGAAATTACACATATCTGATTACTGTTACATGTATATGAAAACAGTAAAATATCATTAAGCTAAAGATTTTCACTTAAAAAACTATTGTTTTCTATTTTTATTTTCCAGACCATACAACAAAGGCAAGAGGTTCCAAAAGACGCTTGGAAGAAAACACTGGTGATTGTAATGATGATTGCAAAGTTAAGAAAATGGTGGCAAATGATGAAAATAAAGTCAAAGTGAATAGTAATGCACACGAAAACATCGCGATTAAAAACCAACCACATACAGATGAGAAAAATAAAAAGAGAAAGTCTGATGAAGACGCTGATATTGTAAGCGAAATGAAAAGACCAAAGATCAAGTTTCGACTGGGCACAGAAAACCCACCCACAAGTATCCCTGAAGTGCCGAAAAAAAACTTAAATGATGTTCAAGAGTGCTCCAACTCATGTGTACTACAAAGGCGACTTCTTAACACAGTTAACATGGTGTTCCATTAATGTTGTTCACTGAAATGTTGTGAGAAATGGTGTGAAAAGAGAATATCCGCTGATATGTTAGAAAATGGTTTTGATAAGTTTAACTTGAGAGTGGATTACTTCAGCTGGGGACAATATGAACAAAAACAAGATGACGAAAGCAATGATGACGTAGGCAACAACGATGATTGGTTCTGGTGAACTATTAATCATCTTACTACATTTTATTTATTTATAGTCCATTAATTGATGAAATGCAAATGACAATTTATCAACTTAATATTTGGTTTGTCTAGTACAGACGTTTATTTTTTTTAAACTATTAAAAATAATGTATACGTACGTATACCGGCATGTAAAAACCAAATGTTTTTGTTTTAATTATTGTTTAAAGTAAAATATGTGTTCTGTTTCGGTGTCTTACAAAGGCCTAGCTCAGGATTTCGAATCAAGTGTCCCTAAGAGGTTGCTAGTTAGAGTCTCACCCGGACTGGTTATACTCTTCCATGGATATTCGACAATAATGTTGATTTTCCTCCATTGATTAGGTATAACAACAACAACAACCTTTATTGCTCTAAACATACAACATGTTTATAGCAAACAGAATGAAATTTACAAACACATATAGTGAACATGGCATTATCATAAACAGACATACGAAAAAAAAAGAAATTTAAATGAATCCCATGGTGATCACCCGCATATATTATATATATAACCCATTGTAAAAACATGTAATTATGATAAAATAAAATGAAGAAACACGCCCTTCATACAAGTATAGGGCTAAATATTTTGTTTGTATTGTATAAAGATATTATATTCAGCCTAGTCTGGTAAGAAATGTAACATTTACATGGTCAATTTAAATCTGAAGGCACACCTTTGCAGGATCTGTACTAAACATTTTCACCAAATCAAAAATGCTTAGTCCGATCTAAAAAAGGAAAAATCGTGTACATAATATTATGCATAATATAATGGACAAGATATCGAACGTTTGGAAGGGTTGATTAGTCTTGATTATAGACAAGGTCCAGGAAACCTAGGTAAGGTGAGCTTGCCTCAGTAAAATGACAATAATGTTTGTCGACACGGCGTTAAACCCACTGGCACCAGAGTCCTCGCACTCGTTAAATTCGCACACATATAATAATAAGTACACATTAACATAGATCCCATGCTACTCAAAAATGACTTACAGTCAAGAAATACACTAATGGACAGGTACATTTTCCCAATTCTAGGGGGGGGTCCGGACCCCCCTGACCCCCTTTGGATCCGCCTTTGTGGACCCTACGTTTTAAGCAACTCTTGTAAAAATTGGACTGATATGAAAATCACTAATTTGAGAATGGTGATTTTATTATCAGTAAATATAATTTGTATTATAATTGTTATTTTAAGAAGGGTTTTACTAACAATTAAATCTCCGTTTTGCCATTATATGCTCCTTTTCGCCTAAAAGTCTCCATTTCGTATATTATCCATGCCAGTTTTAAATGACGTAAATAGGCACATGGATTTCGTGCATAATTACTTGTGTAATCCGTGTGGTTCAGACGACCAAAATATTTAGAATTTACTTTTTAGAGAGCAACTTCTATGAAATAGGATAACTTGAAAGTTAAAGGTGCAATGATGAAGGATAAAATTCTAGAATTTATTCAATGTCGATTCTGGGTATTACGAAGTGTTTGGATATTTCAGGTAAGAGGTTTAATTAACAATTGAGAGCCGTCAATGGACAGCGCGCTCTACTATTAGGAGTGGTCTTGTAAACGGAATCAATTATGAAATTCAATTGAGATGAGAAAAATTTAACAAGAAAACTTTCATTGATTGCAGCTTTTTTATTTTTTGCAGATCTTCTTACTAAAACATTTTCAATATAAAAGGCTCACAATTTAAAATAGTAAAAATTCAAGCTAGAGTGATGCAACTTTAAAATTGACTTCCGATGGTAATACCGTATTCATGTGTGAATATTCAAATCAATCCCTTCAGTAGTTGCCAAGATAAAATGTTGCATTAGAACTTAACTTAGAATTTTTGTTTGTATGTAAGGGCCATAATTTAGTATAAATTATTGTTAGTTTTATGAATTATAGTATTTAATATCTAATGGTAAATTTTATCCTACATGATAGAAGTTTCAAATGAAACCCTTTAGAAGTTGCAATGATAAAATGTTGCGCAATCAATCTTAATCAAGAAACAGTACTCAATTATTGTGATTGTTTCAAGAAAAAATCAATGTGTGTACAATAGCATCATTGTTATTAGTATACACTGCTCATGTAGACCCAAAAGGTATTAGTTATCCAAAGTAATTGGTTATATAGATTTTTATACATAAAAATCAATATAAGGTTTCTCTTTTGCAAGAGCCATTTTGACAAAAAAATGACATAAAAACAAAACATTAATAAAAAGGTCTTACAACACAGAAAATTAAGTTTAATAGTAAAAAACACAGATGTACAAAAAATATTTGAGCTCTGTGTCGAAAAATTCCAAGTACGAGAAATGATACGTAGCAAAAATACCGACGCACATAGAATTCAACAGAAACTAATTTACGAAAGTTTTTAGGTCGAAGAGTCCAGGGGGCGAAAACAAAAATAGTTCCGTTTTAAAAAGTACCGAAATGCGTGGCTTTTATCATCGATTTATTCATTCGAACGCTCTTGGTTTTATCAAAACGAACTTTTTTGCCGGCGATATTGTCCGAACTTTTCGATTGAGCATAAAAAACCTATACCATACCCCAGAAAAATGTTTCGTCCCTCGTTTCGTAACTCAATTCCTGTTATAGGCCCTACCGGCATGTATATGTACGTATCTCGGAACTGTGTTTGTTTTACTTGTGTGAATTTCTATATTTGTTTGAGGCGAAAGTTTATTACTGCACTTTAATAGTTGCACAAGCATTTAATTGTGTCCGTACTTCACATTACCTTATTGATTGATTTAAAATATGTTTAACTGTTTCACTACTACTGCATTTCATGCTATTCTATATTGCGTATGGGATAAAATATTGCACATTGAACCGCATATTACATACATTAGATTTACTGTATATAAAGTTGTATATTGAATATAAAATTGTAAATTGTATAAAAATGTATAGATCTATATGTATAAATAAAACAATAATGTATATATAGTTAATTATTGTTATAATTTTTTATGTTATTGTATTTTTACCACTTTTTTATTTGGTTTACATTCACAAAGGTATAATTTCTATAATCTAAAGTATGTGCTTTGTAGTTGGTTAACAGCTAAATCCAGAGATTTAGCCTTTCCAGGACAGTGACTAAGTTGACTGACCGCCGTTATATGGCATATACAATGTGTTGCTATGACGGTAAACCCAACAAAACAAAAATAAAATAAGCATCATTAAATATAAGTATATAATATACAGTCACATATAAGTAATTCGTTTTCTCCAGACTAGTTATTTTGGTGATTTATAAGCAAGGAAAATATATAAGGGAGACAATGTCAAATTAAATACGTTTGAAACTGAACTGAATTTATTTGACTCTCTCGTCTACAAATACATGTTGTACTCGTAACATGTTAATTAGCGATATTTTTCATTGGTTAAACTGTTACATAGACACAGAGTCATACAAACGCCAAGTAATCACTTCTTTTGGTATAACATTTTATGTGTTCCGTCGTTCTCATATACCACGACACTTTTTTCATTAACACGACCATCAGAACTGCTTAGTAAATTGTATGACAAATTAAGCAATAGGAACAATCTTAAAGATCGCCGAGGTTGTTCCGAATGCAAAATTAGACACAATAAATAATTCACCTCATTATTAAATTATTTTTTAATTTAAAATTGGTCATGGCCAGTGGCGTAGCAAGGTCTTTTTGATGTGTACGCAAAATCCTAGGGGTCAAGGGCATGCCCCGCCCCGAATTTGTTTTTCTGTAGATCATTTCAGGAGCATTTTTGGCAACTATTCAAAATGGGTCTGTATAATTCAATCTGGACACAAATATAGGAAGACAACATTCATACAAATTATCATTCAATTTTAACCAGCGTTTAAAGAATTATATAGACTGGATTCAAAGACAAACATCGAATTTTAAAACCGTAAATTCAACTCCCAAAAGGCATCGCAAGTCCCATTGAAATATAACTTGACATAAGGTTAGTAAAATAACGATCAAGCAGTTTTGTTTTACACACCCCTACCCCCCTCAGGCGAAAGATTTTATTACATTTTTGGCGTTTGTATTTTTACAATTTTCTGGACCAGTGTGTACGCAGCTGCGTACTCTGCGTACTGGTAGCTACGCGCCTGATGGCTATTGATGATGAAATTTATGCTGGAAAACACTCAATATTATAATATTTTACGTCCTCTAACGTCATGACGTCAAAAAACGTCACAGTTACATATGACGTAATAACGTAACGTATGCAACGTCAGAATCACTATAACGACATATAAAGCGCACAAAGCAGCATCATATAAGAGATACAGATTTATATTACAAGAAGAAATAATGAGAGACATGACAAAATTGACTGGAAATGTTTGTGAAGAGTTAGCAAGGAATAGGTAAGTGTTTATTTAAAATTAAATTTCGTCAAACGTTGAGCTTTAAATACAGAATGTTACTTATTATAAGCATTTCGTCTGTTTATTGCAACCTTCCTCTAAGTCAGATCTTCAAAAGATTTCCTGAGGTCTATGAAATATTTTCAATTCTATTATATTTCGATACAGAAAATGGTAATGAAATAATGTCTATTTTTTAATTTAAAAAACGACGCTACAGGTTGTTATTGTTTTAAATAATTTTTAAAGCGAAATTAAAATGAACATAAAAATAACGACAAGCTCAGTGTAGGTTAGCATATATGTTTTAATTTTTAGCACTTTTGTCCCAATTAGATATATATAAATTTATTTGATTTCAGTGATCAAAGTGTCAAGAGTGTCACCATAACAACTGAAAAAAAATGGAAACCAAACAAGTACATAGTGTTTAATGATAATGAAAGTTCTAAATCTAGTTTTTCTTCGAGACAAACCATCACTGGTGAGTTTATTTATACTAATTTATTTCGCTAGACTGTGAAGCAAGTTCATACAACTTATATTAATCACTCTCGAGTCCACTTCCAGGTATATTTGAATTAGTCGTAATTTTGGCAGGCAGCTGCAAGAAATTAACGAACATAATAAATGTATTATTGCATTCCGGAGATCATGTCACTTTATACCCCGAATAAGGGTATCAGCTCGCTAGCAACGTGTGTTATTGTCTTTGCTATTGAACCAAAATACATTTCAAGTTTCTACAAATCGTAAAATTCATCAATTTATATATTGTTTTAATCAACACTTACTTGTAAGCAAACATTTGACAACTGTTATTAACGTCTAACCTCTATTGCAGATTCCAACAAAATCTCAGAATGGACAAGAAAAGATAACTCTCCTCAAAGATCAGCCTATGAATACACAGAAAGATATAAGAAAATTAGACAACGTGAATCTGAAATTAGACAAGATATTGTGAATGTAATTCAACAGAAAATTAGCCATCTTCAAGGTAATTTTAATATAGATTTCTATTTAAAAACTACAGTGCAACCTCTCTTAAGCAACACCAACTGGGAGGGCCTAAAATGTGTTGTTGTTCAGAGGTTGCATTCTCGTTCCCAGAGTCTAGTAGGATTCTAAATACTAGCTAGTATTGAGAATCCTACTAGATTCTGGGAACGAGAATGAGAGGTTGTTGTTCTGCAGAGGTTTAATTTAATAAAAATTATAACTTAGGGAAATGTCAAAAGTTGTTATTGTGCAGAGGATTTGTTCTGTAGAGGACAGCTCTGCAAAGGCTATACTGTACTAAGTACTTGGGATTTTCTCGTACTTTTTATGTACTAGCTTGTGAAACCAACAAGCTAACAATTCTGTTTTTTGTAAGTTATGCACAGATAGCGCACGGCTTTTATGTGAACATGTAGACCTTTTGTTTATTATGGATAACAGAATATGGCCACTGTTAATCGAACATGTCCCTAAAGGCATAAACACATACATTTCTACCCTTAAAGCTGATGTACTTACATGCAACTAAATGCAATTTTAAACAAGACCCTAATTAAGATGAAGGCTGATCCTTATAATAAAAACAACGATCCCACAAAAGGAGGGTCTTTTGCTGATGTTGCTTCAACTTGTGACCCAGCCTTATTGCTTTTGTTATCTGCAATGTGAAATTGTTTATGCTCTACTATGGCTTTAAAGATTTACTTTTTATTAATTTGTATGTACATTACCTGGGGTGTGGAATTCCTATGCCCGACTTGTCAGACTCGTACCTATATGGCTGCGGACGAGTAAATATGTCCAACCCACTCGTCCGAGGACAAGTTATATTTTTAGCTGTAAAATAATTCTAACATAGCTATACAATGTACTTAAAATATAGATATTTCAATGCTTCTATCACATTAAACAGTGAACTATTTTTATTATCAATCATTTATCATTACTTACAGTATTTACTTAACATCATAGTTCTATAAATTTTTTTCGAGTATTGAACTTCTGGGCAAGTAAGTTTTGATTCTGGACAAGTTGATTTTTTAGGTTGCAATTGTACGTGGGCAAGTTGAAAAAACTTGAAATTACACATATCTGATTACTGTTACATGTATATGAAAACAGTAAAATATCATTAAGCTAAAGATTTTCACTTAAAAAACTATTGTTTTCTATTTTTATTTTCCAGACCATACAACAAAGGCAAGAGGTTCCAAAAGACGCTTGGAAGAAAACACTGGTGATTGTAATGATGATTGCAAAGTTAAGAAAATGGTGGCAAATGATGAAAATAAAGTCAAAGTGAATAGTAATGCACACGAAAACATCGCGATTAAAAACCAACCACATACAGATGAGAATAATAAAAAGAGAAAGTCTGATGAAGACGCTGATACTGTAAGCGAAATGAAAAGACCAAAGATCAAGTTTCGACTGGGCACAGAAAACCCACCCACAAGTATCCCTGAAGTGCCGAAAAAAAACTTAAATGATGTTCAAGAGTGCTCCAACTCATGTGTATGTAAAGCAGGGCCTAGTGTCAAACCAAAGCCGATTTCACGACGAGGTGAACAACCAGAAAAGCCATTGTACCAAAGGTTACTACAAAGGCGACTTCTTAACACAGTTAACATGGTGTTCCATTAATGTTGTTCACTGAAATGTTGTGAGAAATGGTGTGAAAAGAGAATATCCGCTGATATGTTAGAAAATGGTTTTGATAAGTTTAACTTGAGAGTGGATTACTTCAGCTGGGGACAATATGAACAAAAACAAGATGACGAAAGCAATGATGACGTAGGCAACAACGATGATTGGTTCTGGTGAACTATTAATCATCTTACTACATTTTATTTATTTATAGTCCATTAATTGATGAAATGCAAATGACAATTTATCAACTTAATATTTGGTTTGTCTAGTACAGACGTTTATTCTTTTTTTAAACTATTAAAAATAATGTATACGTACGTATACCGGCATGTAAAAACCAAATGTTTTTGTTTTAATTATTGTTTAAAGTAAAATATGTGTTCTGTTTCGGTGTCTTACAAAGGCCAAGCTCAGGATTTCGAATCAAGTGTCCCTAAGAGGTTGCTAGTTAGAGTCTCACCCGGACTGGTTATACTCTTCCATGGATATTCGACAATAATGTTGATTTTCCTCCATTGATTAGGTATAACAACAACAACAACCTTTATTGCTCTAAACATACAACATGTTTATAGCAAACAGAATGAAATTTACAAACATATATAGTGAACATGGCATTATCATAAACAGACATACGAAAAAAAAAGAAATTTAAATGAATCCCATGGTGATCACCCGCATATATTATATATATAACCCATAGTAAAAACATGTAATTATGATAAAATAAAATGAAGAAACACGCCCTTCATACAAGTATAGGGCTAAATATTTTGTTTGTATTGTATAAAGATATTATATTCAGCCTAGTCTGGTAAGAAATGTAACATTTACATGGTCAATTTAAATCTGAAGGCACACCTTTGCAGGATCTGTACTAAACATTTTCACCAAATCAAAAATGCTTAGTCCGATCTAAAAAAGGAAAAATCGTGTACATAATATTATGCATAATATAATGGACAAGATATCGAACGTTTGGAAGGGTTGATTAGTCTTGGTTATAGACAAGGTCCAGGAAACCTAGGTAAGGTGAGCTTGCCTCAGTAAAATGACAATAATGTTTGTCGACACGGCGTTAAACCCACTGGCACCAGAGTCCTCACACTCGTTAAATACGCACACATACGATAATAAGTACACATTAACATAGATCCCATGCTACTCAAAAATGACTTACAGTCAAGAAATACACTAATGGACAGGTACATTTTCCCAATTCTAGGGGGGGGGGTCCGGACCCCCCTGACCCCCTTTGGATCCGCCTTTGTGGACCCTACGTTTTAAGCAACTCTTGTAAAAATTGGACTGATATGAAAATCACTAATTTGAGAATGGTGATTTTATTATCAGTAAATATAATTTGTATTATAATTGTTATTTTAAGAAGGGTTTTACTAACAATTAAATCTCCGTTTTGCCATTATATGCTCCTTTTCGCCTAAAAGTCTCCATTTCGTATATTATCCATGCCAGTTTTAAATGACGTAAATAGGCACATGGATTTCGTGCATAATTACTTGTGTAATCCGTGTGGTTCAGACGACCAAAATATTTAGAATTTACTTTTTAGAGAGCAACTTCTATGAAATAGGATAACTTGAAAGTTAAAGGTGCAATGATGAAGGATAAAATTCTAGAATTTATTCAATGTCGATTCTGGGTATTACGAAGTGTTTGGATATTTCAGGTAAGAGGTTTAATTAACAATTGAGAGCCGTCAATGGACAGCGCGCTCTACTATTAGGAGTGGTCTTGTAAACGGAATCAATTATGAAATTCAATTGAGATGAGAAAAATTTAACAAGAAAACTTTCATTGATTGCAGCTTTTTTATTTTTTGCAGATCTTTTAACTAAAACATTTTCAATATAAAAGGCTCACAATTTAAAATAGTAAAAATTCAAGCTAGAGTGATGCAACTTTAAAATTGACTTCCGATGGTAATACCGTAGTCATGTGTGAATATTCAAATCAATCCCTTCAGTAGTTGCCAAGATAAAATGTTGCATTAGAACTTAACTTAGAATTTTTGTTTGTATGTAAGGGCCATAATTTAGTATAAATTATTGTTAGTTTTATGAATTATAGTATTTAATATCTAATGGTAAATTTTATCCTACATGATAGAAGTTTCAAATGAAACCCTTTAGAAGTTGCAATGATAAAATGTTGCGCAATAAATCTTAATCAAGAAACAGTACTCAATTATTGTGATTGTTTCAAGAAAAAATCAATGTGTGTACAATAGCATCATTGTTATTAGTATACACTGCTCATGTAGACCCAAAAGGTATTAGTTATCCAAAGTAATTGGTTATATAGATTTTTATACATAAAAATCAATATAAGGTTTCTCTTTTGCAAGAGCCATTTTGACAAAAAAATGACATAAAAACAAAACATTAATAAAAAGGTCTTACAACACAGAAAATTAAGTTTAATAGTAAAAAACACAGATGTACAAAAAAATATTTGAGCTCTGTGTCGAAAAATTCCAAGTACGAGAAATGATACGTAGCAAAAATACCGACGCACATAGAATTCAACAGAAACTAATTTACGAAAGTTTTTAGGTCGAAGAGTCCAGGGGGCGAAAACAAAAATAGTTCCGTTTTAAAAAGTACCGAAATGCGTGGCTTTTATCATCGATTTATTCATTCGAACGCTCTTGGTTTTATCAAAACGAACTTTTTTGCCGGCGATATTGTCCGAACTTTTCGATTGAGCATAAAAAACCTATACCATACCCCAGAAAAATGTTTCGTCCCTCGTTTCGTAACTCAATTCCTGTTATAGGCCCTACCGGCATGTATATGTACGTATCTCGGAACTGTGTTTGTTTTACTTGTGTGAATTTCTACATTTGTTTGAGGCGAAAGTTTATTACTGCACTTTAATAGTTGCACAAGCATTTAATTGTGTCCGTACTTCACATTACTTTATTGATTGATTTAAAATATGTTTAACTGTTTCACTACTACTGCATTTCATGCTATTCTATATTGCGTATGGGATAAAATATTGCACATTGAACCGCATATTACATACATTAGATTTACTGTATATAAAGTTGTATATTGAATATAAAATTGTAAATTGTATAAAAATGTATAGATCTATATGTATAAATAAAACAATAATGTATATATAGTTAATTATTGTTATAATTTTTTATGTTATTGTATTTTTACCACTTTTTTATTTGGTTTACATTCACAAAGGTATAATTTCTATAATCTAAAGTATGTGCTTTGTAGTTGGTTAACAGCTAAATCCAGAGATTTAGCCTTTCCAGGACAGTGACTAAGTTGACTGACCGCCGTTATATGACATATACAATGTGTTGCTATGACGGTAAACCCAACAAAACAAAAATAAAATAAGCATCATTAAATATAAGTATATAATATACAGTCACATATAAGTAATTCGTTTTCTCCAGACTAGTTATTTTGGTGATTTATAAGCAAGGAAAATATATAAGGGAGACAATGTCAAATTAAATACGTTTGAAACTGAACTGAATTTATTTGACTCTCTCGTCTACAAATACATGTTGTACTCGTAACATGTTAATTAGCGATATTTTTCATTGGTTAAACTGTTACATAGACACAGAGTCATACAAAAGACAAGTAATCACTTCTTTTGGTATAACATTTTATGTGTTCCGTCGTTCTCATATACCACGACACTTTTTTCATTAACACGACCATCAGAACTGCTTAGTAAATTGTATGACAAATTAAGCAATAGGAACAATCTTAAAGATCGCCGAGGTTGTTCCGAATGCAAAATTAGACACAATAAATAATTCACCTCATTATTAAATTATTTTTTAATTTAAAATTGGTCATGAACAGTGGCGTAGCAAGGTCTTTTTGATGTGTACGCAAAATCCTAGGGGTCAAGGGCATGCCCCGCCCCGAATTTGTTTTTCTGTAGATCATTTCAGGAGCATTTTTGGCAACTATTCAAAATGGGTCTGTATAATTCAATCTGGACACAAATATAGGAAGACAACATTCATACAAATTATCATTCAATTTTAACCAGCGTTTAAAGAATTATATAGACTGGATTCAAAGACAAACATCGAATTTTAAAACCGTAAATTCAACTCCCAAAAGGCATCGCAAGTCCCATTGAAATATAACTTGACATAAGGTTAGTAAAATAACGATCAAGCAGTTTTGTTTTACACACCCCTACCCCCCTCAGGCGAAAGATTTTATTACATTTTTGGCGTTTGTATTTTTACAATTTTCTGGACCAGTGTGTACGCAGCTGCGTACTCTGCGTACTGGTAGCTACGCGCCTGATGGCTATTGATGATGAAATTTATGCTGGAAAACACTCAATATTATAATATTTTACGTCCTCTAACGTCATGACGTCAAAAAACGTCACAGTTACATATGACGTAATAACGTAACGTATACAACGTCAGAATCACTATAACGACATATAAAGCGCACAAAGCAGCATCATATAAGAGATACAGATTTATATTACAAGAAGAAATAATGAGAGACATGACAAAATTGACTGGAAATGTTTGTGAAGAGTTAGCAAGGAATAGGTAAGTGTTTATTTAAAATTAAATTTCGTCAAACGTTGAGCTTTAAATACAGAATGTTACTTATTATAAGCATTTCGTCTGTTTATTGCAACCTTCCTCTAAGTCAGATCTTCAAAAGATTTCCTGAGGTCTATGAAATATTTTCAATTCTATTATATTTCGATACAGAAAATGGTAATGAAATAATGTCTATTTTTTAATTTAAAAAACGACGCTACAGGTTGTTATTGTTTTAAATAATTTTTAAAGCGAAATTAAAATGAACATAAAAATAACGACAAGCTCAGTGTAGGTTAGCATATATGTTTTAATTTTTAGCACTTTTGTCCCAATTAGATATATATAAATTTATTTGATTTCAGTGATCAAAGTGTCAAGAGTGTCACCATAACAACTGAAAAAAAATGGAAACCAAACAAGTACATAGTGTTTAATGATAATGAAAGTTCTAAATCTAGTTTTTCTTCGAGACAAACCATCACTGGTGAGTTTATTTATACTAATTTATTTCGCTAGACTGTGAAGCAAGTTCATACAACTTATATTAATCACTCTCGAGTCCACTTCCAGGTATATTTGAATTAGTCGTAATTTTGGCAGGCAGCTGCAAGAAATTAACGAACATAATAAATGTATTATTGCATTCCGGAGATCATGTCACTTTATACCCCGAATAAGGGTATCAGCTCGCTAGCAACGTGTGTTATTGTCTTTGCTATTGAACCAAAATACATTTCAAGTTTCTACAAATCGTAAAATTCATCAATTTATATATTGTTTTAATCAACACTTACTTGTAAGCAAACATTTGACAACTGTTATTAACGTCTAACCTCTATTGCAGATTCCAACAAAATCTCAGAATGGACAAGAAAAGATAACTCTCCTCAAAGATCAGCCTATGAATACACAGAAAGATATAAGAAAATTAGACAACGTGAATCTGAAATTAGACAAGATATTGTGAATGTAATTCAACAGAAAATTAGCCATCTTCAAGGTAATTTTAATATAGATTTCTATTTAAAAACTACAGTGCAACCTCTCTTAAGCAACACCAACTGGGAGGGCCTAAAATGTGTTGTTGTTCAGAGGTTGCATTCTCGTTCCCAGAGTCTAGTAGGATTCTAAATACTAGCTAGTATTGAGAATCCTACTAGATTCTGGGAACGAGAATGAGAGGTTGTTGTTCTGCAGAGGTTTAATTTAATAAAAATTATAACTTAGGGAAATGTCAAAAGTTGTTATTGTGCAGAGGATTTGTTCTGTAGAGGACAGCTCTGCAAAGGCTATACTGTACTAAGTACTTGGGATTTTCTCGTACTTTTTATGTACTAGCTTGTGAAACCAACAAGCTAACAATTCTGTTTTTTGTAAGTTATGCACAGATAGCGCACGGCTTTTATGTGAACATGTAGACCTTTTGTTTATTATGGATAACAGAATATGGCCACTGTTAATCGAACATGTCCCTAAAGGCATAAACACATACATTTCTACCCTTAAAGCTGATGTACTTACATGCAACTAAATGCAATTTTAAACAAGACCCTAATTAAGATGAAGGCTGATCCTAATAATAAAAACAACGATCCCACAAAAGGAGGGTCTTTTGCTGATGTTGCTTCAACTTGTGACCCAGCCTTATTGCTTTTGTTATCTGCAATGTGAAATTGTTTATGCTCTACTATGGCTTTAAAGATTTACTTTTTATTAATTTGTATGTACATTACCTGGGGTGTGGAATTCCTATGCCCGACTTGTCAGACTCGTACCTATATGGCTGCGGACGAGTAAATATGTCCAACCCACTCGTCCGAGGACAAGTTATATTTTTAGCTGTAAAATAATTCTAACATAGCTATACAATGTACTTAAAATATAGATATTTCAATGCTTCTATCACATTAAACAGTGAACTATTTTTATTATCAATCATTTATCATTACTTACAGTATTTACTTAACATCATAGTTCTATAAATTTTTTTTCGAGTATTGAACTTCTGGGCAAGTAAGTTTTGATTCTGGACAAGTTGATTTTTTAGGTTGCAATTGTACGTGGGCAAGTTGAAAAAACTTGAAATTACACATATCTGATTACTGTTACATGTATATGAAAACAGTAAAATATCATTAAGCTAAAGATTTTCACTTAAAAAACTATTGTTTTCTATTTTTATTTTCCAGACCATACAACAAAGGCAAGAGGTTCCAAAAGACGCTTGGAAGAAAACACTGGTGATTGTAATGATGATTGCAAAGTTAAGAAAATGGTGGCAAATGATGAAAATAAAGTCAAAGTGAATAGTAATGCACACGAAAACATCGCGATTAAAAACCAACCACATACAGATGAGAATAATAAAAAGAGAAAGTCTGATGAAGACGCTGATACTGTAAGCGAAATGAAAAGACCAAAGATCAAGTTTCGACTGGGCACAGAAAACCCACCCACAAGTATCCCTGAAGTGCCGAAAAAAAACTTAAATGATGTTCAAGAGTGCTCCAACTCATGTGTATGTAAAGCAGGACCTAGTGTCAAACCAAAGCCGATTTCACGACGAGGTGAACAACCAGAAAAGCCATTGTACCAAAGGTTACTACAAAGGCGACTTCTTAACACAGTTAACATGGTGTTCCATTAATGTTGTTCACTGAAATGTTGTGAGAAATGGTGTGAAAAGAGAATATCCGCTGATATGTTAGAAAATGGTTTTGATAAGTTTAACTTGAGAGTGGATTACTTCAGCTGGGGACAATATGAACAAAAACAAGATGACGAAAGCAATGATGACGTAGGCAACAACGATGATTGGTTCTGGTGAACTATTAATCATCTTACTACATTTTATTTATTTATAGTCCATTAATTGATGAAATGCAAATGACAATTTATCAACTTAATATTTGGTTTGTCTAGTACAGACGTTTATTTTTTTTAAACTATTAAAAATAATGTATACGTACGTATACCGGCATGTAAAAACCAAATGTTTTTGTTTTAATTATTGTTTAAAGTAAAATATGTGTTCTGTTTCGGTGTCTTACAAAGGCCTAGCTCAGGATTTCGAATCAAGTGTCCCTAAGAGGTTGCTAGTTAGAGTCTCACCCGGACTGGTTATACTCTTCCATGGATATTCGACAATAATGTTGATTTTCCTCCATTGATTAGGTATAACAACAACAACAACCTTTATTGCTCTAAACATACAACATGTTTATAGCAAACAGAATGAAATTTACAAACACATATAGTGAACATGGCATTATCATAAACAGACATACGAAAAAAAAAGAAATTTAAATGAATCCCATGGTGATCACCCGCATATATTATATATATAACCCATTGTAAAAACATGTAATTATGATAAAATAAAATGAAGAAACACGCCCTTCATACAAGTATAGGGCTAAATATTTTGTTTGTATTGTATAAAGATATTATATTCAGCCTAGTCTGGTAAGAAATGTAACATTTACATGGTCAATTTAAATCTGAAGGCACACCTTTGCAGGATCTGTACTAAACATTTTCACCAAATCAAAAATGCTTAGTCCGATCTAAAAAAGGAAAAATCGTGTACATAATATTATGCATAATATAATGGACAAGATATCGAACGTTTGGAAGGGTTGATTAGTCTTGATTATAGACAAGGTCCAGGAAACCTAGGTAAGGTGAGCTTGCCTCAGTAAAATGACAATAATGTTTGTCGACACGGCGTTAAACCCACTGGCACCAGAGTCCTCGCACTCGTTAAATTCGCACACATATAATAATAAGTACACATTAACATAGATCCCATGCTACTCAAAAATGACTTACAGTCAAGAAATACACTAATGGACAGGTACATTTTCCCAATTCTAGGGGGGGGTCCGTACCCCCCTGACCCCCTTTGGATCCGCCTTTGTGGACCCTACGTTTTAAGCAACTCTTGTAAAAATTGGACTGATATGAAAATCACTAATTTGAGAATGGTGATTTTATTATCAGTAAATATAATTTGTATTATAATTGTTATTTTAAGAAGGGTTTTACTAACAATTAAATCTCCGTTTTGCCATTATATGCTCCTTTTCGCCTAAAAGTCTCCATTTCGTATCTTATCCATGCCAGTTTTAAATGACGTAAATAGGCACATGGATTTCGTGCATAATTACTTGTGTAATCCGTGTGGTTCAGACGACCAAAATATTTAGAATTTACTTTTTAGAGAGCAACTTCTATGAAATAGGATAACTTGAAAGTTAAAGGTGCAATGATGAAGGATAAAATTCTAGAATTTATTCAATGTCGATTCTGGGTATTACGAAGTGTTTGGATATTTCAGGTAAGAGGTTTAATTAACAATTGAGAGCCGTCAATGGACAGCGCGCTCTACTATTAGGAGTGGTCTTGTAAACGGAATCAATTATGAAATTCAATTGAGATGAGAAAAATTTAACAAGAAAACTTTCATTGATTGCAGCTTTTTTATTTTTTGCAGATCTTCTTACTAAAACATTTTCAATATAAAAGGCTCACAATTTAAAATAGTAAAAATTCAAGCTAGAGTGATGCAACTTTAAAATTGACTTCCGATGGTAATACCGTATTCATGTGTGAATATTCAAATCAATCCCTTCAGTAGTTGCCAAGATAAAATGTTGCATTAGAACTTAACTTAGAATTTTTGTTTGTATGTAAGGGCCATAATTTAGTATAAATTATTGTTAGTTTTATGAATTATAGTATTTAATATCTAATGGTAAATTTTATCCTACATGATAGAAGTTTCAAATGAAACCCTTTAGAAGTTGCAATGATAAAATGTTGCGCAATCAATCTTAATCAAGAAACAGTACTCAATTATTGTGATTGTTTCAAGAAAAAATCAATGTGTGTACAATAGCATCATTGTTATTAGTATACACTGCTCATGTAGACCCAAAAGGTATTAGTTATCCAAAGTAATTGGTTATATAGATTTTTATACATAAAAATCAATATAAGGTTTCTCTTTTGCAAGAGCCATTTTGACAAAAAAATGACATAAAAACAAAACATTAATAAAAAGGTCTTACAACACAGAAAATTAAGTTTAATAGTAAAAAACACAGATGTACAAAAAATATTTGAGCTCTGTGTCGAAAAATTCCAAGTACGAGAAATGATACGTAGCAAAAATACCGACGCACATAGAATTCAACAGAAACTAATTTACGAAAGTTTTTAGGTCGAAGAGTCCAGGGGGCGAAAACAAAAATAGTTCCGTTTTAAAAAGTACCGAAATGCGTGGCTTTTATCATCGATTTATTCATTCGAACGCTCTTGGTTTTATCAAAACGAACTTTTTTGCCGGCGATATTGTCCGAACTTTTCGATTGAGCATAAAAAACCTATACCATACCCCAGAAAAATGTTTCGTCCCTCGTTTCGTAACTCAATTCCTGTTATAGGCCCTACCGGCATGTATATGTACGTATCTCGGAACTGTGTTTGTTTTACTTGTGTGAATTTCTATATTTGTTTGAGGCGGAAGTTTTTTTACTGCACTTTAATAGTTGCACAAGCATTTAATTGTGTCCGTACTTCACATTACTTTATTGATTGATTTAAAATATGTTTAACTGTTTCACTACTACTGCATTTCATGCTATTCTATATTGCGTATGGGATAAAATATTGCACATTGAACCGCATATTACATACATTAGATTTACTGTATATAAAGTTGTATATTGAATATAAAATTGTAAATTGTATAAAAATGTATAGATCTATATGTATAAATAAAACAATAATGTATATATAGTTAATTATTGTTATAATTTTTTATGTTATTGTATTTTTACCACTTTTTTATTTGGTTTACATTCACAAAGGTATAATTTCTATAATCTAAAGTATGTGCTTTGTAGTTGGTTAACAGCTAAATCCAGAGATTTAGCCTTTCCAGGACAGTGACTAAGTTGACTGACCGCCGTTATATGGCATATACAATGTGTTGCTATGACGGTAAACCCAACAAAACAAAAATAAAATAAGCATCATTAAATATAAGTATATAATATACAGTCACATATAAGTAATTCGTTTTCTCCAGACTAGTTATTTTGGTGATTTATAAGCAAGGAAAATATATAAGGGAGACAATGTCAAATTAAATACGTTTGAAACTGAACTGAATTTATTTGACTCTCTCGTCTACAAATACATGTTGTACTCGTAACATGTTAATTAGCGATATTTTTCATTGGTTAAACTGTTACATAGACACAGAGTCATACAAACGCCAAGTAATCACTTCTTTTGGTATAACATTTTATGTGTTCCGTCGTTCTCATATACCACGACACTTTTTTCATTAACACGACCATCAGAACTGCTTAGTAAATTGTATGACAAATTAAGCAATAGGAACAATCTTAAAGATCGCCGAGGTTGTTCCGAATGCAAAATTAGACACAATAAATAATTCACCTCATTATTAAATTATTTTTTAATTTAAAATTGGTCATGGCCAGTGGCGTAGCAAGGTCTTTTTGATGTGTACGCAAAATCCTAGGGGTCAAGGGCATGCCCCGCCCCGAATTTGTTTTTCTGTAGATCATTTCAGGAGCATTTTTGGCAACTATTCAAAATGGGTCTGTATAATTCAATCTGGACACAAATATAGGAAGACAACATTCATACAAATTATCATTCAATTTTAACCAGCGTTTAAAGAATTATATAGACTGGATTCAAAGACAAACATCGAATTTTAAAACCGTAAATTCAACTCCCAAAAGGCATCGCAAGTCCCATTGAAATATAACTTGACATAAGGTTAGTAAAATAACGATCAAGCAGTTTTGTTTTACACACCCCTACCCCCCTCAGGCGAAAGA
Organism: Mactra quadrangularis; assembly: GCA_025267735.1. Lineage (NCBI taxonomy): Eukaryota > Metazoa > Mollusca > Bivalvia > Venerida > Mactridae > Mactra > Mactra quadrangularis. Next base: position 48,373,869 of record CM046303.1, on the reverse strand, counting down.
TTTTATTACATTTTTGGCGTTTGTATTTTTACAATTTTCTGGACCAGTGTGTACGCAGCTGCGTACTCTGCGTACTGGTAGCTACGCGCCTGATGGCTATTGATGATGAAATTTATGCTGGAAAACACTCAATATTATAATATTTTACGTCCTCTAACGTCATGACGTCAAAAAACGTCACAGTTACATATGACGTAATAACGTAACGTATACAACGTCAGAATCACTATAACGACATATAAAGCGCACAAAGCAGCATCATATAAGAGATACAGATTTATATTACAAGAAGAAATAATGAGAGACATGACAAAATTGACTGGAAATGTTTGTGAAGAGTTAGCAAGGAATAGGTAAGTGTTTATTTAAAATTAAATTTCGTCAAACGTTGAGCTTTAAATACAGAATGTTACTTATTATAAGCATTTCGTCTGTTTATTGCAACCTTCCTCTAAGTCAGATCTTCAAAAGATTTCCTGAGGTCTATGAAATATTTTCAATTCTATTATATTTCGATACAGAAAATGGTAATGAAATAATGTCTATTTTTTAATTTAAAAAACGACGCTACAGGTTGTTATTGTTTTAAATAATTTTTAAAGCGAAATTAAAATGAACATAAAAATAACGACAAGCTCAGTGTAGGTTAGCATATATGTTTTAATTTTTAGCACTTTTGTCCCAATTAGATATATATAAATTTATTTGATTTCAGTGATCAAAGTGTCAAGAGTGTCACCATAACAACTGAAAAAAAATGGAAACCAAACAAGTACATAGTGTTTAATGATAATGAAAGTTCTAAATCTAGTTTTTCTTCGAGACAAACCATCACTGGTGAGTTTATTTATACTAATTTATTTCGCTAGACTGTGAAGCAAGTTCATACAACTTATATTAATCACTCTCGAGTCCACTTCCAGGTATATTTGAATTAGTCGTAATTTTGGCAGGCAGCTGCAAGAAATTAACGAACATAATAAATGTATTATTGCATTCCGGAGATCATGTCACTTTATACCCCGAATAAGGGTATCAGCTCGCTAGCAACGTGTGTTATTGTCTTTGCTATTGAACCAAAATACATTTCAAGTTTCTACAAATCGTAAAATTCATCAATTTATATATTGTTTTAATCAACACTTACTTGTAAGCAAACATTTGACAACTGTTATTAACGTCTAACCTCTATTGCAGATTCCAACAAAATCTCAGAATGGACAAGAAAAGATAACTCTCCTCAAAGATCAGCCTATGAATACACAGAAAGATATAAGAAAATTAGACAACGTGAATCTGAAATTAGACAAGATATTGTGAATGTAATTCAACAGAAAATTAGCCATCTTCAAGGTAATTTTAATATAGATTTCTATTTAAAAACTACAGTGCAACCTCTCTTAAGCAACACCAACTGGGAGGGCCTAAAATGTGTTGTTGTTCAGAGGTTGCATTCTCGTTCCCAGAGTCTAGTAGGATTCTAAATACTAGCTAGTATTGAGAATCCTACTAGATTCTGGGAACGAGAATGAGAGGTTGTTGTTCTGCAGAGGTTTAATTTAATGAAAATTATAACTTAGGGAAATGTCAAAAGTTGTTATTGTGCAGAGGATTTGTTCTGTAGAGGACAGCTCTGCAAAGGATATACTGTACTAAGTACTTGGGATTTTCTCGTACTTTTTATGTACTAGCTTGTGAAACCAACAAGCTAACAATTCTGTTTTTTGTAAGTTATGCACAGATAGCGCACGGCTTTTATGTGAACATGTAGACCTTTTGTTTATTATGGATAGCAGAATATGGCCACTGTTAATCGAACATGTCCCTAAAGGCATAAACACATACATTTCTACCCTTAAAGCTGATGTACTTACATGCAACTAAATGCAATTTTAAACAAGACCCTAATTAAGATGAAGGCTGATCCTAATAATAAAAACAACGATCCCACAAAAGGAGGGTCTTTTGCTGATGTTGCTTCAACTTGTGACCCAGCCTTATTGCTTTTGTTATCTGCAATGTGAAATTGTTTATGCTCTACTATGGCTTTAAAGATTTACTTTTAATTAATTTGTATGTACATTACCTGGGGTGTGGAATTCCTATGCCCGACTTGTCAGACTCGTACCTATATGGCTGCGGACGAGTAAATATGTCCAACCCACTCGTCCGAGGACAAGTTATATTTTTAGCTGTAAAATAATTCTAACATAGCTATACAATGTACTTAAAATATAGATATTTCAATGCTTCTATCACATTAAACAGTGAACTATTTTTATTATCAATCATTTATCATTACTTACAGTATTTACTTAACATCATAGTTCTATAAAAAATTTTCGAGTATTGAACTTCTGGGCAAGTAAGTTTTGATTCTGGACAAGTTGATTTTTTAGGTTGCAATTGTACGTGGGCAAGTTGAAAAAACTTGAAATTACACATATCTGATTACTGTTACATGTATATGAAAACAGTAAAATATCATTAAGCTAAAGATTTTCACTTAAAAAACTATTGTTTTCTATTTTTATTTTCCAGACCATACAACAAAGGCAAGAGGTTCCAAAAGACGCTTGGAAGAAAACACTGGTGATTGTAATGATGATTGCAAAGTTAAGAAAATGGTGGCAAATGATGAAAATAAAGTCAAAGTGAATAGTAATGCACACGAAAACATCGCGATTAAAAACCAACCACATACAGATGAGAATAATAAAAAGAGAAAGTCTGATGAAGACGCTGATACTGTAAGCGAAATGAAAAGACCAAAGATCAAGTTTCGACTGGGCACAGAAAACCCACCCACAAGTATCCCTGAAGTGCCGAAAAAAAAAACTTAAATGATGTTCAAGAGTGCTCCAACTCATGTGTATGTAAAGCAGGACCTAGTGTCAAACCAAAGCCGATTTCACGACGAGGTGAACAACCAGAAAAGCCATTGTACCAAAGGTTACTACAAAGGCGACTTCTTAACACAGTTAACATGGTGTTCCATTAATGTTGTTCACTGAAATGTTGTGAGAAATGGTGTGAAAAGAGAATATCCGCTGATATGTTAGAAAATGGTTTTGATAAGTTTAACTTGAGAGTGGATTACTTCAGCTGGGGACAATATGAACAAAAACAAGATGACGAAAGCAATGATGACGTAGGCAACAACGATGATTGGTTCTGGTGAACTATTAATCATCTTACTACATTTTATTTATTTATAGTCCATTAATTGATGAAATGCAAATGACAATTTATCAACTTAATATTTGGTTTGTCTAGTACAGACGTTTATTCTTTTTTTAAACTATTAAAAATAATGTATACGTACGTATACCGGCATGTAAAAACCAAATGTTTTTGTTTTAATTATTGTTTAAAGTAAAATATGTGTTCTGTTTCGGTGTCTTACAAAGGCCTAGCTCAGGATTTCGAATCAAGTGTCCCTAAGAGGTTGCTAGTTAGAGTCTCACCCGGACTGGTTATACTCTTCCATGGATATTCGACAATAATGTTGATTTTCCTCCATTGATTAGATATAACAACAACAACAACCTTTATTGCTCTAAACATACAACATGTTTATAGCAAACAGAATGAAATTTACAAACACATATAGTGAACATGGCATTATCATAAACAGACATACGAAAAAAAAAGAAATTTAAATGAATCCCATGGTGATCACCCGCATATATTATATATATAACCCATAGTAAAAACATGTAATTATGATAAAATAAAATGAACAAACACGCCCTTCATACAAGTATAGGGCTAAATATTTTGTTTGTATTGTATAAAGATATTATATTCAGCCTAGTCTGGTAAGAAATGTAACATTTACATGGTCAATTTAAATCTGAAGGCACACCTTTGCAGGATCTGTACTAAACATTTTCACCAAATCAAAAATGCTTAGTCCGATCTAAAAAAGGAAAAATCGTGTACATAATATTATGCATAATATAATGGACAAGATATCGAACGTTTGGAAGGGTTGATTAGTCTTGGTTATAGACAAGGTCCAGGAAACCTAGGTAAGGTGAGCTTGCCTCAGTAAAATGACAATAATGTTTGTCGACACGGCGTTAAACCCACTGGCACCAGAGTCCTCACACTCGTTAAATACGCACACATACAATAATAAGTACACATTAACATAGATCCCATGCTACTCAAAAATGACTTACAGTCAAGAAATACACTAATGGACAGGTACATTTTCCCAATTCTAGGGGGGGGGGTCCGGACCCCCCTGACCCCCTTTGGATCCGCCTTTGTGGACCCTACGTTTTAAGCAACTCTTGTAAAAATTGGACTGATATGAAAATCACTAATTTGAGAATGGTGATTTTATTATCAGTAAATATAATTTGTATTATAATTGTTATTTTAAGAAGGGTTTTACTAACAATTAAATCTCCGTTTTGCCATTATATGCTCCTTTTCGCCTAAAAGTCTCCATTTCGTATCTTATCCATGCCAGTTTTAAATGACGTAAATAGGCACATGGATTTCGTGCATAATTACTTGTGTAATCCGTGTGGTTCAGACGACCAAAATATTTAGAATTTACTTTTTAGAGAGCAACTTCTATGAAATAGGATAACTTGAAAGTTAAAGGTGCAATGATGAAGGATAAAATTCTAGAATTTATTCAATGTCGATTCTGGGTATTACGAAGTGTTTGGATATTTCAGGTAAGAGGTTTAATTAACAATTGAGAGCCGTCAATGGACAGCGCGCTCTACTATTAGGAGTGGTCTTGTAAACGGAATCAATTATGAAATTCAATTGAGATGAGAAAAATTTAACAAGAAAACTTTCATTGATTGCAGCTTTTTTATTTTTTGCAGATCTTTTAACTAAAACATTTTCAATATAAAAGGCTCACAATTTAAAATAGTAAAAATTCAAGCTAGAGTGATGCAACTTTAAAATTGACTTCCGATGGTAATACCGTAGTCATGTGTGAATATTCAAATCAATCCCTTCAGTAGTTGCCAAGATAAAATGTTGCATTAGAACTTAACTTAGAATTTTTGTTTGTATGTAAGGGCCATAATTTAGTATAAATTATTGTTAGTTTTATGAATTATAGTATTTAATATCTAATGGTAAATTTTATCCTACATGATAGAAGTTTCAAATGAAACCCTTTAGAAGTTGCAATGATAAAATGTTGCGCAATAAATCTTAATCAAGAAACAGTACTCAATTATTGTGATTGTTTCAAGAAAAAATCAATGTGTGTACAATAGCATCATTGTTATTAGTATACACTGCTCATGTAGACCCAAAAGGTATTAGTTATCCAAAGTAATTGGTTATATAGATTTTTATACATAAAAATCAATATAAGGTTTCTCTTTTGCAAGAGCCATTTTGACAAAAAAATGACATAAAAACAAAACATTAATAAAAAGGTCTTACAACACAGAAAATTAAGTTTAATAGTAAAAAACACAGATGTACAAAAAAATATTTGAGCTCTGTGTCGAAAAATTCCAAGTACGAGAAATGATACGTAGCAAAAATACCGACGCACATAGAATTCAACAGAAACTAATTTACGAAAGTTTTTAGGTCGAAGAGTCCAGGGGGCGAAAACAAAAATAGTTCCGTTTTAAAAAGTACCGAAATGCGTGGCTTTTATCATCGATTTATTCATTCGAACGCTCTTGGTTTTATCAAAACGAACTTTTTTGCCGGCGATATTGTCCGAACTTTTCGATTGAGCATAAAAAACCTATACCATACCCCAGAAAAATGTTTCGTCCCTCGTTTCGTAACTCAATTCCTGTTATAGGCCCTACCGGCATGTATATGTACGTATCTCGGAACTGTGTTTGTTTTACTTGTGTGAATTTCTATATTTGTTTGAGGCGAAAGTTTATTACTGCACTTTAATAGTTGCACAAGCATTTAATTGTGTCCGTACTTCACATTACTTTATTGATTGATTTAAAATATGTTTTACTGTTTCACTACTACTGCATTTCATGCTATTCTATATTGCGTATGGGATAAAATATTGCACATTGAACCGCATATTACATACATTAGATTTACTGTATATAAAGTTGTATATTGAATATAAAATTGTAAATTGTATAAAAATGTATAGATCTATATGTATAAATAAAACAATAATGTATATATAGTTAATTATTGTTATATTTTTTATGTTATTGTATTTTTACCACTTTTTTATTTGGTTTACATTCACAAAGGTATAATTTCTATAATCTAAAGTATGTGCTTTGTAGTTGGTTAACAGCTAAATCCAGAGATTTAGCCTTTCCAGGACAGTGACTAAGTTGACTGACCGCCGTTATATGACATATACAATGTGTTGCTATGACGGTAAACCCAACAAAACAAAAATAAAATAAGCATCATTAAATATAAGTATATAATATACAGTCACATATAAGTAATTCGTTTTCTCCAGACTAGTTATTTTGGTGATTTATAAGCAAGGAAAATATATAAGGGAGACAATGTCAAATTAAATACGTTTGAAACTGAACTGAATTTATTTGACTCTCTCGTCTACAAATACATGTTGTACTCGTAACATGTTAATTAGCGATATTTTTCATTGGTTAAACTGTTACATAGACACAGAGTCATACAAAAGCCAAGTAATCACTTCTTTTGGTATAACATTTTATGTGTTCCGTCGTTCTCATATACCACGACACTTTTTTCATTAACACGACCATCAGAACTGCTTAGTAAATTGTATGACAAATTAAGCAATAGGAACAATCTTAAAGATCGCCGAGGTTGTTCCGAATGCAAAATTAGACACAATAAATAATTCACCTCATTATTAAATTATTTTTTAATTTAAAATTGGTCATGGCCAGTGGCGTAGCAAGGTCTTTTTGATGTGTACGCAAAATCCTAGGGGTCAAGGGCATGCCCCGCCCCGAATTTGTTTTTCTGTAGATCATTTCAGGAGCATTTTTGGCAACTATTCAAAATGGGTCTGTATAATTCAATCTGGACACAAATATAGGAAGACAACATTCATACAAATTATCATTCAATTTTAACCAGCGTTTAAAGAATTATATAGACTGGATTCAAAGACAAACATCGAATTTTAAAACCGTAAATTCAACTCCCAAAAGGCATCGCAAGTCCCATTGAAATATAACTTGACATAAGGTTAGTAAAATAACGATCAAGCAGTTTTGTTTTACACACCCCTACCCCCCTCAGGCGAAAGATTTTATTACATTTTTGGCGTTTGTATTTTTACAATTTTCTGGACCAGTGTGTACGCAGCTGCGTACTCTGCGTACTGGTAGCTACGCGCCTGATGGCTATTGATGATGAAATTTATGCTGGAAAACACTCAATATTATAATATTTTACGTCCTCTAACGTCATGACGTCAAAAAACGTCACAGTTACATATGACGTAATAACGTAACGTATACAACGTCAGAATCACTATAACGACATATAAAGCGCACAAAGCAGCATCATATAAGAGATACAGATTTATATTACAAGAAGAAATAATGAGAGACATGACAAAATTGACTGGAAATGTTTATGAAGAGTTAGCAAGGAATAGGTAAGTGTTTATTTAAAATTAAATTTCGTCAAACGTTGAGCTTTAAATACAGAATGTTACTTATTATAAGCATTTCGTCTGTTTATTGCAACCTTCCTCTAAGTCAGATCTTCAAAAGATTTCCTGAGGTCTATGAAATATTTTCAATTCTATTATATTTCGATACAGAAAATGGTAATGAAATAATGTCTATTTTTTAATTTAAAAAACGACGCTACAGGTTGTTATTGTTTTAAATAATTTTTAAAGCGAAATTAAAATGAACATAAAAATAACGACAAGCTCAGTGTAGGTTAGCATATATGTTTTAATTTTTAGCACTTTTGTCCCAATTAGATATATATAAATTTATTTGATTTCAGTGATCAAAGTGTCAAGAGTGTCACCATAACAACTGAAAAAAAATGGAAACCAAACAAGTACATAGTGTTTAATGATAATGAAAGTTCTAAATCTAGTTTTTCTTCGAGACAAACCATCACTGGTGAGTTTATTTATACTAATTTATTTCGCTAGACTGTGAAGCAAGTTCATACAACTTATATTAATCACTCTCGAGTCCACTTCCAGGTATATTTGAATTAGTCGTAATTTTGGCAGGCAGCTGCAAGAAATTAACGAACATAATAAATGTATTATTGCATTCCGGAGATCATGTCACTTTATACCCCGAATAAGGGTATCAGCTCGCTAGCAACGTGTGTTATTGTCTTTGCTATTGAACCAAAATACATTTCAAGTTTCTACAAATCGTAAAATTCATCAATTTATATATTGTTTTAATCAACACTTACTTGTAAGCAAACATTTGACAACTGTTATTAACGTCTAACCTCTATTGCAGATTCCAACAAAATCTCAGAATGGACAAGAAAAGATAACTCTCCTCAAAGATCAGCCTATGAATACACAGAAAGATATAAGAAAATTAGACAACGTGAATCTGAAATTAGACAAGATATTGTGAATGTAATTCAACAGAAAATTAGCCATCTTCAAGGTAATTTTAATATAGATTTCTATTTAAAAACTACAGTGCAACCTCTCTTAAGCAACACCAACTGGGAGGGCCTAAAATGTGTTGTTGTTCAGAGGTTGCATTCTCGTTCCCAGAGTCTAGTAGGATTCTAAATACTAGCTAGTATTGAGAATCCTACTAGATTCTGGGAACGAGAATGAGAGGTTGTTGTTCTGCAGAGGTTTAATTTAATGAAAATTATAACTTAGGGAAATGTCAAAAGTTGTTATTGTGCAGAGGATTTGTTCTGTAGAGGACAGCTCTGCAAAGGATATACTGTACTAAGTACTTGGGATTTTCTCGTACTTTTTATGTACTAGCTTGTGAAACCAACAAGCTAACAATTCTGTTTTTTGTAAGTTATGCACAGATAGCGCACGGCTTTTATGTGAACATGTAGACCTTTTGTTTATTATGGATAGCAGAATATGGCCACTGTTAATCGAACATGTCCCTAAAGGCATAAACACATACATTTCTACCCTTAAAGCTGATGTACTTACATGCAACTAAATGCAATTTTAAACAAGACCCTAATTAAGATGAAGGCTGATCCTAATAATAAAAACAACGATCCCACAAAAGGAGGGTCTTTTGCTGATGTTGCTTCAACTTGTGACCCAGCCTTATTGCTTTTGTTATCTGCAATGTGAAATTGTTTATGCTCTACTATGGCTTTAAAGATTTACTTTTAATTAATTTGTATGTACTTTACCTGGGGTGTGGAATTCCTATGCCCGACTTGTCAGACTCGTACCTATATGGCTGCGGACGAGTAAATATGTCCAACCCACTCGTCCAGGACAAGTTATATTTTTAGCTGTAAAATAATTCTAACATAGCTATACAATGTACTTAAAATATAGATATTTCAATGCTTCTATCACATTAAACAGTGAACTATTTTTATTATCAATCATTTATCATTACTTACAGTATTTACTTAACATCATAGTTCTATAAAAAATTTTCGAGTATTGAACTTCTGGGCAAGTAAGTTTTGATTCTGGACAAGTTGATTTTTTAGGTTGCAATTGTACGTGGGCAAGTTGAAAAAACTTGAAATTACACATATCTGATTACTGTTACATGTATATGAAAACAGTAAAATATCATTAAGCTAAAGATTTTCACTTAAAAAACTATTGTTTTCTATTTTTATTTTCCAGACCATACAACAAAGGCAAGAGGTTCCAAAAGACGCTTGGAAGAAAACACTGGTGATTGTAATGATGATTGCAAAGTTAAGAAAATGGTGGCAAATGATGAAAATAAAGTCAAAGTGAATAGTAATGCACACGAAAACATCGCGATTAAAAACCAACCACATACAGATGAGAATAATAAAAAGAGAAAGTCTGATGAAGACGCTGATATTGTAAGCGAAATGAAAAGACCAAAGATCAAGTTTCGACTGGGCACAGAAAACCCACCCACAAGTATCCCTGAAGTGCCGAAAAAAAACTTAAATGATGTTCAAGAGTGCTCCAACTCATGTGTATGTAAAGCAGGACCTAGTGTCAAACCAAAGCCGATTTCACGACGAGGTGAACAACCAGAAAAGCCATTGTACCAAAGGTTACTACAAAGGCGACTTCTTAACACAGTTAACATGGTGTTCCATTAATGTTGTTCACTGAAATGTTGTGAGAAATGGTGTGAAAAGAGAATATCCGCTGATATGTTAGAAAATGGTTTTGATAAGTTTAACTTGAGAGTGGATTACTTCAGCTGGGGACAATATGAACAAAAACAAGATGACGAAAGCAATGATGACGTAGGCAACAACGATGATTGGTTCTGGTGAACTATTAATCATCTTACTACATTTTATTTATTTATAGTCCATTAATTGATGAAATGCAAATGACAATTTATCAACTTAATATTTGGTTTGTCTAGTACAGACGTTTATTTTTTTTAAACTATTAAAAATAATGTATACGTACGTATACCGGCATGTAAAAACCAAATGTTTTTGTTTTAATTATTGTTTAAAGTAAAATATGTGTTCTGTTTCGGTGTCTTACAAAGGCCTAGCTCAGGATTTCGAATCAAGTGTCCCTAAGAGGTTGCTAGTTAGAGTCTCACCCGGACTGGTTATACTCTTCCATGGATATTCGACAATAATGTTGATTTTCCTCCATTGATTAGGTATAACAACAACAACAACCTTTATTGCTCTAAACATACAACATGTTTATAGCAAACAGAATGAAATTTACAAACACATATAGTGAACATGGCATTATCATAAACAGACATACGAAAAAAAAAGAAATTTAAATGAATCCCATGGTGATCACCCGCATATATTATATATATAACCCATTGTAAAAACATGTAATTATGATAAAATAAAATGAAGAAACACGCCCTTCATACAAGTATAGGGCTAAATATTTTGTTTGTATTGTATAAAGATATTATATTCAGCCTAGTCTGGTAAGAAATGTAACATTTACATGGTCAATTTAAATCTGAAGGCACACCTTTGCAGGATCTGTACTAAACATTTTCACCAAATCAAAAATGCTTAGTCCGATCTAAAAAAGGAAAAATCGTGTACATAATATTATGCATAATATAATGGACAAGATATCGAACGTTTGGAAGGGTTGATTAGTCTTGATTATAGACAAGGTCCAGGAAACCTAGGTAAGGTGAGCTTGCCTCAGTAAAATGACAATAATGTTTGTCGACACGGCGTTAAACCCACTGGCACCAGAGTCCTCGCACTCGTTAAATTCGCACACATATAATAATAAGTACACATTAACATAGATCCCATGCTACTCAAAAATGACTTACAGTCAAGAAATACACTAATGGACAGGTACATTTTCCCAATTCTAGGGGGGGGTCCGGACCCCCCTGACCCCCTTTGGATCCGCCTTTGTGGACCCTACGTTTTAAGCAACTCTTGTAAAAATTGGACTGATATGAAAATCACTAATTTGAGAATGGTGATTTTATTATCAGTAAATATAATTTGTATTATAATTGTTATTTTAAGAAGGGTTTTACTAACAATTAAATCTCCGTTTTGCCATTATATGCTCCTTTTCGCCTAAAAGTCTCCATTTCGTATCTTATCCATGCCAGTTTTAAATGACGTAAATAGGCACATGGATTTCGTGCATAATTACTTGTGTAATCCGTGTGGTTCAGACGACCAAAATATTTAGAATTTACTTTTTAGAGAGCAACTTCTATGAAATAGGATAACTTGAAAGTTAAAGGTGCAATGATGAAGGATAAAATTCTAGAATTTATTCAATGTCGATTCTGGGTATTACGAAGTGTTTGGATATTTCAGGTAAGAGGTTTAATTAACAATTGAGAGCCGTCAATGGACAGCGCGCTCTACTATTAGGAGTGGTCTTGTAAACGGAATCAATTATGAAATTCAATTGAGATGAGAAAAATTTAACAAGAAAACTTTCATTGATTGCAGCTTTTTTATTTTTTGCAGATCTTCTTACTAAAACATTTTCAATATAAAAGGCTCACAATTTAAAATAGTAAAAATTCAAGCTAGAGTGATGCAACTTTAAAATTGACTTCCGATGGTAATACCGTAGTCATGTGTGAATATTCAAATCAATCCCTTCAGTAGTTGCCAAGATAAAATGTTGCATTAGAACTTAACTTAGAATTTTTGTTTGTATGTAAGGGCCATAATTTAGTATAAATTATTGTTAGTTTTATGAATTATAGTATTTAATATCTAATGGTAAATTTTATCCTACATGATAGAAGTTTCAAATGAAACCCTTTAGAAGTTGCAATGATAAAATGTTGCGCAATAAATCTTAATCAAGAAACAGTACTCAATTATTGTGATTGTTTCAAGAAAAAATCAATGTGTGTACAATAGCATCATTGTTATTAGTATACACTGCTCATGTAGACCCAAAAGGTATTAGTTATCCAAAGTAATTGGTTATATAGATTTTTATACATAAAAATCAATATAAGGTTTCTCTTTTGCAAGAGCCATTTTGACAAAAAAATGACATAAAAACAAAACATTAATAAAAAGGTCTTACAACACAGAAAATTAAGTTTAATAGTAAAAAACACAGATGTACAAAAAAATATTTGAGCTCTGTGTCGAAAAATTCCAAGTACGAGAAATGATACGTAGCAAAAATACCGACGCACATAGAATTCAACAGAAACTAATTTACGAAAGTTTTTAGGTCGAAGAGTCCAGGGGGCGAAAACAAAAATAGTTCCGTTTTAAAAAGTACCGAAATGCGTGGCTTTTATCATCGATTTATTCATTCGAACGCTCTTGGTTTTATCAAAACGAACTTTTTTGCCGGCGATATTGTCCGAACTTTTCGATTGAGCATAAAAAACCTATACCATACCCCAGAAAAATGTTTCGTCCCTCGTTTCGTAACTCAATTCCTGTTATAGGCCCTACCGGCATGTATATGTACGTATCTCGGAACTGTGTTTGTTTTACTTGTGTGAATTTCTATATTTGTTTGAGGCGAAAGTTTATTACTGCACTTTAATAGTTGCACAAGCATTTAATTGTGTCCGTACTTCACATTACTTTATTGATTGATTTAAAATATGTTTAACTGTTTCACTACTACTGCATTTCATGCTATTCTATATTGCGTATGGAATAAAATATTGCACATTGAACCGCATATTACATACATTAGATTTACTGTATATAAAGTTGTATATTGAATATAAAATTGTAAATTGTATAAAAATGTATAGATCTATATGTATAAATAAAACAATAATGTATAATAGTTAATTATTGTTATAATTTTTTATGTTATTGTATTTTTACCACTTTTTTATTTGGTTTACATTCACAAAGGTATAATTTCTATAATCTAAAGTATGTGCTTTGTAGTTGGTTAACAGCTAAATCCAGAGATTTAGCCTTTCCAGGACAGTGACTAAGTTGACTGACCGCCGTTATATGACATATACAATGTGTTGCTATGACGGTAAACCCAACAAAACAAAAATAAAATAAGCATCATTAAATATAAGTATATAATATACAGTCACATATAAGTAATTCGTTTTCTCCAGACTAGTTATTTTGGTGATTTATAAGCAAGGAAAATATATAAGGGAGACAATGTCAAATTAAATACGTTTGAAACTGAACTGAATTTATTTGACTCTCTCGTCTACAAATACATGTTGTACTCGTAACATGTTAATTAGCGATATTTTTCATTGGTTAAACTGTTACATAGACACAGAGTCATACAAACGCCAAGTAATCACTTCTTTTGGGATAACATTTTATGTGTTCTGTCGTTCTCATATACCACGACACTGTTTTCATTAACATGACCATCAGAACTGCTTAGTAAATTGTATGACAAATTAAGCAATAGGAACAATCTTAAAGATCGCCGAGGTTGTTCCGAATGCAAAATTAGACACAATAAATAATTCACCTCATTATTAAATTATTTTTTAATTTAAAATTGGTCATGGCCAGTGGCGTAGCAAGGTCTTTTTGATGTGTACGCAAAATCCTAGGGGTCAAGGGCATGCCCCGCCCCGAATTTGTTTTTCTGTAGATCATTTCAGGAGCATTTTTGGCAACTATTCAAAATGGGTCTGTATAATTCAATCTGGACACAAATATAGGAAGACAACATTCATACAAATTATCATTCAATTTTAACCAGCGTTTAAAGAATTATATAGACTGGATTCAAAGACAAACATCGAATTTTAAAACCGTAAATTCAACTCCCAAAAGGCATCGCAAGTCCCATTGAAATATAACTTGACATAAGGTTAGTAAAATAACGATCAAGCAGTTTTGTTTTACACACCCCTACCCCCCTCAGGCGAAAGATTTTATTACATTTTTGGCGTTTGTATTTTTACAATTTTCTGGACCAGTGGGTACGCAGCTGCGTACTCTGCGTACTGGTAGCTACGCGCCTGATGGCTATTGATGATGAAATTTATGCTGGAAAACACTCAATATTATAATATTTTACGTCCTCTAACGTCATGACGTCAAAAAACGTCACAGTTACATATGACGTAATAACGTAACGTATACAACGTCAGAATCACTATAACGACATATAAAGCGCACAAAGCAGCATCATATAAGAGATACAGATGTATATTACAAGAAGAAATAATGAGAGACATGACAAAATTGACTGGAAATGTTTGTGAAGAGTTAGCAAGGAATAGGTAAGTGTTTATTTAAAATTAAATTTCGTCAAACGTTGAGCTTTAAATACAGAATGTTACTTATTATAAGCATTTCGTCTGTTTATTGCAACCTTCCTCTAAGTCAGATCTTCAAAAGATTTCCTGAGGTCTATGAAATATTTTCAATTCTATTATATTTCGATACAGAAAATGGTAATGAAATAATGTCTATTTTTTAATTTAAAAAACGACGCTACAGGTTGTTATTGTTTTAAATAATTTTTAAAGCGAAATTAAAATGAACATAAAAATAACGACAAGCTCAGTGTAGGTTAGCATATATGTTTTAATTTTTAGCACTTTTGTCCCAATTAGATATATATAAATTTATTTGATTTCAGTGATCAAAGTGTCAAGAGTGTCACCATAACAACTGAAAAAAAATGGAAACCAAACAAGTACATAGTGTTTAATGATAATGAAAGTTCTAAATCTAGTTTTTCTTCGAGACAAACCATCACTGGTGAGTTTATTTATACTAATTTATTTCGCTAGACTGTGAAGCAAGTTCATACAACTTATATTAATCACTCTCGAGTCCACTTCCAGGTATATTTGAATTAGTCGTAATTTTGGCAGGCAGCTGCAAGAAATTAACGAACATAATAAATGTATTATTGCATTCCGGAGATCATGTCACTTTATACCCCGAATAAGGGTATCAGCTCGCTAGCAACGTGTGTTATTGTCTTTGCTATTGAACCAAAATACATTTCAAGTTTCTACAAATCGTAAAATTCATCAATTTATATATTGTTTTAATCAACACTTACTTGTAAGCAAACATTTGACAACTGTTATTAACGTCTAACCTCTATTGCAGATTCCAACAAAATCTCAGAATGGACAAGAAAAGATAACTCTCCTCAAAGATCAGCCTATGAATACACAGAAAGATATAAGAAAATTAGACAACGTGAATCTGAAATTAGACAAGATATTGTGAATGTAATTCAACAGAAAATTAGCCATCTTCAAGGTAATTTTAATATAGATTTCTATTTAAAAACTACAGTGCAACCTCTCTTAAGCAACACCAACTGGGAGGGCCTAAAATGTGTTGTTGTTCAGAGGTTGCATTCTCGTTCCCAGAGTCTAGTAGGATTCTAAATACTAGCTAGTATTGAGAATCCTACTAGATTCTGGGAACGAGAATGAGAGGTTGTTGTTCTGCAGAGGTTTAATTTAATGAAAATTATAACTTAGGGAAATGTCAAAAGTTGTTATTGTGCAGAGGATTTGTTCTGTAGAGGACAGCTCTGCAAAGGATATACTGTACTAAGTACTTGGGATTTTCTCGTACTTTTTATGTACTAGCTTGTGAAACCAACAAGCTAACAATTCTGTTTTTTGTAAGTTATGCACAGATAGCGCACGGCTTTTATGTGAACATGTAGACCTTTTGTTTATTATGGATAGCAGAATATGGCCACTGTTAATCGAACATGTCCCTAAAGGCATAAACACATACATTTCTACCCTTAAAGCTGATGTACTTACATGCAACTAAATGCAATTTTAAACAAGACCCTAATTAAGATGAAGGCTGATCCTAATAATAAAAACAACGATCCCACAAAAGGAGGGTCTTTTGCTGATGTTGCTTCAACTTGTGACCCAGCCTTATTGCTTTTGTTATCTGCAATGTGAAATTGTTTATGCTCTACTATGGCTTTAAAGATTTACTTTTTATTAATTTGTATGTACATTACCTGGGGTGTGGAATTCCTATGCCCGACTTGTCAGACTCGTACTTATATGGCTGCGGACGAGTAAATATGTCCAACCCACTCGTCCAGGACAAGTTATATTTTTAGCTGTAAAATAATTCTAACATAGCTATACAATGTACTTAAAATATAGATATTTCAATGCTTCTATCACATTAAACAGTGAACTATTTTTATTATCAATCATTTATCATTACTTACAGTATTTACTTAACATCATAGTTCTATAAAAAATTTTCGAGTATTGAACTTCTGGGCAAGTAAGTTTTGATTCTGGACAAGTTGATTTTTTAGGTTGCAATTGTACGTGGGCAAGTTGAAAAAACTTGAAATTACACATATCTGATTACTGTTACATGTATATGAAAACAGTAAAATATCATTAAGCTAAAGATTTTCACTTAAAAAACTATTGTTTTCTATTTTTATTTTCCAGACCATACAACAAAGGCAAGAGGTTCCAAAAGACGCTTGGAAGAAAACACTGGTGATTGTAATGATGATTGCAAAGTTAAGAAAATGGTGGCAAATGATGAAAATAAAGTCAAAGTGAATAGTAATGCACACGAAAACATCGCGATTAAAAACCAACCACATACAGATGAGAATAATAAAAAGAGAAAGTCTGATGAAGACGCTGATATTGTAAGCGAAATGAAAAGACCAAAGATCAAGTTTCGACTGGGCACAGAAAACCCACCCACAAGTATCCCTGAAGTGCCGAAAAAAAACTTAAATGATGTTCAAGAGTGCTCCAACTCATGTGTATGTAAAGCAGGACCTAGTGTCAAACCAAAGCCGATTTCACGACGAGGTGAACAACCAGAAAAGCCATTGTACCAAAGGTTACTACAAAGGCGACTTCTTAACACAGTTAACATGGTGTTCCATTAATGTTGTTCACTGAAATGTTGTGAGAAATGGTGTGAAAAGAGAATATCCGCTGATATGTTAGAAAATGGTTTTGATAAGTTTAACTTGAGAGTGGATTACTTCAGCTGGGGACAATATGAACAAAAACAAGATGACGAAAGCAATGATGACGTAGGCAACAAAGATGATTGGTTCTGGTGAACTATTAATCATCTTACTACATTTTATTTATTTATAGTCCATTAATTGATGAAATGCAAATGACAATTTATCAACTTAATATTTGGTTTGTCTAGTACAGACGTTTATTCTTTTTTTAAACTATTAAAAATAATGTATACGTACGTATACCGGCATGTAAAAACCAAATGTTTTTGTTTTAATTATTGTTTAAAGTAAAATATGTGTTCTGTTTCGGTGTCTTACAAAGGCCAAGCTCAGGATTTCGAATCAAGTGTCCCTAAGAGGTTGCTAGTTAGAGTCTCACCCGGACTGGTTATACTCTTCCATGGATATTCGACAATAATGTTGATTTTCCTCCATTGATTAGGTATAACAACAACAACAACCTTTATTGCTCTAAACATACAACATGTTTATAGCAAACAGAATGAAATTTACAAACATATATAGTGAACATGGCATTATCATAAACAGACATACGAAAAAAAAAGAAATTTAAATGAATCCCATGGTGATCACCCGCATATATTATATATATAACCCATTGTAAAAACATGTAATTATGATAAAATAAAATGAAGAAACACGCCCTTCATACAAGTATAGGGCTAAATATTTTGTTTGTATTGTATAAAGATATTATATTCAGCCTAGTCTGGTAAGAAATGTAACATTTACATGGTCAATTTAAATCTGAAGGCACACCTTTGCAGGATCTGTACTAAACATTTTCACCAAATCAAAAATGCTTAGTCCGATCTAAAAAAGGAAAAATCGTGTACATAATATTATGCATAATATAATGGACAAGATATCGAACGTTTGGAAGGGTTGATTAGTCTTGGTTATAGACAAGGTCCAGGAAACCTAGGTAAGGTGAGCTTGCCTCAGTAAAATGACAATAATGTTTGTCGACACGGCGTTAAACCCACTGGCACCAGAGTCCTCACACTCGTTAAATACGCACACATACAATAATAAGTACACATTAACATAGATCCCATGCTACTCAAAAATGACTTACAGTCAAGAAATACACTAATGGACAGGTACATTTTCCCAATTCTAGGGGGGGGGTCCGGACCCCCCTGACCCCCTTTGGATCCGCCTTTGTGGACCCTACGTTTTAAGCAACTCTTGTAAAAATTGGACTGATATGAAAATCACTAATTTGAGAATGGTGATTTTATTATCAGTAAATATAATTTGTATTATAATTGTTATTTTAAGAAGGGTTTTACTAACAATTAAATCTCCGTTTTGCCATTATATGCTCCTTTTCGCCTAAAAGTCTCCATTTCGTATCTTATCCATGCCAGTTTTAAATGACGTAAATAGGCACATGGATTTCGTGCATAATTACTTGTGTAATCCGTGTGGTTCAGACGACCAAAATATTTAGAATTTACTTTTTAGAGAGCAACTTCTATGAAATAGGATAACTTGAAAGTTAAAGGTGCAATGATGAAGGATAAAATTCTAGAATTTATTCAATGTCGATTCTGGGTATTACGAAGTGTTTGGATATTTCAGGTAAGAGGTTTAATTAACAATTGAGAGCCGTCAATGGACAGCGCGCTCTACTATTAGGAGTGGTCTTGTAAACGGAATCAATTATGAAATTCAATTGAGATGAGAAAAATTTAACAAGAAAACTTTCATTGATTGCAGCTTTTTTATTTTTTGCAGATCTTCTTACTAAAACATTTTCAATATAAAAGGCTCACAATTTAAAATAGTAAAAATTCAAGCTAGAGTGATGCAACTTTAAAATTGACTTCCGATGGTAATACCGTAGTCATGTGTGAATATTCAAATCAATCCCTTCAGTAGTTGCCAAGATAAAATGTTGCATTAGAACTTAACTTAGAATTTTTGTTTGTATGTAAGGGCCATAATTTAGTATAAATTATTGTTAGTTTTATGAATTATAGTATTTAATATCTAATGGTAAATTTTATCCTACATGATAGAAGTTTCAAATGAAACCCTTTAGAAGTTGCAATGATAAAATGTTGCGCAATAAATCTTAATCAAGAAACAGTACTCAATTATTGTGATTGTTTCAAGAAAAAATCAATGTGTGTACAATAGCATCATTGTTATTAGTATACACTGCTCATGTAGACCCAAAAGGTATTAGTTATCCAAAGTAATTGGTTATATAGATTTTTATACATAAAAATCAATATAAGGTTTCTCTTTTGCAAGAGCCATTTTGACAAAAAAATGACATAAAAACAAAACATTAATAAAAAGGTCTTACAACACAGAAAATTAAGTTTAATAGTAAAAAACACAGATGTACAAAAAAATATTTGAGCTCTGTGTCGAAAAATTCCAAGTACGAGAAATGATACGTAGCAAAAATACCGACGCACATAGAATTCAACAGAAACTAATTTACGAAAGTTTTTAGGTCGAAGAGTCCAGGGGGCGAAAACAAAAATAGTTCCGTTTTAAAAAGTACCGAAATGCGTGGCTTTTATCATCGATTTATTCATTCGAACGCTCTTGGTTTTATCAAAACGAACTTTTTTGCCGGCGATATTGTCCGAACTTTTCGATTGAGCATTAAAAACCTATACCATACCCCAGAAAAATGTTTCGTCCCTCGTTTCGTAACTCAATTCCTGTTATAGGCCCTACCGGCATGTATATGTACGTATCTCGGAACTGTGTTTGTTTTACATGTGTGAATTTCTATATTTGTTTGAGGCGAAAGTTTATTACTGCACTTTAATAGTTGCACAAGCATTTAATTGTGTCCGTACTTCACATTACTTTATTGATTGATTTAAAATATGTTTAACTGTTTCACTACTACTGCCTTTCATGCTATTCTATATTGCGTATGGGATAAAATATTGCACATTGAACCGCATATTACATACATTAGATTTACTGTATATAAAGTTGTATATTGAATATAAAATTGTAAATTGTATAAAAATGTATAGATCTATATGTATAAATAAAACAATAATGTATATATAGTTAATTATTGTTATAATTTTTTATGTTATTGTATTTTTACCACTTTTTTATTTGGTTTACATTCACAAAGGTATAATTTCTATAATCTAAAGTATGTGCTTTGTAGTTGGTTAACAGCTAAATCCAGAGATTTAGCCTTTCCAGGACAGTGACTAAGTTGACTGACCGCCGTTATATGACATATACAATGTGTTGCTATGACGGTAAACCCAACAAAACAAAAATAAAATAAGCATCATTAAATATAAGTATATAATATACAGTCACATATAAGTAATTCGTTTTCTCCAGACTAGTTATTTTGGTGATTTATAAGCAAGGAAAATATATAAGGGAGACAATGTCAAATTAAATACGTTTGAAACTGAACTGAATTTATTTGACTCTCTCGTCTACAAATACATGTTGTACTCGTAACATGTTAATTAGCGATATTTTTCATTGGTTAAACTGTTACATAGACACAGAGTCATACAAAAGCCAAGTAATCACTTCTTTTGGTATAACATTTTATGTGTTCCGTCGTTCTCATATACCACGACACTTTTTTCATTAACACGACCATCAGAACTGCTTAGTAAATTGTATGACAAATTAAGCAATAGGAACAATCTTAAAGATCGCCGAGGTTGTTCCGAATGCAAAATTAGACACAATAAATAATTCACCTCATTATTAAATTATTTTTTAATTTAAAATTGGTCATGGCCAGTGGCGTAGCAAGGTCTTTTTGATGTGTACGCAAAATCCTAGGGGTCAAGGGCATGCCCCGCCCCGAATTTGTTTTTCTGTAGATCATTTCAGGAGCATTTTTGGCAACTATTCAAAATGGGTCTGTATAATTCAATCTGGACACAAATATAGGAAGACAACATTCATACAAATTATCATTCAATTTTAACCAGCGTTTAAAGAATTATATAGACTGGATTCAAAGACAAACATCGAATTTTAAAACCGTAAATTCAACTCCCAAAAGGCATCGCAAGTCCCATTGAAATATAACTTGACATAAGGTTAGTAAAATAACGATCAAGCAGTTTTGTTTTACACACCCCTACCCCCCTCAGGCGAAAGATTTTATTACATTTTTGGCGTTTGTATTTTTACAATTTTCTGGACCAGTGGGTACGCAGCTGCGTACTCTGCGTACTGGTAGCTACGCGCCTGATGGCTATTGATGATGAAATTTATGCTGGAAAACACTCAATATTATAATATTTTACGTCCTCTAACGTCATGACGCCAAAAAACGTCACAGTTACATATGACGTAATAACGTAACGTATACAACGTCAGAATCACTATAACGACATATAAAGCGCACAAAGCAGCATCATATAAGAGATACAGATTTATATTACAAGAAGAAATAATGAGAGACATGACAAAATTGACTGGAAATGTTTGTGAAGAGTTAGCAAGGAATAGGTAAGTGTTTATTTAAAATTAAATTTCGTCAAACGTTGAGCTTTAAATACAGAATGTTACTTATTATAAGCATTTCGTCTGTTTATTGCAACCTTCCTCTAAGTCAGATCTTCAAAAGATTTCCTGAGGTCTATGAAATATTTTCAATTCTATTATATTTCGATACAGAAAATGGTAATGAAATAATGTCTATTTTTTAATTTAAAAAACGACGCTACAGGTTGTTATTGTTTTAAATAATTTTTAAAGCGAAATTAAAATGAACATAAAAATAACGACAAGCTCAGTGTAGGTTAGCATATATGTTTTAATTTTTAGCACTTTTGTCCCAATTAGATATATATAAATTTATTTGATTTCAGTGATCAAAGTGTCAAGAGTGTCACCATAACAACTGAAAAAAATGGAAACCAAACAAGTACATAGTGTTTAATGATAATGAAAGTTCTAAATCTAGTTTTTCTTCGAGACAAACCATCACTGGTGAGTTTATTTATACTAATTTATTTCGCTAGACTGTGAAGCAAGTTCATACAACTTATATTAATCACTCTCGAGTCCACTTCCAGGTATATTTGAATTAGTCGTAATTTTGGCAGGCAGCTGCAAGAAATTAACGAACATAATAAATGTATTATTGCATTCCGGAGATCATGTCACTTTATACCTTGAATAAAGGTATCAGCTCGCTAGCAACGTGTGTTATTGTCTTTGCTATTGAACCAAAATACATTTCAAGTTTCTACAAATCGTAAAATTCATCAATTTATATATTGTTTTAATCAACACTTACTTGTAAGCAAACATTTGACAACTGTTATTAACGTCTAACCTCTATTGCAGATTCCAACAAAATCTCAGAATGGACAAGAAAAGATAACTCTCCTCAAAGATCAGCCTATGAATACACAGAAAGATATAAGAAAATTAGACAACGTGAATCTGAAATTAGACAAGATATTGTGAATGTAATTCAACAGAAAATTAGCCATCTTCAAGGTAATTTTAATATAGATTTCTATTTAAAAACTACAGTGCAACCTCTCTTAAGCAACACCAACTGGGAGGGCCTAAAATGTGTTGTTGTTCAGAGGTTGCATTCTCGTTCCCAGAGTCTAGTAGGATTCTAAATACTAGCTAGTATTGAGAATCTCTTATGCTCTACTATGGCTTTAAAGATTTACTTTTTATTAATTTGTATGTACATTACCTGGGGTGTGGAATTGCTATGCCCGACTTGTCAGACTCGTACCTATATGGCTGCGGACGAGTAAATATGTCCAACCCACTCGTCCGAGGACAAGTTATATTTTTAGCTGTAAAATAATTCTAACATAGCTATACAATGTACTTAAAATATAGATATTTCAATGCTTCTATCACATTAAACAGTGAACTATTTTTATTATCAATCATTTATCATTACTTACAGTATTTACTTAACATCATAGTTCTATAATTTTTTTCGAGTATTGAACTTCTGGGCAAGTAAGTTTTGATTCTGGACAAGTTGATTTTTTAGGTTGCAATTGTACGTGGGCAAGTTGAAAAAACTTGAAATTACACATATCTGATTACTGTTACATGTATATGAAAACAGTAAAATATCATTAAGCTAAAGATTTTCACTTAAAAAACTATTGTTTTCTATTTTTATTTTCCAGACCATACAACAAAGGCAAGAGGTTCCAAAAGACGCTTGGAAGAAAACACTGGTGATTGTAATGATGATTGCAAAGTTAAGAAAATGGTGGCAAATGATGAAAATAAAGTCAAAGTGAATAGTAATGCACACGAAAACATCGCGATTAAAAACCAACCACATACAGATGAGAATAATAAAAAGAGAAAGTCTGATGAAGACGCTGATACTGTAAGCGAAATGAAAAGACCAAAGATCAAGTTTCGACTGGGCACAGAAAACCCACCCACAAGTATCCCTGAAGTGCCGAAAAAAAACTTAAATGATGTTCAAGAGTGCTCCAACTCATGTGTATGTAAAGCAGGACCTAGTGTCAAACCAAAGCCGATTTCACGACGAGGTGAACAACCAGAAAAGCCATTGTACCAAAGGTTACTACAAAGGCGACTTCTTAACACAGTTAACATGGTGTTCCATTAATGTTGTTCACTGAAATGTTGTGAGAAATGGTGTGAAAAGAGAAAATCCGCTGATATGTTAGAAAATGGTTTTGATAAGTTTAACTTGAGAGTGGATTACTTCAGCTGGGGACAATATGAACAAAAACAAGATGACGAAAGCAATGATGACGTAGGCAACAACGATGATTGGTTCTGGTGAACTATTAATCATCTAACTACATTTTATTTATTTATAGTCCATTAATTGATGAAATGCAAATGACAATTTATCAACTTAATATTTGGTTTGTCTAGTACAGACGTTTATTTTTTTTAAACTATTAAAAATAATGTATACGTACGTATACCGGCATGTAAAAACCAAATGTTTTTGTTTTAATTATTGTTTAAAGTAAAATATGTGTTCTGTTTCGGTGTCTTACAAAGGCCTAGCTCAGGATTTCGAATCAAGTGTCCCTAAGAGGTTGCTAGTTAGAGTCTCACCCGGACTGGTTATACTCTTCCATGGATATCCGACAATAATGTTGATTTTCCTCCATTGATTAGGTATAACAACAACAACAACCTTTATTGCTCTAAACATACAACATGTTTATAGCAAACAGAATGAAATTTACAAACACATATAGTGAACATGGCATTATCATAAACAGACATACGAAAAAAAAAGAAATTTAAATGAATCCCATGGTGATCACCCGCATATATTATATATATAACCCATTGTAAAAACATGTAATTATGATAAAATAAAATGAAGAAACACGCCCTTCATACAAGTATAGGGCTAAATATTTTGTTTGTATTGTATAAAGATATTATATTCAGCCTAGTCTGGTAAGAAATGTAACATTTACATGGTCAATTTAAATCTGAAGGCACACCTTTGCAGGATCTGTACTAAACATTTTCACCAAATCAAAAATGCTTAGTCCGATCTAAAAAAGGAAAAATCGTGTACATAATATTATGCATAATATAATGGACAAGATATCGAACGTTTGGAAGGGTTGATTAGTCTTGGTTATAGACAAGGTCCAGGAAACCTAGGTAAGGTGAGCTTGCCTCAGTAAAATGACAATAATGTTTGTCGACACGGCGTTAAACCCACTGGCACCAGAGTCCTCGCACTCGTTAAATACGCACACATATAATAATAAGTACACATTAACATAGATCCCATGCTACTCAAAAATGACTTACAGTCAAGAAATACACTAATGGACAGGTACATTTTCCCAATTCTAGGGGGGGGTCCGGACCCCCCTGACCCCCTTTGGATCCGCCTTTGTGGACCCTACGTTTTAAGCAACTCTTGTAAAAATTGGACTGATATGAAAATCACTAATTTGAGAATGGTGATTTTATTATCAGTAAATATAATTTGTATTATAATTGTTATTTTAAGAAGGGTTTTACTAACAATTAAATCTCCGTTTTGCCATTATATGCTCCTTTTCGCCTAAAAGTCTCCATTTCGTATCTTATCCATGCCAGTTTTAAATGACGTAAATAGGCACATGGATTTCGTGCATAATTACTTGTGTAATCCGTGTGGTTCAGACGACCAAAATATTTAGAATTTACTTTTTAGAGAGCAACTTCTATGAAATAGGATAACTTGAAAGTTAAAGGTGCAATGATGAAGGATAAAATTCTAGAATTTATTCAATGTCGATTCTGGGTATTACGAAGTGTTTTGATATTTCACGTAAGAGGTTTAATTAACAATTGAGAGCCGTCAATGGACCGCGCGCTCTACTATTAGGAGTGGTCTTGTAAACGGAATCAATTATGAAATTCAATTGAGATGAGAAAAATTTAACAAGAAAACTTTCATTGATTGCAGCTTTTTTATTTTTTGCAGATCTTCTTACTAAAACATTTTCAATATAAAAGGCTCACAATTTAAAATAGTAAAAATTCAAACTAGAGTGCTTTAAAATTGACTTCCGATGGTAATACCGTAGTCATGTGTGAATATTCAAATCAATCCCTTCAGTAGTTGCCAAGATAAAATGTTGCATTAGAACTTAACTTAGAATTTTTGTTTGTATGTAAGGGCCATAATTTAGTATAAATTATTGTTAGTTTTATGAATTATAGTATTTAATATCTAATGGTAAATTTTATCCTACATGATAGAAGTTTCAAATGAAACCCTTTAGAAGTTGCAATGATAAAATGTTGCGCAATAAATCTTAATCAAGAAACAGTACTCAATTATTGTGATTGTTTCAAGAAAAAATCAATGTGTGTACAATAGCATCATTGTTATTAGTATACACTGCTCATGTAGACCCAAAAGGTATTAGTTATCCAAAGTAATTGGTTATATAGATTTTTATACATAAAAATCAATATAAGGTTTCTCTTTTGCAAGAGCCATTTTGACAAAAAAATGACATAAAAACAAAACATTAATAAAAAGGTCTTACAACACAGAAAATTAAGTTTAATAGTAAAAATCACAGATGTACAAAAAAATATTTGAGCTCTGTGTCGAAAAATTCCAAGTACGAGAAATGATACGTAGCAAAAATACCGACGCACATAGAATTCAACAGAAACTAATTTACGAAAGTTTTTAGGTCGAAGAGTCCAGGGGGCGAAAACAAAAATAGTTCCGTTTTAAAAAGTACCGAAATGCGTGGCTTTTATCATCGATTTATTCATTCGAACGCTCTTGGTTTTATCAAAACGAACTTTTTTGCCGGCGATATTGTCCGAACTTTTCGATTGAGCATTAAAAACCTATACCATACCCCAGAAAAATGTTTCGTCCCTCGTTTCGTAACTCAATTTCTGTTATAGGCCCTACCGGCATGTATATGTACGTATCTCGGAACTGTGTTTGTTTTACTTGTGTGAATTTCTATATTTGTTTGAGGCGAAAGTTTATTACTGCACTTTAATAGTTGCACAAGCATTTAATTGTGTCCGTACTTCACATTACTTTATTGATTGATTTAAAATATGTTTAACTGTTTCACTACTACTGCATTTCATGCTATTCTATATTGCGTATGGGATAAAATATTGCACATTGAACCGCATATTACATACATTAGATTTACTGTATATAAAGTTGTATATTGAATATAAAATTGTAAATTGTATAAAAATGTATAGATCTATATGTATAAATAAAACAATAATGTATATATAGTTAATTATTGTTATAATTTTTTATGTTATTGTATTTTTACCACTTTTTTATTTGGTTTACATTCACAAAGGTATAATTTCTATAATCTAAAGTATGTGCTTTGTAGTTGGTTAACAGCTAAATCCAGAGATTTAGCCTTTCCAGGACAGTGACTAAGTTGACTGACCGCCGTTATATGACATATACAATGTGTTGCTATGACGGTAAACCCAACAAAACAAAAATAAAATAAGCATCATTAAATATAAGTATATAATATACAGTCACATATAAGTAATTCGTTTTCTCCAGACTAGTTATTTTGGTGATTTATAAGCAAGGAAAATATATAAGGGAGACAATGTCAAATTAAATACGTTTGAAACTGAACTGAATTTATTTGACTCTCTCGTCTACAAATACATGTTGTACTCGTAACATGTTAATTAGCGATATTTTTCATTGGTTAAACTGTTACATAGACACAGAGTCATACAAAAGCCAAGTAATCACTTCTTTTGGTATAACATTTTATGTGTTCCGTCGTTCTCATATACCACGACACTTTTTTCATTAACACGACCATCAGAACTGCTTAGTAAATTGTATGACAAATTAAGCAATAGGAACAATCTTAAAGATCGCCGAGGTTGTTCCGAATGCAAAATTAGACACAATAAATAATTCACCTCATTATTAAATTATTTTTTAATTTAAAATTGGTCATGGCCAGTGGCGTAGCAAGGTCTTTTTGATGTGTACGCAAAATCCTAG
Organism: Mactra quadrangularis; assembly: GCA_025267735.1. Taxonomy (NCBI): domain Eukaryota; kingdom Metazoa; phylum Mollusca; class Bivalvia; order Venerida; family Mactridae; genus Mactra; species Mactra quadrangularis. The sequence goes on along the minus strand of CM046303.1, from coordinate 48,345,787 downwards.
GGGTCAAGGGCATGCCCCGCCCCGAATTTGTTTTTCTGTAGATCATTTCAGGAGCATTTTTGGCAACTATTCAAAATGGGTCTGTATAATTCAATCTGGACACAAATATAGGAAGACAACATTCATACAAATTATCATTCAATTTTAACCAGCATTTAAAGAATTATATAGACTGGATTCAAAGACAAACATCGAATTTTAAAACCGTAAATTCAACTCCCAAAAGGCATCGCAAGTCCCATTGAAATATAACTTGACATAAGGTTAGTAAAATAACGATCAAGCAGTTTTGTTTTACACACCCCCACCCCCCTCAGGCGAAAGATTTTATTACATTTTTGGCGTATGTATTTTTACAATTTTCTGGACCAGTGGGTACGCAGCTGCGTACTCTGCGTACTGGTAGCTACGCGCCTGATGGCTATTGATGATGAAATTTATGCTGGAAAACACTCAATATTATAATATTTTACGTCCTCTAACGTCATGACGCCAAAAAACGTCACAGTTACATATGACGTAATAACGTAACGTATACAACGTCAGAATCACTATAACGACATATAAAGCGCACAAAGCAGCATCATATAAGAGATACAGATTTATATTACAAGAAGAAATAATGAGAGACATGACAAAATTGACTGGAAATGTTTGTGAAGAGTTAGCAAGGAATAGGTAAGTGTTTATTTAAAATTAAATTTCGTCAAACGTTGAGCTTTAAATACAGAATGTTACTTATTATAAGCATTTCGTCTGTTTATTGCAACCTTCCTCTAAGTCAGATCTTCAAAAGATTTCCTGAGGTCTATGAAATATTTTCAATTCTATTATATTTCGATACAGAAAATGGTAATGAAATAATGTCTATTTTTTAATTTAAAAAACGACGCTACAGGTTGTTATTGTTTTAAATAATTTTTAAAGCGAAATTAAAATGAACATAAAAATAACGACAAGCTCAGTGTAGGTTAGCATATATGTTTTAATTTTTAGCACTTTTGTCCCAATTAGATATATATAAATTTATTTGATTTCAGTGATCAAAGTGTCAAGAGTGTCACCATAACAACTGAAAAAAATGGAAACCAAACAAGTACATAGTGTTTAATGATAATGAAAGTTCTAAATCTAGTTTTTCTTCGAGACAAACCATCACTGGTGAGTTTATTTATACTAATTTATTTCGCTAGACTGTGAAGCAAGTTCATACAACTTATATTAATCACTCTCGAGTCCACTTCCAGGTATATTTGAATTAGTCGTAATTTTGGCAGGCAGCTGCAAGAAATTAACGAACATAATAAATGTATTATTGCATTCCGGAGATCATGTCACTTTATACCTTGAATAAAGGTATCAGCTCGCTAGCAACGTGTGTTATTGTCTTTGCTATTGAACCAAAATACATTTCAAGTTTCTACAAATCGTAAAATTCATCAATTTATATATTGTTTTAATCAACACTTACTTGTAAGCAAACATTTGACAACTGTTATTAACGTCTAACCTCTATTGCAGATTCCAACAAAATCTCAGAATGGACAAGAAAAGATAACTCTCCTCAAAGATCAGCCTATGAATACACAGAAAGATATAAGAAAATTAGACAACGTGAATCTGAAATTAGACAAGATATTGTGAATGTAATTCAACAGAAAATTAGCCATCTTCAAGGTAATTTTAATATAGATTTCTATTTAAAAACTACAGTGCAACCTCTCTTAAGCAACACCAACTGGGAGGGCCTAAAATGTGTTGTTGTTCAGAGGTTGCATTCTCGTTCCCAGAGTCTAGTAGGATTCTAAATACTAGCTAGTATTGAGAATCTCTTATGCTCTACTATGGCTTTAAAGATTTACTTTTTATTAATTTGTATGTACATTACCTGGGGTGTGGAATTGCTATGCCCGACTTGTCAGACTCGTACTTATATGGCTGCGGACGAGTAAATATGTCCAACCCACTCGTCCGAGGACAAGTTATATTTTTAGCTGTAAAATAATTCTAACATAGCTATACAATGTACTTAAAATATAGATATTTCAATGCTTCTATCACATTAAACAGTGAACTATTTTTATTATCAATCATTTATCATTACTTACAGTATTTACTTAACATCATAGTTCTATAATTTTTTTTCGAGTATTGAACTTCTGGGCAAGTAAGTTTTGATTCTGGACAAGTTGATTTTTTAGGTTGCAATTGTACGTGGGCAAGTTGAAAAAACTTGAAATTACACATATCTGATTACTGTTACATGTATATGAAAACAGTAAAATATCATTAAGCTAAAGATTTTCACTTAAAAAACTATTGTTTTCTATTTTTATTTTCCAGACCATACAACAAAGGCAAGAGGTTCCAAAAGACGCTTGGAAGAAAACACTGGTGATTGTAATGATGATTGCAAAGTTAAGAAAATGGTGGCAAATGATGAAAATAAAGTCAAAGTGAATAGTAATGCACACGAAAACATCGCGATTAAAAACCAACCACATACAGATGAGAATAATAAAAAGAGAAAGTCTGATGAAGACGCTGATACTGTAAGCGAAATGAAAAGACCAAAGATCAAGTTTCGACTGGGCACAGAAAACCCACCCACAAGTATCCCTGAAGTGCCGAAAAAAAACTTAAATGATGTTCAAGAGTGCTCCAACTCATGTGTATGTAAAGCAGGACCTAGTGTCAAACCAAAGCCGATTTCACGACGAGGTGAACAACCAGAAAAGCCATTGTACCAAAGGTTACTACAAAGGCGACTTCTTAACACAGTTAACATGGTGTTCCATTAATGTTGTTCACTGAAATGTTGTGAGAAATGGTGTGAAAAGAGAATATCCGCTGATATGTTAGAAAATGGTTTTGATAAGTTTAACTTGAGAGTGGATTACTTCAGCTGGGGACAATATGAACAAAAACAAGATGACGAAAGAAATGATGACGTAGGCAACAACGATGATTGGTTCTGGTGAACTATTAATCATCTAACTACATTTTATTTATTTATAGTCCATTAATTGATGAAATGCAAATGACAATTTATCAACTTAATATTTGGTTTGTCTAGTACAGACGTTTATTTTTTTTAAACTATTAAAAATAATGTATACGTACGTATACCGGCATGTAAAAACCAAATGTTTTTGTTTTAATTATTGTTTAAAGTAAAATATGTGTTCTGTTTCGGTGTCTTACAAAGGCCTAGCTCAGGATTTCGAATCAAGTGTCCCTAAGAGGTTGCTAGTTAGAGTCTCACCCGGACTGGTTATACTCTTCCATGGATATCCGACAATAATGTTGATTTTCCTCCATTGATTAGGTATAACAACAACAACAACCTTTATTGCTCTAAACATACAACATGTTTATAGCAAACAGAATGAAATTTACAAACACATATAGTGAACATGGCATTATCATAAACAGACATACGAAAAAAAAAGAAATTTAAATGAATCCCATGGTGATCACCCGCATATATTATATATATAACCCATTGTAAAAACATGTAATTATGATAAAATAAAATGAAGAAACACGCCCTTCATACAAGTATAGGGCTAAATATTTTGTTTGTATTGTATAAAGATATTATATTCAGCCTAGTCTGGTAAGAAATGTAACATTTACATGGTCAATTTAAATCTGAAGGCACACCTTTGCAGGATCTGTACTAAACATTTTCACCAAATCAAAAATGCTTAGTCCGATCTAAAAAAGGAAAAATCGTGTACATAATATTATGCATAATATAATGGACAAGATATCGAACGTTTGGAAGGGTTGATTAGTCTTGGTTATAGACAAGGTCCAGGAAACCTAGGTAAGGTGAGCTTGCCTCAGTAAAATGACAATAATGTTTGTCGACACGGCGTTAAACCCACTGGCACCAGAGTCCTCGCACTCGTTAAATACGCACACATATAATAATAAGTACACATTAACATAGATCCCATGCTACTCAAAAATGACTTACAGTCAAGAAATACACTAATGGACAGGTACATTTTCCCAATTCTAGGGGGGGGGTCCGGACCCCCCTGACCCCCTTTGGATCCGCCTTTGTGGACCCTACGTTTTAAGCAACTCTTGTAAAAATTGGACTGATATGAAAATCACTAATTTGAGAATGGTGATTTTATTATCAGTAAATATAATTTGTATTATAATTGTTATTTTAAGAAGGGTTTTACTAACAATTAAATCTCCGTTTTGCCATTATATGCTCCTTTTCGCCTAAAAGTCTCCATTTCGTATCTTATCCATGCCAGTTTTAAATGACGTAAATAGGCACATGGATTTCGTGCATAATTACTTGTGTAATCCGTGTGGTTCAGACGACCAAAATATTTAGAATTTACTTTTTAGAGAGCAACTTCTATGAAATAGGATAACTTGAAAGTTAAAGGTGCAATGATGAAGGATAAAATTCTAGAATTTATTCAATGTCGATTCTGGGTATTACGAAGTGTTTTGATATTTCACGTAAGAGGTTTAATTAACAATTGAGAGCCGTCAATGGACCGCGCGCTCTACTATTAGGAGTGGTCTTGTAAACGGAATCAATTATGAAATTCAATTGAGATGAGAAAAATTTAACAAGAAAACTTTCATTGATTGCAGCTTTTTTATTTTTTGCAGATCTTCTTACTAAAACATTTTCAATATAAAAGGCTCACAATTTAAAATAGTAAAAATTCAAACTAGAGTGCTTTAAAATTGACTTCCGATGGTAATACCGTAGTCATGTGTGAATATTCAAATCAATCCCTTCAGTAGTTGCCAAGATAAAATGTTGCATTAGAACTTAACTTAGAATTTTTGTTTGTATGTAAGGGCCATAATTTAGTATAAATTATTGTTAGTTTTATGAATTATAGTATTTAATATCTAATGGTAAATTTTATCCTACATGATAGAAGTTTCAAATGAAACCCTTTAGAAGTTGCAATGATAAAATGTTGCGCAATAAATCTTAATCAAGAAACAGTACTCAATTATTGTGATTGTTTCAAGAAAAAATCAATGTGTGTACAATAGCATCATTGTTATTAGTATACACTGCTCATGTAGACCCAAAAGGTATTAGTTATCCAAAGTAATTGGTTATATAGATTTTTATACATAAAAATCAATATAAGGTTTCTCTTTTGCAAGAGCCATTTTGACAAAAAAATGACATAAAAACAAAACATTAATAAAAAGGTCTTACAACACAGAAAATTAAGTTTAATAGTAAAAAACACAGATGTACAAAAAAATATTTGAGCTCTGTGTCGAAAAATTCCAAGTACGAGAAATGATACGTAGCAAAAATACCGACGCACATAGAATTCAACAGAAACTAATTTACGAAAGTTTTTAGGTCGAAGAGTCCAGGGGGCGAAAACAAAAATAGTTCCGTTTTAAAAAGTACCGAAATGCGTGGCTTTTATCATCGATTTATTCATTCGAACGCTCTTGGTTTTATCAAAACGAACTTTTTTGCCGGCGATATTGTCCGAACTTTTCGATTGAGCATTAAAAACCTATACCATACCCCAGAAAAATGTTTCGTCCCTCGTTTCGTAACTCAATTTCTGTTATAGGCCCTACCGGCATGTATATGTACGTATCTCGGAACTGTGTTTGTTTTACTTGTGTGAATTTCTATATTTGTTTGAGGCGAAAGTTTATTACTGCACTTTAATAGTTGCACAAGCATTTAATTGTGTCCGTACTTCACATTACTTTATTGATTGATTTAAAATATGTTTAACTGTTTCACTACTACTGCATTTCATGCTATTCTATATTGCGTATGGGATAAAATATTGCACATTGAACCGCATATTACATACATTAGATTTACTGTATATAAAGTTGTATATTGAATATAAAATTGTAAATTGTATAAAAATGTATAGATCTATATGTATAAATAAAACAATAATGTATATATAGTTAATTATTGTTATAATTTTTTATGTTATTGTATTTTTACCACTTTTTTATTTGGTTTACATTCACAAAGGTATAATTTCTATAATCTAAAGTATGTGCTTTGTAGTTGGTTAACAGCTAAATCCAGAGATTTAGCCTTTCCAGGACAGTGACTAAGTTGACTGACCGCCGTTATATGACATATACAATGTGTTGCTATGACGGTAAACCCAACAAAACAAAAATAAAATAAGCATCATTAAATATAAGTATATAATATACAGTCACATATAAGTAATTCGTTTTCTCCAGACTAGTTATTTTGGTGATTTATAAGCAAGGAAAATATATAAGGGAGACAATGTCAAATTAAATACGTTTGAAACTGAACTGAATTTATTTGACTCTCTCGTCTACAAATACATGTTGTACTCGTAACATGTTAATTAGCGATATTTTTCATTGGTTAAACTGTTACATAGACACAGAGTCATACAAAAGCCAAGTAATCACTTCTTTTGGTATAACATTTTATGTGTTCCGTCGTTCTCATATACCACGACACTTTTTTCATTAACACGACCATCAGAACTGCTTAGTAAATTGTATGACAAATTAAGCAATAGGAACAATCTTAAAGATCGCCGAGGTTGTTCCGAATGCAAAATTAGACACAATAAATAATTCACCTCATTATTAAATTATTTTTTAATTTAAAATTGGTCATGGCCAGTGGCGTAGCAAGGTCTTTTTGATGTGTACGCAAAATCCTAGGGGTCAAGGGCATGCCCCGCCCCGAATTTGTTTTTCTGTAGATCATTTCAGGAGCATTTTTGGCAACTATTCAAAATGGGTCTGTATAATTCAATCTGGACACAAATATAGGAAGACAACATTCATACAAATTATCATTCAATTTTAACCAGCGTTTAAAGAATTATATAGACTGGATTCAAAGACAAACATCGAATTTTAAAACCGTAAATTCAACTCCCAAAAGGCATCGCAAGTCCCATTGAAATATAAATTGACATAAGGTTAGTAAAATAACGATCAAGCAGTTTTGTTTTACACACCCCTACCCCCCTCAGGCGAAAGATTTTATTACATTTTTGGCGTTTGTATTTTTACAATTTTCTGGACCATATATATATATATATATATATATATATATATATATATATGTACAGTGGTGTGATATACTGTACATTAGATGGATCAGGAACGTGCCGAACGTCTTTGTGTAAAAGCTTTGCCACGCGGCTAGCTCAGTTGGTAGCACGCAAGTCTACTGATCGAGGTTTCGTGGGTTAGATTCCCGGGCGGGGCATACTTTCGTGGAGCTTGGTCATGAAATAGTTTTGTACGACAATTTTCCCTCCTACCAATGATTCTTAATTATGTTGGACAGTTGTCAGTCACTGACGAAAGTATGCGCTTAGTAGTTAGTCAACAGCTTATTCTAGAGATTTAGCCTTTCCAGGAACAGTTAGTAGGTTGACTGACCGCCGTTATATGACCTATACAATGTGTTGCTACGGCGTTTAACCCAACAAAAAACAAAACAAAACAAACTTTGTGTAAAACTATACGTAATGTACTTAAGATATGTTTCGTTACCACTTAAACTACTTTAACTGTTATATTTAATGCTCGTTATTGTCACATTTCATGCACATATGATCATACAGTCTATAGGCAATAGTATGACAGGTTATTACCACTATTATACTGTTGTTATTGAAATATGTTATTATCATTATTGTAAATGTTTATGTTGTATTTCAGAATTCCGCAAGATGCTAATAATATTGTAAATATTACGGTACCAGAAGAGTGTAGAAATGGTACAATATCCTGGCATTATCCTAGAGGACATCTCGTCATTACATTTCCTATAATCAAAAAGGTAACGATATTTCTTTTCATAAAAAACTTGTTCATTCTGGCCTGTGCAGCCATGATAAAATCTCTCTGTCAACCAGATTAAATGAATGCAATCATATTGTATTTCTTGACTCTGTTCAGTGTGGACAGGCAATGATTAAAAAAGAACAAATTTGTTTTATGTAGCTTCGTCTATGAAAATACATCTTTAACTTTACTGAGAAACAGAAGACTAAACTTATTATTTTGTTTTTCATTACAAATAAGTCAATTGTCATTTTAAGAGTTTGCTTGTTTCTAACATGACAAAACCCACAAACTTGCGATCCGGATAATGTCAATATATGTTACATTTTGCTCAGACGGTTGTATTGTCACAGTGATAAATATAACTTCTTGACTTGAAGTTCAACAAAACACTGTCAGCAATGTTTAAACAAACAATGAGTCTGCAGCCAACTTGCCATCATTCATTGCCCATTCACTACACTTTCCAGTTTTCGAAATACTATTTGACTTTACTGAATATACATGGTTCCTCACATTTTACCATTTTCGTTCCCAGAGGTTATCAAGATATTCAATCTAATGTTATATAGAGAACCTCTAGGTACGAAAATGACACTATTCTATCAATCCATGATAAAATGTGTGCAAAATGACTTGAGCCAGATAGATACATTATATCGGTACGGTCACAACAAATTGATCATATGTTCTATAAGTCCTAAATATAAGACCCTACGTAACTTTTTTATCATTTTGACATTTCTCTGTTACGTAGGGTCTTAACGGATAGCTTCAAAAACGCATAGCAAAAATTTTAGTGTACAGACATCGAATCAGGTCTGAACGTTCTACTCGTTTTAATTCGAAAAATTTGCAATAAAACGATACACCAATAGAAAGATAAACGAAAAATACACATGATGAAAGTAAAATAATTTCAAATGCTAACCTTAGACAGTCGAAAAATCCATTTAAAATCCTTTATTAACGAGTACTTTCAGTTTGTCACAATAATCGTGCAATAATAGCCAAAGCAATCCGAATTTAAATTTGGTCACGCCATTTGTAAGAAATGATTTTGAACGAATATATTAGGTACAGTATAAAAGCCAGTATCCGGACCGTTCCGTGCTTACTTGTGACTGTTGACAGTAAGAACGACTACTCTTGAGAGATTAAAATTCGTTTAAGTAAACTGTAAGCGATTCGAAACTTTATTTACCGACACGAATTCAGTTCAAAATGGAGGCAAGCGGCGACAATCCTGGATAGCAGGAAAAGTAATTGGTGTTTTCATATGGGAAAAAACTGATTTTTATCTTTTGCTTTATGGAAAGAATAAAAGTAAAGTTTTATCTATCGATTGGTGCTAATTTGACTCACATTCATTTACTTTTTGAAAAAAATATTTTGCTATGCGTTTTTGAAGCAATCCGTTAAGACCCTGCATAACAGAAGAACGTCCGTATGATAAAATAGTTATGAAGGGTCTTATATTTAGGAGAACGTCCGTATGATAAAATAGTTATGAAGGGTCTTATATTTAGGACTAATGTTCTATGGATTCGCTCGCACCTTAATTTTGACAGTTTTTTACAAAAAATATATTTTTATTTCCTCGCTCGCTCATAAAAATTTGGTCAAACCGCTATATAAAGCAACTGAATTAAGATTAAAAAAAATTTCTTCGCTCGCTCGCCCCATTTTTTTTCTAGAAAAATCCATAGAACATATCATCAACTTGTTGTGGCCTAACTACACTATCAATAACTGAGTTAATGCATGAAATTTCATTTAAATGATATTTTCTCTCGTAAATTTCCACTCGCTATACACGCACAGTACAGATATAGAATGCTCTACGGTTGGATAGGAATGATTTACAAAAAGGGTAAGATAAATTATAAATATAAAATGTGATATTCTTTCAGTTGTCCAAATCCATCTGTTTCACAGACCACCCAGCACCAACATATTTTACTATAACAGTATCACCAGGTAACATCATCAAAGGACCCTCAGATCACGGTAAGATATTTTTGTACATTTCTTAATAGTCAAGCTTTCCATTTTAGTATTATAGTCCGTTTTTCTCAACTGATAAAGATCATCGTAAGTCAAAAGCATGAACATTAATAATAAGGTCAATGTTTGACCAATTAATTTAAAATAAGATTTGGTGATATAGAATTGCGTATACATTTGAATATCATATTATTGTTATTTTATTATCTTTTTGATTCTGAAATGCAACATCATGAAATTGACTTACGATAACATTTTTCGTAAGAATTTTTGTGAAGGGTGCACTTAAAGTATGACCATGCGCATAGGGGTTAAAAAACAAACATTAATTCTTCCAAGCTACTAAAGACTTTGTGTCAATTCACCCTGTTGGACCTACATTGTGATAAATTAAAGTGCAATTACTTAATATTAATATTTAAAAAATATTTAATGACCTGCATAACGTAGGGCCTACATACAATAAAGATGTTAACGATGTTTATAATTAAAGAAGAAACTATTTTTCATACGTTTTTTTTTGTTCAGCATGTGATTACAAATCGTTGTTGTAGTATTTAAAACTTGGTCACATGACTTTAAACACCACACTAATACTGATAACTTATGTTATTTTTCTAGGAAACCGATACTGCACTGACGTCATCACTAACAAGGAGACAACGATAAAGATCAGTTCTTCAGATCGAAATGTATACTTTGGACAGTTGTTATATTCATTGAAATAGTAAATATGTGCTGTAAAGATATTGTGACATGAGTTTTTGTTTTGATTTAGTGTTAACTACTTACAGAGTTTTAGAACTCAGATTCGAGGCGAAATTTGTACTGTTTTCTTTTTGAAACCATAGCATTTGTGATGTCATAGTCATTAGGTATTGCCACTGTGAAGTTGAACCAAATGTGATTTTTGAAGAACGTCTAGACTGTTATAAACATCATAATCTTCAATGAGGGCATAAGTCAGTTATCTTTCCTTGATAAAATCTGAAGCAATCCAAAATCAATTGGCATGTAGGTCCCATCAGTTAGAATCCTCAGATTTTATCATTGAAGTCCTGTGTAAGGATAGTAATATATTTCATCCAATATCTTTATTGTTAATTAGAATATTAGCAGGATTGATAAAATGTTCTTCACCCAAACAATATTAAGCTTAATTTGCATACAAATTAAAGGATTGAACAAGGTTTAATATTGATTGTGACAAATTGGCATTGATAATTTATAGTAAAATCCGAGTAATCCAACGCATGGGACCAACCTAACTGAAGAGTATACCAAGGAAAATAACTGACTGAAGTTCCTTAATATCTTGAACATATAACTTCTAATGTCGGCGTGAATGGATGATATATCAATTGTATTACCGGAGGTGCGTTCAACATTGCGAGCGCTCGAGAGAGCGTCTGTTCGCAAATTGTTAGGATTTTGAACGCCTGCAAGCGCCCGCTGTAGAATCCAATATGGCATCAAATAACACATTATTGAAAATAGCGGGTGGGGGAAATTGTTTCTGCTGATACAATAGATATTTAACATATTTCATCATATATGAATCATTATGATACAATTTACTGTACCAAAAACTTCAATTCTATGCATTGCGTGTATATGTTATATGGAACAAATAACACAAAAGTTTGTGTCCCCCCTTTTTTAAGAATATTTTTTTGAGATATAAAAACTGAATTTCTTCTAGCCGCCATATTTGATATCTAATCAAAACATCTCTCGAGCTGAATCGCGAGCGCTTGCGAGTACACGCTGGCGCCTGCGTTCAGAACGAGAGCACTTGGTGTCGCTTCGAGCGCTCACATTGATGAACGCACCTCTGTATATTTTGTTAATGTATCTATTATAACTTAAATGTCATAAAAAAATGATATCTATGATATGTCATTCATGAAATTGCTTGTTTTGTTTTATTCATACTTGCATAATTATGTATATATATATATATTGGGGGGAAAAACTAAAATGATATCTAAAACTGCGAATTTCTGGAATCAGATTTTCGTGAACTATGTTCAGTTATCATGATTGGTTACAACTTTTAGGGTCTACAAATGTGTCTAAACAAGGCTATAAATGTCATTGATATGAATTTAACATTTAATGAATAAATGTCATGTTTTGTGATATAAGAACCAATATAATACCCGAAACTGTGAATTTCTGGAATCAGCTTCTCGTGTATCGACTTCTTAAACTAAGATACTAAAACAGATTTAAAAGTCAACATATGATTCCAAAAAGTGTTTAATTTCATGCTACTACAGATGAATAATTGGATTTGCATAAATAAATATTTAAATATCATTTGTTACTTTTGTTACTGTATCTACACGTGGAATTTTGTTACAAATTGTACCTAATTGCGTTCTGTTTTTGTAACCTGAGATTTTGCTTTTGGTCACTCTCACTGTCGCCATCTTCAATGTCAGAGGCTAAACTAGATCTTGACACTGTACATTTGATAAAACCCTGAAGTCCGTGCTTTTTACAGGGGCAGCGACTTGATATGTTGTGGTCGACAGCTACATCGAATCACTTTGAGCATATCTTCAGGGACAGACTGTAACTTTGTCTTTACAAGCAGAAGAGTTTCATTAACAGACTCTCATACCAAGTCACATGGATTTAGAGCATTGTTGCTTGCCATATTTGGGTCTGTATATATACACTCCGTATGTGACATGATGTTTGAGACAAGCTATTAACTTTCAAGCACGATGCTGCACTGACTACTTGAGCAACAAACTTGTGCAATGGGAGGTTGTTAATGTGACTCAATGATGATGAATAATAAAGCATTATGATGCATCTCTCTCAACTTTTAATGTCTGCTTCCATTGTGATGGATGCCTATCTATGTCTGAACGATTACTTTGACCTCTGTGTTAGTTCCGATGAGTTTTAAAATTACTGATTTTACAACGCCAAATGATCTGAAAGCTTTTTTGGCACCAACTTAAGGCACGCAGGAAAGAGGGAGAAGTAAACAGAGCTTGCGGCTTAAAGTCAATTTCAATGTTGCTAAGTCTCGTTCTCGACTTTTCCTTGCTTTGTCAGACCTGAAGACAATGTTTTGGTCAGACAGGTTAGTATATTCACACAACAAAACCAACAGCAGTCCACAAACAATGACGAAGGAAACATTACTAACTCATACAGAAGAAAGTGAAAAATCCTTGTAACTGAAATATATAGAGTGATGATATATCAAGTGAATTAAGCTTAACATGGTTATCTTTTTTTTTGAAAAACAATTAAAAGAGATAACATGATTTTGGTGAGTGTGAATTTTCGTACTCAGCGCTACAGCAAAAATATTGTAACACGCGAGATTGATGCAAAATTAACTCTAAACAAGATTATTTTAGTCCTAACGCGCTTCCATAGAAAAAAGTTTTTTCAGGGTCGTCACAAAAAACGGAATATTCAATGAAGTAACCGCCATATAAAAATCATTAAATGTACAATGTAGATGTATAGATTCACATTGGAAGGTCAAGTAAAATCAAAATACTTGCGGCAACCATAACATTTTGTGACTCCGTAGCTATATTCACTGCGGGACAGAAGTACGTAAACGTTGCAGCGCTGTTCGACCGTATATGTCACGGAATGTAAATGTCGCACGTGTGTGGCATATTCAGTCGAATTGATCACACCTATATCGTGTGACATGTACGTTTGTGCAAATTAGCGATAAATGCCTGACCGTATATATCTCACATATCATACAATGAACCAATTCAATTTGCTATTAACTTTGTCCGCAGCAGCATCAACATCAGTAATAGCAGCTTGCCATCAGTAACGTGATCAAAACATCATCATCAGCATTTCTATCTTGAGTGATTTTGTTGAAACGTTTCCAACTTGCAGATAATTAAGTAGTGATGAAGATAAAGATGATGATTATTGAACAGCTTGAATTGATGAATAATTGATTTATAAACATAATATTGATGATGAAGTGATGATTGAGAGACATTTGTAATATTTATAAATAGAGATGAATCATATGTATACTTTTTATCTAGTTACTAAACAAGTACTCACTGTAAGTACCTTTAATCAAAAGATATGTACATGTATTGATAATGTATTTGTTAGCATACATTGTTTTATGCATGTGTTTACTGTGATGTTAATTGTTAATGGTCTTCATATTACAAATATATGTAGGAATAGTAGTTCAGTGGTAGGAAGCGCCCTTAAGGATTGAGAGGTCCTGGGTTCGAATCCCACTAAGGGCACTGCTAATTTCCTTGAGCAAGAAATTTACCTACGATTGTTTCTCTCCACCCAGGCGTAAATAGGTATAAATCTGTTTGAGCCAACTTGTTAAGCTGCATTAATAAGCAGAGAAAAAGACTCCTTAGAGAGGTTGATAGATAGATACTAGTTGCCTGATGACCAGGGGTAATAGCTGTAAAGTCGGTGAATGGGTGTTAGCATGAAACTCAGACTATAAAATGCTATTACATTTTTACATTACATATATTTTATGTATTTTGTTAGTCTAGTTATTGATTTCTCTAATATCAATAGTTTATTGATAGATTGATTTACACAATTTGTTGATGTGATGATTTTTTATTTTTTTAACATACAATATATAAATGAAGCTGTGTAAATACAATTTACAATTTATCGGTGATTTCTTTTATTACCTCTGTTGCCATGGTGTCTTGACTTGCAAGGTGAGGGGTTGATCCTCACATAAGGGTACTATTTCTTTCATTTCTTTGACTTTAATGCAGTTAGTTAATATTTTAGATGGCAGTTCAATAGACAGTGTAAACACTAGCTAGGCTGGTCCTAAACAGACTACTTGTGTTTGGTTTGTTTGAATTAAAAAGAAGGATATCGATGGTCTCACTATAAAAACCCGAAGCTGATAAATGACAACTTTTCGGGAGAAGAAAAAAACTTTTTTTTCTCTAAAACTAAAACTTGCATAAGAATGTAATATACACAAAAATGTTTTCAAATGTTGTTGATTTCTTTTATATTTATCATTAAAAGGCTACATCTTTTCATTATGTAGTAAATGTAAGTTCGGCATATTATAAATGACGAAAGTGTAACTTCGGCATATTAATTGTAGATTAAGTATTTTATAAACATGAAAGTACCAGTTCGGCATTTTATATTCAGGATTCAAAATAAAAATGGCATGATTCTAAGTGTTCTAATTTAAGAATGTCCCATTTTTTAAAAAAACAACAACAACCTTTCTTACATGTATTAACGACATAATTACATAACTTTGGTATGGCTTGAGTGGGAAATTATACCACATCTCAAATATCAAAGTGCAAGTCAATATCTGACATCAGGAATGACTTTGGCTAGGAATGACAGGCTCTATGGCCAATATTTATATAAGTCCAATAAAACACTGCAAACAAAGTTAAATGTACATACTAAGATCCGTGGTGAAGTAGGTTGAGCACAAGGTTTCCGATCAAATGTCTAAAGGGGCCGCTGATTCTAGCCTCGTCATGGCTGGTTAAATCCATAAATATTAATGAGAGACTGTTGATTTTCCTCCATATAAGTTATATGTATGAGTTTCCGGCCTTGTGGATTGGTAGGCGAGTACTAGGCATGGACAAAAGTCCATGAAAGATAGGTTAGGGGCACTGGTTTCCGTAAATGACAATACTAAGGCTTGGCGTGGTGAAAACTCCCCATAATAGCCATTCTCCAAAAGTTGATGACATTTTGAACTAAACGTGTCTCCAAATCATACATGATCACAACGAGTCACAATAATTGTTGATATAAACACTTGGGAATGTCAATTAAAGTGTTGTAGCTAAATTGGTACCAAAGAAACACTGCAAACTAACGCCTTATGATAAGATTTCGCGAAGCAAAACCTTCAATATCTCGAAAAGTGCCATGTCTCCAGCACAATTTATAATACTTGATTTGAAAAATAGGTTATCTACGGTTGGTTATTGCTTAAGAATTCATTTTAAAAAGATGTACAATGCGTTGTATGTTTTGCAAATGTTCTTTGTTTTGGTTTAACCTTGTATCAACACATTGCATAGGTCATATAACGGAGGTCAGTCAACCTACTCACTCCTCCTGGAAAGGCTAAATCTCTGGATTTAGCTGCTAACCAACTACTAAGCGCATACTTTCTTCAGTGACTGACAACTGCCCTACATAATTAAAATCTTTGGTAGGCGGGAGAAAGGCCGTAGAAATGATTTCATGACCAAGCTCTACGAAAGTATGCCCCACCCGGGAATCGAACCCTTAAACCCGTTAAAACTTAAGTCATGCCATATCGGAATTTTGTTAAGCGTCCGCGTGCGCGTAGGTTTAAGAGTCCTCAATCAAAATTAAAATCAAAAATGTTGATAAAGTTTTTTTAAATAATTCCGATGTTCTGGTATTCAATATGACAATTTAATTCAGGGAAAATTGTGTGTTGGCAACGTTATTCGTCGTAAGCAATTTTCCATAACCGCGTCATTAATACAATATATATATTACGTGAAATAAACACTAGTCATTTTATATTAAATTCAGACCATTGTTTCATATTATGAGGACGTTATTCCATTTAAAAGTATATATAATGCATTGTTTTTTGTCGTAAAAACTATTTGTGTTTTCGTTTTTGGTTTGTTTGTTTTTGTGAATAGGTACCTAGGTTTGTCAAATTTGAGTTGACGCTTAACAGAATTTCGATTTGGCATGGCCTGATCTATTAGAACTCCTAACTCAAATTCTTAAATATTGTTTTTAAGAAACCGTGCTTCTATAACGAGCGTAGCACAGTTGCTTATGACAATGTAGAAATTTATACATAAAATTGTTATTTGTCATTGTGTATTGGTGTAATCAAGTGCAAATTACTTGTGCATTTTCTGTAACTTCTATTTTTATTAAAGGAAACTCTTTCGAGACTACTGTGTGTCCTTAAAGACTATTTTCCGTAACAAGTATTTGACATGCCAAATGATATACTTTACAGAAGATACAAACACTAGGTATTGTTTTTGATATTCTTCCGTCGATCGTTTGTGCATGTTAAAAGCCAAAATTATGTCTTAGCACGTACATTTACGTATATATGTAACTGAAAAATATTTTAGTTTAAGGTAGAGGATGGAACGTAAAGAATCTGAAACCTGTTTAATAGATGACTTTAATTAGATGTTTTTAATTTCAAAGTGATTTTAAACCATTTTCATGTTTGCTGTAAACATCTTCATAAAGAGGCTTTAATAAATATTTTTCACTTAAATACTGCAATCAGTTTATAACATATTAATGTGTATTCTACCTCTTGATATAAGTGATTAAAGTAATAATATTATTTATCAATAATAACTTGAATGGATGCTATTTGTTGTTCAGCAAAAAGAGTCTCTGCAGAGATTTAATTTGACATCCCATCTTTCTGCGTTCTGAGATTCCTAGCTATTATGGGATGTTAAGATCATGGCAAATAGCAAAGGTGAGAGGCATTACAAAAGAAGTCGTCTTGTTGCAACGTCTTTAATGGATGTGCATGTTGGTGTTAGTCATCAGTGGTAAAGGAAATTTTTATCATAACGACTGGAAATTTCAACGAATTAAGCGCAAAATAAAATGAAACTTTGGAATGATATTAGCATCCACAAATTCTAGGACATGATGGTTTAGTAGGTCATTGTTTATACTGCCATAGTGGGAATCATTGTTAAGCCTATTTAGACATTGCCAATCTGTTTAAGATTGTCTAATATGTTTATGAACATGATTTTGTATTGATTAAATGCACAAACATTGTTTTGTTGTGAATTGGAGACTCATTCAGGATTGACTTATATGGAAATCTTTTTGGAAGCAACGATATTCATAATATAAGAACGGGAAACATTATGTTGCCTTGTTTACGTTGTATCAATACACATGATACTGTAAAAATATATTTGATTTTATTAATTTTGTACTTGTTAACATAATTTAGTACCCAGCAGAATTTTGAATCGATTGTTCATATGCATCGCAGTTTCAAGCCACATCCGTTCTGGTTAAACCATTATATGACAATTTTCTTCCATCAGTAAGGTATATAGAGAAATTATCGGTCTTGTGGAAGGGTATATGATAAATGCCTAATATAGACAAGGGTCCATGAAAGCTGGATTAGGAGAGCTTGTCTCCATATTTTTTTTGTGTTTACATTGTGTTAAACAAAATAACCTACAACACTGAAATTGGTTAAACAGCATATAAGATTAAGGTGACATTGCGTGACTAGTGAAAACTTTAAAAGTACTTTTGTTTCCTTTAATATCCAATATAAAACAAAATTTAACATCAAACTTTAAAAGCAATGTATTAACTGTAGGCTAGAAATTTACCAGTTGATATGTATATACTTATAATACACATACATGACATCACAATGTCACTAAATAGACCCTATGTTGTACATCATACTGGTTCAAAATTTAGTGCAGATGGCGTCACATTTAATTCATGATAAAAATAAAAAGCCGTAACTACATTGAACTTCTTGTGATTCAACCGTTGCTAAATAATATAAAAGTCCGAACCTGGAACTTCGGCAACTTATATTGTGGATAATATCAACCAATGAAGCTACGGTATTTTACCACATGACTGTACCAACACTTCTGATTGGGTGATTAGGACAGGTACCAGATGAAAAAAGCGGGAAATCTTGTAGCTTCGGAAAATTGAAAACAAATATTTTTGAAAAACTGTAACTTCGGGTTTTTATAGTGAGGCCATAGATAGAGATATTAAGCATTGCTGTATTCTGTACTTTTTATGTAAATAAATAACCAGTTTCCTTAGGAAAGGGCTAGCTATCACTTTGTTCTACTGTGCATTTCTTACACCAAAAATAATATGTAAGTGATATCAAATCGAGGGTATTATATATAGGTTGATATATAATGTCTCTATAAACAGAGATTCTTTAATTCAGTGATAAATAAGTATTGATGTATCAGTGCAAAACTTGTCTTACATGTAACAAGTGTTAATGACGAAGAATGTAGATAGTTTGCACTGACACAACTATTTATATAAAAAAGAACAATGGAATGCAAATCAAGGTTTTATTCAATGAAGTCTCTAAAAGCCAGAGGGATTATTTATTGCAAGTTAGGCTGTATAATATAATTGTTATATATGTTTGTGGACTCGGTCAACATACAGTCATGTTTAATTAAGTTATTGCCTGTTTAAATACTGATTTCACTTATTTCATATTTAGTATTGTATTCTTTCTACTCATATGTATACTTACTTTTTGTTAATTCTTAGAAAAATTAATAAAATAGAAAATATTAACAATAGCTGTGTTGCTTTTTTCTATCAGCTTCTTTATGTGTATAAATCAATATCTGACGAAATATGTTCAACCAACTTCTGTAAACAGCTATCCTGTTGACCATTGTTGCAATAAATAAGGAAGAATGTAAGAGGGGAATTTTAGATGGTTTTTATTTGTTCGGGACTTCAGTCCTGAAAAACTATATTTACCCTATTTCAGACCCTTTCCCACTTTGAAAATTTACCGAATCCAGAGGTAGTCCCTCAGTATATATGTATTGAGCAATTCAAAAAGAGCGTCTGCTATGACATTAATACACTAGTAATCCGAACTTTATCTCAGTCGTAAGAAGATTTGCTGCTATGTTGTGCGTCTCAGTAGGGATGATTACGTCATCTTATGTATTAGAGTGGTATCAACGATTCAGTCACGACCCGTCGTTTGTGCCAGTTGTCAATAGAGATGTTACATCATCTTATGCAATAGAATGGTTCTATAGGAAAATCTTAAAGATCGTAGTAAATGACTTTGAATGATGTCTGAATTGTGGACTTGATTTATTTTACATACAGATGCAGTAGAATAAATATACATGAATGATAACTTTTAAGCGTCAGTTATTGAATTGTTTTAAGTATGACCCCTTTGACTTGTCGTGATTGTGTGAAAAAAATCAGT
Organism: Mactra quadrangularis; assembly: GCA_025267735.1. NCBI lineage: Eukaryota > Metazoa > Mollusca > Bivalvia > Venerida > Mactridae > Mactra > Mactra quadrangularis. Next base: position 48,325,923 of record CM046303.1, on the reverse strand, counting down.
AGTGTGTTCGCCTGTCCGGTCTAACTGTTGCATTTATAGGTCGATTGTATAAAGTGTTTTGAACTAGAACATGCTGGTCCACCTATCAAACTAATACCACTGAATTTTTCTTTGTGAACGAATGTTTTGTTGGAGCCGGAAATCTAATTCCACTTTTCAAGCCCGAACAAATTCAGTGCCTTCAGCGCTTTGATTAATCAAGTTTCAACAATTGTTAAAATATTTAAACGAAATTTTGTGAGTTAAATATGGAATACTATATCTTTCATGTGACACTAAAAACGTCATTATCCAGTAGCCGAATTCCAAGATGCACGTGCATTTCGTGCTTTTTACTAATATGAGCCAAACTGTTTACATTTTCACGTTTATTTTGTACATGTCGATATCTATAGTGATTTACACTTAGAAAGAACACCTAAACCTTTAGAAGTCATAAGTATGAAACGAATTAGCTTGAAATGAAGAGGCTATGCTATCGAAATAATAGCTGGCTCATCAGTACGAAAGGTAAATTGTATGGAATTGCTATCTCATGTCTTGCTCGCATCATATTCATCACTGAGACATTCGAAGCATAGCTACAATGCAGAAACCTTCAGCAATCGTGACAAAGTGAACCCATTTTTCAGCTTGCCCATACTTTCAAGTGTAATCCTATGACTGTGATACATGTAAACTTTTAAGAAAGTTTGAGCAAACCGGAAGTGTTAAAGACCTGCCCAGCCAGAGAAGACGGCAAGAATGGGCTATGAAATTATTCAGAACAACATAATATCATCGTGAGCAAGCTGTCTTGCAGCTATACGAGCTGAACGTTACCTTACGCGTTAATGATGTGAATTTGTACTTTGTTGGTGCCAATATTGTTACTGCTTACAAGAAGTCAGTTATTTTTCTTTTTTTTCTTCGTTTTGCTAATAAATGAAATACTACTTCGTGAACATCTTCTGAAAATTTTATATCAATAGCTTACATATCAACCCAGTTATGATCAAATATATAGGTGTATACTTAGAAAAGTTGTTAAGTGTATTGAGTCTTTTCAAAAGGCTAGATTTAGATATAAAAAAACCAGTGCTTTATTATTATGTCATGATCAACTCTGGCTAATCCATGTACATCCAAGGGACCAACATTTGGTGGTCTTTTGCCCGAGTTCATGGAATTTTTCCATGGTACCTACAATGGTCATGTGATGACACCAGGTCAGAATTCTTAGGTGATATAAGTCAGTACTTAGGATGAATTGTTTTAAGGCAAGATATCAGCACTAAAACAGTGAAATATTGCCTATTGCTAATTTGATTATTTAATTGCCTTAATAAAAAAATATGACCGAACAATGGACTTCCCATATATAAGAACTTATTTTCAATCTCATTATTTGAAATGAAAATTTTGGCTGAGCGAGCATATGAAAATATTCTTTATAGAAAATCGGCACTCTAAAATACCCAAATTTGTTTCCCTTAAAACAAACTTCGTTTACTTTTTCTCGTAAAATATATTGTTTTCTTTGGCGACAATTGGTACGAATGTTGTAGGCCCTTGCTTAGTCTTGTTGTTTTGGTGCTTGTTAAACAATAACAAAAGCTAAAATACAACATTTGTTTGGCAGTATTATTTTCTAAAACCCATCCGAATTCGTTGAGTTGCCTCAGATTTTAGCACGCCATGGACAACTCAGCAAAATTCTGTAAGTATACAGATTAGCAAAATGTATAGGACTGACGATTGTGCAAGTGGGATTACGTGTTTCCTCTGTCCCGGTGAATACGTGTCAGCTACAGGTTGTTAGAATGCATTATATAAATTTCTCTTCATTATTGTTTCGTAACGTAGGGTATCTGTGTTAGTATGAATTTAGATTTAGGTTTTATGCCTAGCAGGGACCTCGTGTTACAAGTAGCGTGTTCAGTTACCGCGAACGTTACAGAACGTTACATAACGATACATTCGGAACTCCTCGGCCATTCGCTGCGAATAATCTAATCTAATACACAAATATGCGATCGTTAAGGCAATGAGTGATGTATCAAAATTTACGAACTAAAAACGAAACATCACTCAATGCCTACACGATCATATATGTGTGTTTACTTCAACACCGGTAGTTTCAAAATAGCGTCTAAATATGTCCGAGACTATTCGCAGCAAATGGCCGGGGAGTTCCTAATGTATCGTTATGTAACGTTCTGTAACGTTCGCGGCAACTGAACACGCTACAGTGCTTTCAAAATACATTGCACAATAATACCATTAATTAAATAATCGCAAAATGCATAATAAACGTTATGAATTTCGGTCCATACAAGCCCGTATAATGGTCGACACAAACAGTTTAGGCGGTGTAAGCCAGTAAGCTCAGTCAGGGGCTTCATATACACTGGCACCAAAAATGCTTTAAAATAATATTTTGTCAACGAAAGCAAAAAACGACCCCCCGTACACACTAGTATCGTGTTCGAGTTGTATAATTATAACATGTACATTTGTATTTAAAAGGAACTGTGCATGTTTACGAGGGACTATTTTGAAACACGTTTTTTTATGGTAATTTATATTATGGACTCCAGTGCCAGTATTCGTGAACATATAAAATAATTTAGAGAGAGAGAGAGAGTGAGAGTGAGAGAGAGAGAGAGAGAGAGAGAGAGAGAGAGAGAGAGAGAGAGAGAGAGAGAGAGAGAGAGAGAGAGAGAGAGAGAGAGAGACAGAGAGACAGAGAGACAGAGAGACAGAGAGACGAGAGAGACAGAGAGACAGAGAGAGAGAGAGAGAGAGACAGACAGAGAGACAGAGAGACAGAGAGAGAGAGAGAGAGAGAGAGAGAGAGAGAGAGAGAGAGAGAGAGAGAGAGAGAGACAGAGAGAGAGAGAGAGACAGAGAGAGACAGAGAGAGAGAGACAGAGAGACAGAGAGACAGAGACAGAGAGACAGAGACAGAGAGACAGAGAGACAGAGACAGAGAGAAAGAGAAAACATTCTCGTTCCCAGATTCTTGATTGAGAATCCTACTAGAATCTGGGAACGAGAATGGATATAATGAGTTTTAGAACCTTGTTAGGTCTATCCCTGATCTAATATCAGGCACGTAGGAAGCATTTTCAGATTGGGGGGGGGGGGCTAATTTGTACAGATTTATTTTAAGAAAAAGAAAACATTAACCAATGTTACAGTACTTATGTTTAAGTTTAATTTTACACTGCATTTGAGCATCTTGTTCCATAAAAAGTGTTTGCAATATTGATTTTGAAGAAAAAAGCACACATGTATCAATCAATTTAGTGTGACAAATAAAATAAAGATCCTCAATCACTATAACTGCTGAAAATATGGGGGGGGCTAAGCCCCACCCCTCTTGTTCCTACGGGCCTGAATATTGTTTAATATTTGACAAGCTTGAAATAGTTTGGACCATCCATAATTGTTACATCCTATTAAAATAACAGATTTTATAAATAATTCAGGCCACAAAAGCGAAGATGCGACACTGGCCTGCTATACGGAAAATGCCGACCCTTTCCGAGTGCGCTTTTAAGCACCTTATACATAATCGAATATGACCGTTTCATTCCGAATGAAGACCATTTGTGTACAAAATCTCGCTACGCATGACTAATTTCATCGAGTTCTGGTTGCCATACGTGTGTAGTTTTCCTCCATTGATAGAACACAAAACCCGTGTTTTACATTCCTGAGTAATCACGTGGTTTATAGCTAAAGATGGCGAATGCTTGATTAGGCTGTAGCGTGGTTGATTCAACTTAAAAGTTCTTATTTTATAGTGTACGGATAGATTTTCATGGAATTTTGGTGAGTTTTTCCCCCGTTTTATCCCCTCATTTATCTTTTAAATTTGTAAATAACCGTATTTTTACCGTATCGTGTAATCTAACCCGTCAACTGTAACCTTGTTTTTCCCGCTGTTTACATGCCGAAAGATTACTGCAGTGTACTCATCTTGTATCGAGAGTCTTGATAGTTTCTGGGAACGAGAATGGTACCCTATTTGGTTTCACTTATTTATACTTTATAATTATGAAACATTGTTGGATTATATATGTACTTCTATCCTTATCATGTGCCTCGTAAAAAATATTTATATCTCTTTATGTACCTCATTTATTCATGCCGATATGAAATGAGAGAATAAAAGAATTTGTATTTGATTCAGATAGAAAGAGTGACAGACTTGATCTTTACCATAACTATTAGCTACCTTATGACTAAGTAAGTTGGACCTTCTCATTCCCATCCAGCATAGAGGAGGGGGGGGGGGGTTCCATGCTCATTTGATCGTTTTACATTTTTGTGTAATCATCTTCATGAGCTGTGTAGAAATTGCTATTCATCTTTATTGACGAGGAATTTGTGCCACTGAATAAAATGTTGTTTTGGTTGTATATTGGATTATCATAATGAATTTATTGTGAGCAGTGACACCAGTAACAACAGAAACAACAGCGCGATCAATCTTACTGCTGTACTGCCTGCAGCAACTTAAGCAAGATAATCATTCTCATTTCTGGCAGTTACTATCTATCCACCTGGGCCCATACTATTAGGGCTGTCACGATATACCGGTATACTGGTATATTGCAATACGCACCTGTGGCGATACGTACCGCGATACGAATTTAACATACCAGTATTTGGCAATATTTTTTTATTTCAGTGGAAAAAATTTCCCACCCAAAATGAAAATAGCGAAACATCATTTTTTCCATTGTTCATTCATGGGGCGCCTTCGATTGATTGTGCAAAACATGTTTTTAAATCGAATACTTCGGGACAGGAAGTTGTGAAACTAGCATGGCTTCCAGGAGCTTGATTGCTAGGACGTTCTGCAGCTAGAGGGGCGGTTGTTTCTTTCAATTAAAGCATCTTTTTTATGCAAAAATGTATCACAGTGCTAAATGACCGTATAAACTTAAATAAGCTAGATCAGTAGCTGCAGGTAAGTTATGCAATGTTTCTGTTAAATGCAGCGGAGGCACAATGAATCTAAAAACCTGCAATATATCGTGTAGGTATCGCAGTACGGTGCTAGCGTATTGCAATATATCGCGATACACTTCTGGCGTATCATGACAGCCCTATATACTATCAGTATCAACCTCACTAAAACTGGCCCAGTGAAATTTACGCATTATTTAACTGTTTTTGTTCGCAACAATTGTATTTATGATAAATGACCATAAAACATTGTGTCATTGCAGATTGTGTTTCATTATGAGTATAATCACAGATGTGTTTCCATGGCAACAGAAGTGACAATGTAAGCCTTGTGACATTGTGAAACAGCAACCCTCTCAGATATTGTAATAAAGATTGACAGATGATTTAAATGATGGTTTAAAAGTGATGAAATAGCTTGTATGGTATGTTAACTATTTAATTACATACTTTTCTAGGTACGAGTCTATGGTCATGTGATCTACATTAAGAGAAGGGGATACCCCTTCGGAATCCATCCCATCTTTGTCACTAGCTATGACTTTTTGGTTGGCACTATGCTGAAGGGAAAAGGTATTGAATGGGCTTTAAATGTTTTATTTAAGTGCTCAGATTTGCACCTTTGAATTGGGAAAATTAAAAAAAATTCAACCTAGAGCCGCCCGGCTAGCTCAGTTGGTAGCACGCTAGTCTACTGATCGAGGGGTCGTGGGTTCGATTCCCGGGCAGGGCATACTTTCGTGGAGCTTGGTCAAGAAATTATTTTGTACAGCCTTTCCCCCTCCTACCAATGATTTTTAATAATGTACTTGGAGTTTTCTTTAAAAACTATCTGTTTTCACTGCAACTGTTTTTATTTCTTAAAGTATCAACTTCAAACTTTAAGTATATGTTCCTTATCATTAACCATATCTCATGTGACAAGGTTCTTTACTTCAAATATTTTTTTTCAAAATTATCTCCCCTTGAACTTAGAATTTTGTTAAAAAAATATTTGTTTTTACTGCAACTGTTCTATTTCTTTAGATATCAGTTTCAAACTTTAAAAATATGTTTCTTATTATCAACCACATTTCATGTGACAAGGTTAATAACTCCAATTACATGTTTTCAGAATTATCCCCTTTTTTGAGTTTTCTTTAAAAAATGTCTTTATGGCAACTGTTTTATTTAGAACTGTAAGTATTTATTTCAAACTTTAAATGCATATATATTCCTTATTATCAACCACATCTCATGTGACAGGGTTCATAACACCAAATATTTTTTTTTCAAAATATTCTACTGTGAACTTAGTTTTTCTGTAAAAATAACCATTATTTTTACTTTAACCTTTTCTTTATTCCATAAGGTATCATTTTCAGATATATATGTTCCTTATCATTTACCACGTCTCATGTGACAAACACTTACTTAGTCAAGCATGCTGTCTCTAGTACTGACAGCTCTTGTTGGTGTTAGGCCCCATCATACTTGTGCATTTAAGATTAAAAATTTGTTCAAATTGAGATATGTTTTGAAGTACTTATAAATAGATATTTTTAGTAGACCTTATAAGTTGATTTGAATTAAAGTAGGTATGCTTTTTCATCAGTCCTTTGTCTTTGTGACTGTTAATGGACATTACCAGATTTGTTTTAGAGTTATGCTCCTTCATACTTACATATATTGAATTTACTTAATGTATTTATTTCTAGGGCTGTCACGATATACCGGTATATTGCAATACGCAACTGCAGCAATACGTACCGCGGTACTATTTTAATGTACCGGTATTTGGGATATTTTTTACTTCATTGGAAAATTCTTCCCTTTGCGAAATTAAAGTAGCAGACTTTGTTCATTCCATATAATCCTAAGTTACAAGAATTTAACCGTCTGGGGCGCGTCTCCGACCTAAATGATCGTTAATACTTAAAGAGGCTAGATTCTATCAGTAGCTGCATAAATATAAGATTTGCAATGTTTCAATTAAATACAGCGAAGGCACAACAAATTTAAAAGCCCGCAATATATTGTTGTATGTATCGCAATACGATGCCAGCTTGTTGCAATATATCGCGGTACGCTTGTGGCGTGTCGTGACAACCCTATTTATTTCTAATTAAGGATATTTGATTTTAAGTTTACATGCTTAGTTATCAGTGCTACATCTATGCAACTACAAAGGAATGGATAAATTATTTGTAGAGTTATGACCCTTTTAAATGTTTAAAATAAGGCTTTTCAAAGTGAAATATTAATTATTCTCTCCAAAATATTTAAGGTAAAATTTTTATATCTTGATAAATAATTTTTTGCTTGACTTTTCAAAGAAATGTAGAGCTCTCCCTACAAATACTCGACCTAGCATCCCAGTCCATATTTCTGATTAAAGTTTTTGTGCAGTAAAATATATTTTACTACAACTTTTTTATTTCTTATCTCCCCTTGAACTTAGTTTTCTTTAAAAAATATCTGTTTTTACTGCAACTGTTTTATTTCTTTAGGTATCAATTTCAAACTTTAAATATATGTTCCTAAATATCAACCACATCTCATGTGACAAGGTTCTTAACTTCGAATACATTTTTTTCAGAATAATCTCCCCTTGAACTTAGAATTTTCTTTGAAAAAAGAATTTGTTTTTACTGTAACTGTTTTATATCTTTAGAAGTCATCTTCAAACTTTAAATATATGCTCCTTATTATCAACCACATCTCATGTGACAATGTTCATAACTCCAAATAATTTTTTTCCAGAATTATCTCCCCATGAACTTAAGGTTTTCTTTAAAAAAATATTTGTTTTTTACTGCAACTGTTATATTTCTGTAGGTATCAATTTCAGACTTAAGATATGTTCCTTATAATCAACCACCATTCGCAACACCTCAACCTTTCATGAATAAATAATCTCGAAAGGATTCGTGGGGGGGGTCTACCCGGCAGCTTGGGATTTTGCTACCTACGCGTGGCAAAGCACGTAATGTTTGTGCAAAATAGTTCTTGTAGTATACACACTGATCTTTGCCAAAACATATTTCAATGTTATATATTGAATCAAATATTGTTCAGCGATGTCATTTAACTGTGTTATTTTAGATTTACAGACTGAAAAAAACATCACTCATCGCCTAAAGATCATGTATTTGTTTACTTGGTTTCAAAATGGCCTCTAAATATGTCTAAGGTTATTCGTAGCGAATGACTGAGGAGTTCCAAATGAATCAACAATAAATATGACTTAGTAATTATTGTTAGACTGATTTATTTCCTTTGGAAAACTAAGTCCTATCTTAACAGCTCTTTTATTTATAGATTTTACTTGAGTTTAGTGTCATAATTAGCTTTTTTTAAATTTCATTAGCACCAACCAATCAGTATTATGATTTTTTATATTTTAGGTGTACAATATAACCACATGGAAATTGGTTAAGATGATTACGATCAGGAAATGTATGTTCATCAGCAAGAAGATAAGTACAGCTTTTTTACAAATAAATAAATTATAACGATTTTATAGCTTGAATGAGCCGCTAGCTCAGATGGTTGCACGCAAGTCTACTGATCGAGGGGACGTGGGTATAATTCCTGGGCGGGGCATACTTCTGTGGAGCTTGGTTATGAAATTATTTCTATGGCCATTGTCCCTCCCACCAATGATTCTTAATTATGTAGGACAGCTGTCAGTCACTGACGAAAGTATTTGCTACGTATTTTGTTAACAGCTAAATCCAGAGATTTTGCCTTTCCAGGAACAGTGAGTAGGTCGACTGACTATTGTTATATGACCTATACAATGTGTTGCTAAGGCAAAACACAACAAAACAAAACAAACAAAACTTTCTCTCATTCCATGGGTAATTATACAATAAACATTCAATGTACAATATCATGATAATATACAGTGAACATTTAATCTACATTGCATTATAAAATGTACCCATTCTTTCTATTTCTTTTAATCTTCTTATTTTTCTATCTTTTCGTGTAGACATTTGATGGACATGCGCAGTCAGATTCAGTACAACAGTACGTAGTTAGGCTAACCCAACCCATGAATAAATAGTCCCCTTGTTAACAATATATGACAGTATGAAGCAGTCTTGTTGTCAACACACAATACATGAAAATATTATTGTTTATTCTGTTTTAACATTTTCGATTAAGAACTGCCATTCATCTGCTAAAATATAGATAGCAAGTTATGTAACCTCTGATCTGTTTCTGTTCTTTTTTACATTTGATTGGGTTCCAGATGTGCTAAATATAGACACAAGTAACCTGCAATTTTCCACTGTCTAAAAACAGATCATATACCTGTGGTGTAGAAAATCATGATCGGTTGATTCGCGTTTTTCTGAGGGTGGTATCAGCATCATGATCCTTCGTTATACAGTTTGTTTGTGAATTATAGACCCTGCAAGTCCTCTTTCTAATGACACCATCAAAGTTTGCCCTGTTAAATCCATCTCTGGACAGCACTATCAGTGCTTTGATTCTATCTTTTCATGAGCAAATGTACAGTAAACATTCAATATAAAAAATCATGTGGTAATATGCAGTTAACATTGAATATATCTCAACAAGTACTCTATCTTTCTATTTCTTTAAATATTTTTCTAACTTACTATCTTTTCACGATAGTATACAGAAAGACATAATCAATATAGAAGTTCATGTGACAGTATGCAATAAACGTTCAATTTATCTAAAAATGTACAAACTCTTTCTGTTGTTTAAGTTTCATCTGTTCTTGTCATCAGTAAACATAAATGTATAAAGTAAAAAATCATGTGGTAATATGCAGTTATCATTCAAATTTCAATCTATCTTAAAATGTACTCATTCTTTTTGTTTTAAGTCTAAAGCATTTTACAACATCTATTTTTTATTAAACTATGAATGAATATGTTCATATTGCATTTCAAAGTGCATTTTCAAAAATGTTCAAACAGAGATAATAATTACGGTGTGGGTGACTTATTTTCAGTATTGATATGTAGTTAATGATGTGCTTGCATACCAGGTATTTTCTGAATTTTTACTTTCAAGATTTTCTTTCTATTCTATTTTTGAATTTTTGAAATTTTGGAGTGAAAATTATCAGCTTTACATCAATTGTGTTTAAGCTAACGAATGCCTTTTTACTTTTTTTCTTACTGTTAAAAAATTTTGTTTTTCTGTTTTGTTTTATTTTTTGTAATTGTAAGCATACAGATTTTTCATCTTAGGCATCTTAAGTATTTTTGTTTTAAACTTATTTAAGGTTTTACATGCGATAGTCACTAGACACTGGTCAAATGGAGATTGGTCGATATGACTTGGTCACGGAGTCTTACCTCTCCAGTTGATGTCAATGGAGTCAGTGATGTGTTTGCATGTTTTTTCACTATTTTTACTTTATTTTGTTAATTTTTATTTTCTTTTTTATCAATTTTTTGCTAGTAGGTTAATTTTTCAATCTTAGATTTTTGCTGTAGGTTTTTTTTAAAGTTGATGTAGGTTTTTGTTTTACAATTTGAGGTTTAACATGCGATAGACACTAGGCACTGGTCAAATGGAGATTGGTCGATATGACTTGGTCACGGAGTCTTACCTCTCCAATTGATGTAAACGGAGTCTGTGATGTGTTTGCATGTTTTTTTTTATTTTTACTTTATTTTATTTTTTTTTTCAATTATTTTGCTAGTAGGTTTATTTTTCATCAATAATTTTGCTAGTAGGTTATTTTTTCAATCTTAGATTTTTGCTGTAGGTTATTTTTTTACAGTTGATGTAGGTTATTTTTTCAAATTTGAGGTTTAACATGCGATAGACACTAGACTCTGGTCAAATGGAGATTGGTCGATATGACTTGGTCACGGAGTCTTACCTCTCCAATTGATGTAAACAGAGTCAGTGATGTGTTGGCATTTTTTTTTCTATTTTTTACTTTATTTTATTATTTTTATTATATGCCCGAAAGAATTTCGGGCATATTATGTTATACCCCCTGATGTCCGTCCGTCTGTTTGCTGTTAGCAATTTGGTTTTTTCGAAGCATAACTTAAGTTCCATTTGGCCCACAATATTCAAACTTCATAGGATGATTGTCCATATTGGGTAGAAGACCCCTATTGATTTTGGGGTCACAAGGTCAAAGGTTCAGGTCACTAATACCTTAAAACTGAAAACAGTTTCCTGAGCATAACTTAGGTTCCATTTTGCCCACAATATTCAAACTTAATAGGATGATTGTCCATATTGGTTTGAGGACCCCTATTGATTTTGGGGTCACAAGGTCAAAGGTCCAGGTCACTATTACTTTAAAACTGAAATCAGTTTCCGGAGCATAACTTAAGTTCCATTTGGTCCACAATATTCAAACTTCATACGATGATTGTCTATATTGGGTAGAAGACCCCTATTGATTTTGGGGTCACAAGGTCAAAGGTCCAGGTCACTATTACCTTAAAACTGAAAACAGTTTCCGGAGCATAACTTAAGTTCCATTTGGTCCACAATATTCAAACTTAATAGGATGATTGTCCATATTGGTTTGAGGACCCCTATTGATTTTGGGGTCACAAGGTCAAAGGTCCAGGTCACTATAACTTTAAAACTGAAATCAGTTTCCGGAGCATAACTTAAGTTCCATTTGGTCCACAATATTCAAACTTAATATGATGATTGTCCATATTGGTTTGAGGACCCCTATTGATTTTGGGGTCACAAGGTCAAAGGTCCAGGTCACTATTACTTTAAAACTGAAATCAGTTTCCGGAGCATAACTTAAGTTCCATTTGGTCCACAATATTCAAACTTCATAGGATGATTGTCCATATTGGTTTGAGGACCCCTTTTGATTTTGGGGTCACAAGGTCAAAAGTCCAGGTCACTATTACTTTAAAACTAAAAACAGTTTCCGGAGCATTACTTAAGTTCCATTTGGTCAACAATATTCAAATTAAAAAAAAAAAACACTTTCGGGCATATAATGTTCAGCCTAGCAGTGCTTTTGTTTTCTTTTTTATCAATAATTTTGCTAGTAGGTTAATTTTTCAATCTTAGATTTTTGCTGTAGGTCATTTTTTTTAAGTTGATGTAGGGTTTTTTTACCATTTGAGGTTTAACATGCGATAGACACTAGGCACTGGTCAAATGGAGATTGGTCGATATGACTTGGTCACGGAGTCTTACCTCTCCAATTGATGTAAACGGAGTCTGTGATGTGTTTGCATGTTTTTTTTTATTTTTACTTTATTTTGTTTTTTTTTTTATATTTTTTTAATAATTTTTTTGCTAGTAGGTTAATTTTTTTATCAATAATTTTGCTAGTAGGTTACTTTTTCAATCTTAGATTTTTGCTGTAGGTTATTTTTTTCTGTTAATGTAGGTAATTTTTTATCATTTGAGGTTTAACATGCGATAGACACTTTTAAGGCACTGGTCAAATGGAGATTGGTCGATATGACTTGATCACGGAGTCTTACCTCTCCAATTGATGTAAACGGAGTCTGTGATGTGTTTGCATGTTGTTTTTTTTATTTTTACTTAATTTTGTTATTTTTTGTTTTCCTTTTTTTTAATCATTTTTTTGCTAGTAGGTTAATTTTTCATCAATAATTTTGCTAGTAGGTTTTTTTTTCAATCTTAGATTTTTGCTGTAGGTTATTTTTTTCAGTTGATGTAGGTTATTTTTTATCATTTGAGGTTTAACATGCGATAGACACTTTTAAGGCACTGGTCAAATGGAGATTGGTTGATATGACTTGATCACGGAGTCTTACCTCTCCAACTGATGTAAATGGAGTCTGTGATGTGTTTGCATGTTTTTTTTATTTTTACTTAATTTTGTATTTTTTTTCTTTTTTTTTTAAATCATTTTTTTGCTAGTAGGTTAATTTTTCATCAATAATTTTGCTAGTAGGTTATTTTTTCAATCTTAGATTTTTGCTGTAGGTTATTTTTTTCAGTTAATGTAGGTTATTTTTTATCATTTGAGGTGTAACATGCGATAGACACTTTTAAGGCACTGGTCAAATGGAGATTGGTCGATATGACTTGATCACGGAGTCTTACCTCTCCAATTGATGTAAACGGAGTCTGTGATGTGTTTGCATGTTGTTTTTTTATTTTTACTGAATTTTGTTATTTTTTGTTTTCCTTTTTTTAATCATTTTTTGCTAGTAGGTTAATTTTTCATCAATAATTTTGCTAGTAGGTTATTTTTTCAATCTTAGATTTTTGCTGTAGGTTATTTTTTTCAGTTGATGTAGGTTATTTTTTATCATTTGAGGTTTAACATGCGATAGACACTTTTAAGGCACTGGTCAAATGGAGATTGGTCGATATGACTTGATCACGGAGTCTTACCTCTCCAATTGATGTAAACGGAGTCTGTGATGTGTTTGCATGTTTTTTTTTTAGTTTTACTTAATATGTTATTTTTTGTTTTCCTTTTTTTAAATCATTTTTTTGCTAGTAGGTTAATTTTTCATCAATAATTTTGCTAGTAGGTTTTTTTTTCAATCTTAGATTTTTGCTGTAGGTTATTTTTTTCAGTTGATGTAGGTTATTTTTTATCATTTGAGGTTTAACATGCGATAGACACTTTTAAGGCACTGGTCAAATGGAGATTGGTTGATATGACTTGATCACGGAGTCTTACCTCTCCAACTGATGTAAATGGAGTCTGTGATGTGTTTGCATGTTTTTTTTATTTTTACTTAATTTTGTATTTTTTTTCTTTTTTTTTAAATCATTTTTTTGCTAGTAGGTTAATTTTTCATCAATAATTTTGCTAGTAGGTTATTTTTTCAATCTTAGATTTTTGCTGTAGGTTATTTTTTTCAGTTAATGTAGGTTATTTTTTATCATTTGAGGTGTAACATGCGATAGACACTTTTAAGGCACTGGTCAAATGGAGATTGGTCGATATGACTTGATCACGGAGTCTTACCTCTCCAATTGATGTAAACGGAGTCTGTGATGTGTTTGCATGTTGTTTTTTTATTTTTACTGAATTTTGTTATTTTTTGTTTTCCTTTTTTTAATCATTTTTTGCTAGTAGGTTAATTTTTCATCAATAATTTTGCTAGTAGGTTATTTTTTCAATCTTAGATTTTTGCTGTAGGTTATTTTTTTCAGTTGATGTAGGTTATTTTTTATCATTTGAGGTTTAACATGCGATAGACACTTTTAAGGCACTGGTCAAATGGAGATTGGTCGATATGACTTGATCACGGAGTCTTACCTCTCCAATTGATGTAAACGGAGTCTGTGATGTGTTTGCATGTTTTTTTTTTTAGTTTTACTTAATATGTTATTTTTTGTTTTCCTTTTTTTAAATCATTTTTTTGCTAGTAGGTTAATTTTTCATCAATAATTTTGCTAGTAGGTTATTTTTTCAATCTTAGATTTTTGCTGTAGGTTATTTTTTTCAGTTGATGTAGGTTATTTTTTATCATTTGAGGTTTAACATGCGATAGACACTTTTAAGGCACTGGTCAAATGGAGATTGGTCGATATGACTTGATCACGGAGTCTTACCTCTCCAATTGATGTAAATGGAGTCTGTGATGTGTTTGCATGTTTTTTTTATTTTTACTTAATTTTGTAATTTTTTGTTTTCTTTTTTTTTAAATCATTTTTTTGCTAGTAGGTTAATTTTTCATCAATAATTTTGCTAGTAGGTTATTTTTTCAATCTTAGATTTTTGCTGTAGGTTATTTTTTTCAGTTAATGTAGGTTATTTTTTATCATTTGAGGTGTAACATGCGATAGACACTTTTAAGGCACTGGTCAAATGGAGATTGGTCGATATGACTTGATCACGGAGTCTTACCTCTCCAATTGATGTAAACGGAGTCTGTGATGTGTTTGCATGTTGTTTTTTTATTTTTACTGATTTTGTTATTTTTTGTTTTCCTTTTTTTTAATCATTTTTTGCTAGTAGGTTAATTTTTCATCAATAATTTTGCTAGTAGGTTATTTTTTCAATCTTAGATTTTTGCTGTAGGTTATTTTTTTCAGTTGATGTAGGTTATTTTTTATCATTTGAGGTTTAACATGCGATAGACACTTTTAAGGCACTGGTCAAATGGAGATTGGTCGATATGACTTGATCACGGAGTCTTACCTCTCCAATTGATGTAAACGGAGTCTGTGATGTGTTTGCATGTTTTTTTTTTTAGTTTTACTTAATATGTTATTTTTTGTTTTCCTTTTTTTAAATCATTTTTTTGCTAGTATGTTAATTTTTCATCAATAATTTTGCTAGTAGGTTATTTTTTCAATCTAAGATTTTTGCTGTAGGTTATTTTTTTCAGTTGATGTAGGTTATTTTTTATCATTTGAGGTTTAACATGCGATAGACACTTTTAAGGCACTGGTCAAATGGAGATTGGTCGATATGACTTGATCACGGAGTCTTACCTCTCCACCTGATGTAAATGGAGTCTGTGATGTGTTTGCATGTTTTTTTTATTTTTACTTAATTTTGTAATTTTTTGTTTTCTTTTTTTTTAAATCATTTTTTTGCTAGTAGGTTAATTTTTCATCAATAATTTTGCTAGTAGGTTATTTTTTCAATCTTAGATTTTTGCTGTAGGTTATTTTTTTCAGTTAATGTAGGTTATTTTTTATCATTTGAGGTGTAACATGCGATAGACACTTTTAAGGCACTGGTCAAATGGAGATTGGTCGATATGACTTGATCACGGAGTCTTACCTCTCCAATTGATGTAAACGGAGTCTGTGATGTGTTTGCATGTTGTTTTTTTATTTTTACTGATTTTGTTATTTTTTGTTTTCCTTTCTTTTAATCATTTTTTGCTAGTAGGTTAATTTTTCATCAATAATTTTGCTAGTAGGTTATTTTTTCAATCTTAGATTTTTGCTGTAGGTTATTTTTTTCAGTTGATGTAGGTTATTTTTTATCATTTGAGGTTTAACATGCGATAGACACTTTTAAGGCACTGGTCAAATGGAGATTGGTCGATATGACTTGATCACGGAGTCTTACCTCTCCAATTGATGTAAACGGAGTCTGTGATGTGTTTGCATGTTTTTTTTTTTAGTTTTACTTAATATGTTATTTTTTGTTTTCCTTTTTTTAAATCATTTTTTTGCTAGTAGGTTAATTTTTCATCAATAATTTTGCTAGTAGGTTATTTTTTCAATCTAAGATTTTTGCTGTAGGTTATTTTTTTCAGTTGATGTAGGTTATTTTTTATCATTTGAGGTTTAACATGCGATAGATACTAGGCACTGGTCAAATGGAGATTGGTCGATATGACTTGATCACGGAGTCTTACCTCTCCAATTGATGTAAACGGAGTCTGTGATGTGTTTGCATGTTTTTTTCTATTTTTTTCTTTATTTTGTTATTTTTTGTTTCATTTTTTTAATCAATAATTTTCTAGTAGGTTATTTTGTAATCTTTTGATTCTGCTGGTCAGCTAGCTGATACAATTGGTGTAGGGTTTTTTTTAACAATATTTTTACTTTATTTTTTTTCTTATATTCAAGTGTAGTTACTTTTATAGATAAATGATAATATTATAATTTAGTAAACTAATGTTTTTTGTAATGAAAGGTTTTGTAAGTAAAAGACATTGCTCAGACATGTTTACACATATGGTGAGGAAAGCACCTGTCATTGTTCAGGACACTCAATTTTTTGGAGTGGCCAGTAGGTCTTATGCCTCCTTGTTGCTCACTGTGGTAATTGGGAGTACAGTTATTTTATATACTGCACTGTAGGTTGGCTTGTCTTGTCAATCACTTATTTAGTTATTTTGTTTTGAATTCTCATAATACATAGTTTTTTTTTCATTAAAATTTGTCAATATATTTGAATCAATTTGTAATTCATTAAGACTTGGTAAGCAGCACAACCACTTTTACTTATTTCTTGTATTTTTGAAGTTTGTTGATAATATTTCCTGGAAGATTGTTTCAATGCATTCTCAACAGTTTTATATTATGATAGAAGCAAGTTATGTATCAGTCATTTTTTATTTTTATAAGTTTATTATGATTAAATTCAATTTTTGATAGTACATGTATATCAATCTGAAATTCATAGATTTCATGGCTAATTACCTTATAGGGTGTAAAATTTGTCCACTTTATTCTATATTTATTTCCCTTGCAGCATCTTTTTTGTTTTGACATCAGTGACCGCAATTATGGTTTGAAGTTAGTTGAACAATATTGAGCCATTATGGCTTGCTTGTCAAACGTTCTACTACTGCATGAAGTCTGCATAACCAACAAAGCTAGCCACAAATCTTGCACCAAGTATTCATTTTGTTGAAATTCTCTCTTTTTTCTCTTAATAATAGTTCTGAAAATTGGTCCCAACTCATGGTTTAAGCCATCTTGTATATTATAAATTATTATACATTTCCAATTAATATCATTGTTTCCTTTTCTAAGGAATCTATGTAAATATAACACATACACACATGCAATTTGATTACATATAAAACCCGATCTGAAATTTTCCACTTGCCTATTCGCTAATTTAGATCTGGCCTATTTCTTACAAGGATCATGTTCAGGTGACCTTTTCTCATTATAATATTCTTGAGGAAATGGTTATGTTTAGTACCTTTTTTACATTGTCTACGTCACGCAATTTGAAATGAGTTGTCCAATCACAGACTGGAAAGCTACGCATTTATTGGTCAATATTGGTCATTTCAACGTAACCCTCCATGTAAACCTTAGAGATCCTGTATGACAACACTCTACAGGATATCTGTTTACAGAGATTGACACACATGTGACTTGTGTACAAATGATTTATTGTAAATATAAAACATAACATCAGTTTTCCTTCTGCCATACCGAATAGCTTCTTTGCTTACATACACTACATGTACCAAGCCATGCCCTACCTTATCCTACATCATGAAAAGCAATATTTGACTGAGCATACTGTGGTAGTTAGGTATGCAGTCTTAAATTTTAACTTAACAAAGTGTAACGTGCACCGAGCAGAAGGCATTATAAAACAGTAACACAATATAAATGTATTAAATATATATGTATATATATATTCCTCAGGGACTAACTAGACCTGTGAATGTAATCAAACAAAAGAAATAAGAAAGACAAAACATGAAACGTATACAAAACAAATAGTGATTGAATGAAATACGAGTTCAAAGTATATTAAATTAATGCCCCGACAAAAGAGTTCCACTTTCAACATATAAACCTTAAGTTATGACTCACTATACACAACAACAGAGTGCTCCAGCTCACAGTCCATTTCAGCTTATAACAATAAAGAACCATATAAACTGCGTCATTCAGGCATTACAACTACTTATATGTCTAACGCCAGACGCAAACCACATCCCCCTCGCTTCAACCCAGCACTAAACTTATCTATGACTCTCTCACATTAGTTGGGCTTTCAATGAGAAGACAAGCCCATATATCTTGTAGTGCTTATGTACAAAAGAGACCTAATTAAAGTGAAGTGAACAGTCTGGATTCACCAGTCTGACTCCAATTTTCTGTGTCAATTTCCGCAATTTATACCCACCTGATGCCCACGCATACCGGAACTGAAATCTGATTGGTCCATAAATACATATAGATCTACATATAGATGCTCTTTGGAACTCTCGCACTGAAAGCTCATTAGCTAGCACCTACATTGTTTTCTTATGAGTATCTATTTGTTTGTTATGTTGGGTTTAACGCCGAAGCAACACATTTTATTGGTCATATAACGGCAGTCAGTCAACTTACTCACTCCTCCTGGAAAGACTAAATCTCTGGATTTAGCTGATAACCAACTACTAAGCACATACTTTCGTCAGTGACTGACAACTGCCCTACATAATTAAAAATCATTGGTAAGAGGGAGAATGGCCGTAGAAATAATTTCATGACCAAACTCCACGAAAGTATGCCCTGCCCGGGAATCGAATCCACGACCCCTCGATCAGTAGACTTGTGTGCTACCAACTGAGCTGGCCAGGCGGCTTTTAATGAGTATCTACCTTTACCTGTTTACAAATGTTGCCTCGCTTACAATGGAGGCAACCTTACATGGAGACGTTAAAATGTAGTCATGACTGTAAGTGTTACAAAAGAAACAGTTTTTCGGGTTTCTCTTCTCTCTGCTTTTATTTATTTCAGGATGAAATTATCAATTGTGGTATGAGGTACTGATGTCTGTAGACCATGCAAGCAGGTTTAGTTTGGTTTTGTCTTTATGGTAGAACCAAGATTATTTGTAAAACTGTCATCTGTCTCAAGGATAAAAACTCAATTACAGTAAGATCTATTGTATTACTGTATTTTATACCCCCGCTTCAAAGAAGAGGGGGGTATACTGTTTTACCCTTGTCCGTGCGTGCGTGCCTGCTAGTGCTGCAACAATTCACCGAAAAGTCGATTCGATGCGATACTTTTTTTTCGATTCGATTCTTTTATAAATACAATTTGCTACAAATATGCATTTATACACATATTTGAGCTTAAAACTAAAATATATTATTTAAATTAAAGTGTTACTAAAATTGGATAACACGTACGAAACTCGAAAATCTGATAATTTTTTTATATTTGCTTTATTCAAGTACAAAATGGATTGGGTATGAATGTAAAGGTCGCGAAATGTATTATTAATGTAATATCAAACAGAGTTTCTATTCATGCTACATAACATCGTAATAGAAATTTAACAGAAATTTAACAAAGTGAAACCCAGTTTCACTGTCAACGTACACTTTGACTTTTAGGCGCGCCTTTGTTTTTATCGTTTTAACTTATGTAGACACTTTTTAAAGTCAGTATCGAATTGAAACTCACGGGTCCCGAATCAAAATCGAATCGGCACCCTTGCAATCGAGTTTCGATTTATTGAATCGAATCGTTGCAGCCCTAGTGCCTGCGTCCGTCCGTTACAAAATTTCCGTCACAGTTTTCTCAGCAACTATAACATGCAGCAGCCTTATACTTTGCATATTGCTTCATCCCATAGTCCCATGTGGTGTAAAGCGATTTCATGCTCCTTGCTCATCTACTTCCTGTTTGTCGCATATTTTTAGATTTCGTTAAATGAAAGTTACATTATGATAGTCATATTTCTCACTGCGGGGGTATCACTAGTGAGCATTAGCTCACAGATTTACTTGTTCATCTTACTGCTTGCATTACAATAGTAAGAGTATACCTACTACTGTTAAAGTTAACTTCACATCTATTCCATAATAATTCATATGTAGACCCCCCTTGGAAAAATGTTGACATGTTTCACAAACATGCTGTATCATGGGTTAAGTGCAGAACGGTTGTACCTCAATATAAGAAAAGAGTGAGTTAAACTGTTTTGTGCCAAACCTGTGATATGGGCTCTCCTGGCAATTACATGTACATTGTTAAATCAGTGCCACGTAGAAAAGAAGGATGTAGACTATGTATAAGTCAAGTAAGCTATCTGATGCAAAGAAGTCTCTTGGTGCAATTTGAATATCAAATTCACCCCTCACAAACTCTTATTTTACTTGTGACAGCAATCTATAAGATACCTGTTTACTGAAATTGACTCTTGGTGTGACTTGAAGTGAGAAACAGGTCTCAACACAAAAAATTGCCCCTGAAAACCTATTGCAACTTTTTACTGCTTGTGCGTATTTGATTTGAGCCAGTAAAACATTTACTAGTAGCTTGTTGCCCTACTTGGAAAATTAATATTGAGCCCTGACAAAAGATAATTGAATTTGAAAAGAATTATAATTGATTAAGATTATAATAAATCTAAAGTATTTTAATTTTCAGATCTGAAAAATTTTAACAAAGATATGTCCATTGACCTGCTATATATATATATCCAAAATATCTGGTAGATGGTACATGTAACTTTAGTTGATATCTATACTGATTAACATTCAAGACAGTCTAACACATGTGTGAGTACATTTTGTTTTGTATTTTATTGTTATATTACTTGTTCATTATTAATTATAGTTTTAAGTAAATTTCTCTACAAAATCTACTTTTAGTATGCATACAATGGAATATAAAATTCATGTTCAGATAGTATAGTGTAGCAGCCAACTCACCTTACCAGGTTTCCTGGACAATACTTTACCTGTACTTGCCTAAACATTTCACTTTTGAAAAAGCTAATCTTCATGACTGAATTGTGCATTACCTAAATAATGAACATAGCATCCTAACAAATATCCACTTAAAACAGTTTATTTACAAATGATTAAGCTGCTTTTATTCATATGGTGAAATATCTTGTTAACTTAATGATTTCTAATGAATTAGGTAAACGATGGCATCGCAAAGTTGGTGGACTATTGTTACCTCTCAAATTGTAAAAGTTTGGATTTGGTGCGATTTTGGCGGACTTGGTCCGAGGTCCACTGGCTGAATTCTATGTCTGCATGCAATGGTGACCTAGTGTTTGACATCTAGATATTATATATTATCAGCGATACTCAAGAATTTCTATTGTGATCCTGTACAAGGCAAGAAAATAGCAGTTTTTTGCAATAATTATAGATTTCATTTTTTCTAAGTTTTAAATTGATTTGAGAAATTTGGCATTTGTGTACATGGGATGCCATTCCAGTACTGGTTCTTCCCAGGAAATGCTGCTTTGGTGAAGCATCCATTTCATGATTTTCTCTGATGCCAATACAGGTGTAAAGAACTTACACAAGGGCATGTTGGATTCAGTCTACTCCAAGTACTCCAGTCTACTCTGCTAGCACCAATAAATCAAATGTCCCAATTTTGTAGCAAAACAACAGAATGGTGGAAAAGGTGACAGGATGCTTTTTGTTAGATGACAACAGTCATCATAAGAATATGATGATCTGACACAAAATATGTTAAAATATGGTCAAAAACAACATTTGCAATCCTCACATTCAAACATGGGTCTCTTTTCCACCATCTTAATTAGGTCATACTCTGCTTACACCTTCTAAAAGGCAGGTGTATTCAGAGTACTTGAGAGCGTGTGATCTGGAAATTCATTGTTTGATTAAAGTTTTCAGTGATCGGAGTACTCCAATTACTAGGATCTCGTGAATCAAACACGCCCACAATAAATTTGTAGTAATTTACAAAGGGAGATAATTTATGATGTTACAAGTCAATTTAACAAACATATTTTAGTCAATTTGTATTGTTGCTGAATCCCTGCAGTTAGTAATTACCTATAGATAATGGCTCATTATAAATTAATGAAGACCTCTTTTTGGCTTCTAAATTGCATTGTATGTCTATGGAAAGTTTTTTTTTGCAATGCAGAAAAATTCAGAGTTTTTGGATTTGAGAAGGAAAATATTGGGTATGATTGTTAACAATTTTTTAAGTTATTAAAAAAACCAAAAACAGTACAGTAATTGGAAATATTTCAATTCTTAGGGGTTCAGGTTCAAAGCAGACTCTCTGTACATGTAGACTTGTTTGTAATTAATGTAGTATTTGGCAAACAAGCAAGGGCTAATTAAAAAGACTGCTATATTATTTGTAAGGGAGATAACTCACTGTAAAATATTTGGTACAATACAGTAACCTTACAGTATTAGCTCCCTTGAACATCTGTGATCTTAAATCACTGCTTTGTGATCATTTATACCTTCTCTATTCTGAATAAAAATGTACTGTCCCACAAATGAATGAATTTTTAATTTTTGGATATGTCTTCCCTGTATTTCAGAATTTTACTGATGATGTGATTTACTGATTATGTTATTTACTGATGATGTTATTTTGTTGTGAACAAGTGATGTAAGTGTTATGTTATTATTATTTATTTAATTATTAGACTTCCATTTTCTTGAGAAGTAAATGCACAAATATGATAAGTTATACAGAGTGATGAATCATATAAGTTAGAAATAAAGTATTTAGTTCAATGTGATACACATTGTACAGTTATATATTAAAATAGAATACTGGTATACGAGGGGTGTCCCAGTAAATCGTGGATTCTGTTTATGGCGGAAAAATTACGCGCAACGTTAGCACCAACTTTTAACTGCATGTGCTGTGAGTAAGTATGTTAAATTTTTAGACGGTTACTTAAAAAATAAAAGTTTTAAATTCAATTTATAAGACACTAGGTATGACGACGCGGCGCAAGCCAACGTCACATTAAGACGTCAGGTCTATGAAATCATTTCTATTCACTCTCCAAGTTTGCCTTGTTGTGAACAGTGACAAATACTGGCAATGTATTTACTTCATATTTACTTTAACAAATTTGTTTTTGTCTTACTTTTGTTACAAATTTGTGAAAT
This sequence comes from Mactra quadrangularis, assembly GCA_025267735.1. Classification (NCBI taxonomy): domain Eukaryota; kingdom Metazoa; phylum Mollusca; class Bivalvia; order Venerida; family Mactridae; genus Mactra; species Mactra quadrangularis. Next base: position 48,302,701 of record CM046303.1, on the reverse strand, counting down.
CAGTCTCAAAATATTAGTATAGTCAATGATATAATGGTCCACGGGTTTAGTTTCCAACTTTATTTTGAAAAACACTTTCAGCAGTTTTTGGTACAATAAATTCAGTGGGTATGTTACACAATGAATAACTACTCTACCGTATGTAGTATGTACAATGTATACTTAATGATTCCTTTCGTCTGTCTATGTGTTTTAATTCAAATTTATCCCAATCCATGTTGTGCCAGGCTGATTATGAAACTGAGTTGCAATTACATAGACTCAATCTTGTCCTGACGTCACCTTATCTCGTTGATGTCACAGCTTTTGTGTTTCGGTGCAAACGTGTATGACACTATTGTATAGGTATTTTATTATCTGAGATTTGGAGTGATAATATTTATATAATTTCTGCGAATGTCTACGTAAGAATAAAATGCAAATAAAAAGTTTAAGTTTGAATTTTGCTGCACACTTGAACTCAGTATGAAAGAATATTCAAGTGTGAAAGTGGTTGCGCCGCATGCACATACCTTGTATGAGCTAAACATTAAAATGACGTCTTTAATGCAAGTACTTATAGTTCAATTGCCTAATTTGTATAAAAATAAGGCTAACAAACAGTCTTGTAAATTATGATCATCATGTGACGTAAGGGAAGAAAGTTATGGACAAAGTACACGATTTACTGGGACACCCCTCGTATATAAGGTATGTATAGTCTCTTGGTTAGTGGAACAAATCACACTCAAAATGATCAAAGAATATGATAAAATTTGAATATATATAAGTCCTATCAGTTTGCTACTCACTGATAAAAACATGATTGTTCACGTTTAGGTATTGTTGGGTGATGATGTTAGGGGTGTAACAATATGGTAAAAACAGTATTGCAATATATTGCAATACACGAAACCCGTATTGCAATATATCGCAATATATTGCAATACCTATTGTTCTTTGCGCATACATGCATAGCATGAATTAATGCATGTGCATTGTCTTAATTTGATCAACATGGTACATAGATATTTGTATTTTCGAATGATCTACACATATTACGCAAATGTTGGAATAAATTAGAAAAAAGGTTTTGAATGGACTTTCAAAGATTATTATTCTCTCACTTAATATAAAATATTTCAAGTTTCCGAACACATTTTAACATTTAATCGAACATTTGAATTTTAGACTCTTATAAAACAATAAGTATGGAACATAACTAGAAAAACTGGTTCAGAGAAAAATGAGCCGGTAAAAACATCAGAAGTTGTATTGCAATATTAACCGGTATATCCGTTAACCGTTACACCCCTAGAAGATGTCACTGTGACCCAAAAGGTAAGCCCAGAATAAGTCTTCATTACAATCAAAAGAGAAATTACCAAACTCTGTATTATACATGTCATATATTGACTTAGTGTAATTGTTTCTGTATTGAGTTACATCATAGTTTGTACAGTTGAACAGACAATGACTTCATTTATCGTTGACAAGACTATCACACAGTATACATGTTACAGGATCTGACTGATAGCTTGTACAGAGGACCTTCACAAGGACATTCATAATCTTCATATATTCTGGGTTTGATCCAGAGTATGTTAAGTGAATACTGAGTTTTAGCATGTCATGTACAAGTTCGAATCTATGAAAATCAGAGTCCTCTTTTTATTTATAACTCCATGTTATCTTTTAGTGGTTGAATATAGCTGCATTGCAAGCATTCTTCCATGAGTATTTCGTTGGAAAGGTATTGTTAGTAAAGTAGTTTGAAAAATTGTGATGAAGATTGTATTTCTGTAATATTCTAGCTAGTTGTCAGTGTTAAATCCAGTTTAATAAAGTTAACAAGTCTTGTGTTGAGATAATCTGACGTTAAAATTTGTTTCACAAGATCTGATGGTGAGGCATGACAAAGAGTTCCAAGATAAAAAAGAAGCTTACTAAGATCAATGTAAGCTTTAATTGAAGGTATTCCAAGAAGATCAATTACCATCACTGGCTGAGGTAAGCCTTGTATGACCTTTAGACAGAATCAATGACATGATTCTAACTTTTTCAGAGTGGAGACGTAGATGTAGTTCCATGATTCACATAAAAACAGAGCCCTATGCAGGACACACAAGAGATGAAGTTTCACTAAGATTATTGAATTTAAATCGTTGTTGGATGTCAGCTTGTTGATGATAAAGAATAAAGTTCCTCTAATTGATTGACCAATATCATGGATATCGAATGGTAATTTTCCACTAATAGATTGTATAACACCAAAATAAAAAAAAGTTTAAATAGATTTAAAATTGTAAAGATGACATTGATTGTTTGGAATATTGGTCTAACTGAAAAAGACATGTTAGGTTTAATTCACATTTTAAGTGAAAAGTTTTTATAACTGAGTTAGTACAACATTTCACTAAGCCATTGGTTTGTTTAACTTCTAATTGAATTTCTTTTCACCTATTTGTACATTGAAACCATCATACAGTACCCACCAAAAGTTAGGAGACATAAATATTTTTTCTACTCTTCTTGAATTTTGATTATTATTTTGTAAAATCATTATTTTTAATATATTTAATTTTGGCTTGTGATAAGATGAAAACAATACTTCATAAATGCACACATTTATAAGATTCAGCATCAGACTTTCTTAAGCCTTTGAACTCATGTTTTCTGTATTTTTTTTCCATAGCATAGCTTTTATATTAGCTCTGTGTTGAACAAGTGGTGATCTGAACCACGATCCATATGTAGCGATTCACGAATCCAACTACAAATCACTAGTTAATGAAAAAACGTACAGGAATTCATATATTAAACATATAATATACACTGGGGTCCAAAAGTTTCTTTACAAATTGTTACATTTTTGTGTTTTGGAGTATATTAAAAAAAAACTTGTCGTTATTTGTAGTACATCTAATATACTGTTTATCATTAACTATCAACTATGTTCTATCATATAATTATATTCTTGTTATAAATATACAATAAAATGTTAAATGAAATGATTCTGCATAATTTTTTGCTATAAAAAGATTAAAGGAAAATATTAAACAAAATACTAGTGTAAAGAAACTTTTGGACCCCAGTATATATTTATGTTTATTAACATATGAATATAACAAAAATAAGTAAAGAACTGCAGATGCTTGTATTACATGGAAAGTCAGGTTAGAGATTTAGTGGAGCATGTAACTTGTTTATTGGCCATAATTGAACAATATATAGCGCTAATCACTGATTTTATTGTTGGCTCAGATTATTAACTTAGGCCACAACAAGTTGATCAAGTGTTCTACAGAGTTTTCTGGAAAAAAATTGGCGAGTGAGCGAAGAAAATTAAAAAAAAATCTTAATTCAGTTGCTTTAAATAGCGGTTTGACCAAAGTTAATGAGCGAGCAAGGAAATAAATCTTTTTTTTGTAAAAACTGTCAAAATTAAGGTGCAATCGAATCCATATATGTGTTTTGTGTTCTATAGAACACATGGTCAACTTGTTGTGGCCTTAGGGTAATTTAAATATTAAGCTCTCATGTGTTCTTTTTCTTTTTATCAGTTCTGACTTACCTTTTCTCAAGAAGCAGACATCTTCCCCTTATGCTAATGCTTATGCTAACAAATCTCCCAATAGCTTTGTTGTTGTTTTCAGATCATTTCTAGGTTCCTGATGTTGCCAACCATCAATGAGTTCAATACTTGAAGCAACATGTTAGTCACCTTATAGGGTGTTTGTGCGAATAGTTCAATGTTCAAATTAATTTCTGGTAAGTATATCAAAAGATTTTACACCAGTAACGTATTACTTGTTATTTTTTTGGTTGGGTTAAACATTGTAGCAACACATTAAATAGATCATATTAAGGAGGTCAAGCAATCTACTCACTGTTCCTGGAAAGGCTAAATCTCTGTATTAAGCTGTTTACCTGTTTCTATGTGCGTCAGTGACTGACAACTGCCCTACATGGTTCAGAATCAGTGGTATGAAAGAGAATGGCTGTAGAACTTTTTGTAAGGTGTACTGTCAGGGAATCATACATACTACATAAGACACATGGATCGGTAGACTTGTGCACAACCAACTGAACTGCTTAGGCGGCTACCCTTTTGCTCTTAAAGTCTTATGGGTGGCACACCACAGTTTCAAAGCTGCCTTGGCAAATTGGCCGGGGTCAAATTTACAAATAATACAAACTTTTGCAGTTGGAGTGCATTTTTGAGGTTTAAAATATTTTTGATTGCTATATTTTAAGTTTCAACAACTAGTATTGCATTTTAATTATTAGGTATAATAGGTTTCAACGGTATTGACCAAGGTATTTCGAAAAATATCTGTCAGATGCGAAATCAATGTAGCTATTTGTGGAGCTAGCACAGAAATCAGCTGTTCATTTTCAAGGTATCTCAGAAATTGGAAAATAAAAGCCATAAAGTCATGGTGGACACCCTATTTCCTCATTATTTTCAGATTGTGCATGGTTTAATAAATAAGAATCAGTGCGGTATGTGTGGCCATCATCGGAATTAAGAATTCTGTGGGACTTTGCGTATAGGGAAAATTCGCCATTTTGTCACCTATTTTCGCGACTACCAAAACAAGAATTAAAGGCCCCTCAGGCAGAAAAGTTTGTTTTGATCATGTGTATTTTATTGTTTTTATTGAGAAACATATATTCATGCTAATTTTCAAAATCATTTGTTTCAGGTGTGTGATAACAGGCTAGTGTGTGAGCTTTTCATTGTGTGGCGGGGTATTTTCAGCCGAGAAGCCGAGTAAACTGTTGTGTGTCCCCTATAATAAAATCTTTGTAATGAAGTCAAAAGCAGTAAACAGGCTTACCAAGATGAATAAATTAAGAGGAACAATTTATGATATTTCAAGTAAGCTTCAAACTTAGTATTTACTAGACATAGACAAGTATTATAGACTGTATACCTTAGTATGGAGACCCTAAAGTGATATTTTGAAATACTTTTTTATTTTAACAACTTTTTCTTTAAACGTAATATTATTTGGTTTTTAAGAAATATTATTTCGTATTTACGAAATAATATTTTGTTTAAACAAAATAGTTAGAAAATAAAAAAGTATTTCAAATTGTCATTTGTAACATAATATAACATAGTCTGTATATAATCTACTTAGTTTATCCCTTCTACTAAACATATAGGTTACAGCACCCAACACCCAGCCAGATATACTCAGTGTTACACGCAGCTGAGTGTCCAGGGATAGCCTTCCTCTCTGGCTGGTAAAACTTAACTCCCCCAACTATCCACCTTGATAGTTGTAATATTGACCCGTCTCAGCTTGACCATTGAGAATTGATAAGGGTAGGCTATGTGTATTTGGTTAGTGATATATAGAGAATATTAGGTTAATGTCAATCTGTACTTAGCTTATCCGGCAAGTTGGAGAAAGGTTTATTTGGCAAGGCTTGCAGAGTCGAATAATCCTTTTGGAGACGAGCCGGATAAACTAAGTACAGATTGACACTAACCTAATATTCTATTTATCCTACTCGCATTTGCTTGAATAACTAATATAAAATCTGAAAATTCTGCTTTTAACATGCTTTAAATTCAGATGGCCAAATTGAAGCGCAGTGATTGTGTTAAGTGGTCTTATAAGTGTTTGCGTGTCAAGAAATATTCCCCATGATTGACTCCATTATAATTAAGTGAAGGCAGTATTTTAAATAAAAGAAAAAAATCGTTTATCAAAATAAACTCGATCTTTTAAATAAATAAAGAACAATTCATTTTTGGACGAATAAATCACTGGCGAATTTTCCGAGGACTAATGAGTTTTTATGACGTCAAAGTTTGTTGTCAACATGGTGGTCGTATTTAGGAGCGTTTGTAGGATTCGTCATTTTAACGAGTTTACTTTCATTTATCATGGATTGAAACGATATTATCAGGAGACAGAAATGTATATTCAAACTTTAGATTGACGATATGGATTATGAATGGAAATACAAACTCACAGTGATGCTGAAGCGGTGTTGTTGATTTTCAGAAAGGCAGTGGCTAGAGTTACGGTACCGTAACTCTAGACCCAGGTTCTAGAGTTAAGGAAGTTCCGTAACTGTAGATAACCCTGTCAGGGTTGTCTAGAGTTACGGAAGTCAAATAACATTCATATGTTTCAACTTTTTAACATCGAAAAACTTGTTTATATTCATTATTACTCGAAATAAACAAATATTTACCGACGTGACTTATCCAATTGTTATTACACCTGCCATTTTGGATATGACTAATAAACTTACCGGATGTTTAATATACGAGGCGATATGTCGTTGTGTCTTTAAAGTGTCACATACTTAGTTTACTTTTCAGGAGCGATTTGTTATATAGAGTTGGATTATAATTTGGACCGAATATGTCTAATTTGGACAGAATGAATATCTTTTTATTAAATTGACGATTCTTTAGAATTTTTTTATTAAATATTTTTAATTGTCCTTTAAGAAAAGATGGCGATTTTTGAATGCAAAATCCACCATATTTTTGGACAGAATCAAAAGCAAAATGTCTTCAATTTGATAAAAAATGTTGATAAATGAAATAATTTTACATTGTCACGTTAAAAGCGGCGATCTTTACCTAAAACATTTGCTAATTCATTGAATTTAAAAATCTTGGCAATTTTCCCCAAGATTTGCATACTAAAGAATCACGGCGTTTTACTTACATGTATATTGTACAATAAGTATAATGAGCTTTTTTGGTGTAATTAGCGAATTTAAGTGAAAAGATGATAAAACGATTTTTTTACTGGATAACTGCCGAGTTTTTAGTAAAATTGCTGACTTTTGGTTATGAATATGAATGGGTATTTTTTAACAAGATCGTTTATATTTTTTAAAAATTTTAAAGATTTGGTGAGGAATGACAAGCTGGAGTTTTTTTAAGTACTAAGCTCTTTTTATCAAGCTAAATACCCAGTTTTGTTAACGAAATTTAAATCAATTTAACGTTCGAAATTGCCGACTTTCTTACAAGACACTTGCAAATTATTCACAATTAAAATTACTCTAAGAATCGACTATTTTTCGTAAATTCCGTACAAAATTATACATTATTCAGTCCAAATTATAATCACACTCTATAACTTATGGCTCAAGTAAACTTATTATGTGACACTTTGAAGACGACAACAAACATATCGCCCCTTATATTAAACATCCGGTAAGTTTATTAGTCATATCCAAACTGGCGAGTGTAATAACAATTGAATAAGTCACGTCGGTAAATATTTGTTTATTATGCCCCCGCTTCGAAGAAGAGGGGGGTATACTGTTTTACCCTTGTCCGTGCGTCCGTCCGTTACAAAATTTCCGTCGCAGTTTTCTCAGCAACTATATCATGTAGCAGCCTAATACTTTGCATATTGCTTCATCCCATAGTCCCATATGGTGTAAAGCGATTTCATGCTCCTTGCTCATCTACTTCCTGTTTGTCGCATATTTTTAGATTTTGGCGGGGGTATCACTAGTGAGCATTAGCTCACAGATTTACTTGTTTCGAGTAATATTGAATATAAACAAGTTTTTCGATGTTAAAAAGTTGAAACGTACGCATGTTTTTTGACTTCCGTAACTCTAGCCAACCCTGGCAGGGTTGTCTAAAGTTACGAAACTTCCGTACCTCTTGAACCTGGGTCTAGAGTTATGGTACCGTAACTCTAGCCACTGCCTTTTTAGAAGCCAGTTTCATTATACATGTATTTAATTTATGCGTGGCTTGGCTTTGGTTAAACAATGTTCAACCCATGTATTTACTGTATAATGGCTGGATATTTGTCAAATCATACACAGAATGGAATTTAGTACAAGTTTTGGAGTTTGGAACTGTACAGCGTCAACGGTTGAGTTTCTGTTAAATTTGAATGATGAAGTAAGTGATTTAAAGATTTATATTGAAATGGTATGTAAAATCCCGGTCTCAGTATAAGGTTATTATGTATAAAATATTTTGTTAAGTTGTTGTTATAAGAATAAAACGCAGCTGCTTTTGATGCCCAATGTTATGATTATGTAGAAAAGTAGTCTGTCATGCGTAGTCACATGACTGCCGGATAAAGCAACGGTGCCGAATAAAGATAGGTTTATTAGGTCAATAGGTTTTCCTTCTAAAAGATCACTTTGCGGTCTACAGGATAAAATATTATATCACACCACTCATTTTTTTCAACATTTTTTTTTTGAATTACCTGGCTAAGTGTTGTGGCACTTAAAACATTATAAAAACAGATACATAATACCAAATACATAATTATAAAACACATTATATTTAAAACATCAATCTTTTGAACTATTGATAATGTATACTTCAAATTGCAAATTTGATTGCCAATAGTTCATTGGATATGTGAAGTATTAAAGTGTCAGTGATTCTTTGATTAAAACAATCATTAAACTATATTAAACTATATATACTGTCAATGTCTGTACACATGGTAATTAAAGTCCGATTACTTATAATTTTCATTGTCAATGACATCCCCTTAGAAGATAAATGACGACATCTTGGAGAAGAAACAAGGTCACATTACAATTTGTGTAAAATAGCTCTAACAAAACATAGAACTTAGCATGAAACAAAAAGAATATTCATCAACTTTGGTGTAAGATTTTTTTATTTTAACTAGTGAACTCAGAACCACATTTTCATTTGTGGCTATGCTACTAATGAAAATATGTTTTCTTAGCCCTCTTGGTGAAATTAAATTTGATCTTAAACCAAAGTTGACAAATACCATGTATACTTTTAGCAAAACCTGCTCTTTGACTTTGTTCTGCATCTAATCTGATTAAAACCCTATCTTAAATTATTTGCTTGCCGACTCGTTTATTTTAAATCTGACAAGCTAGCAGTTAAGGTCAAGATTAGCTGGCCCTTGCTATAGTATAATATTCGTTGATTGGTCAACACAAAGGTCATTTGAATGTGACCCAATGTGTACGATTGGAAGATCCTATGACAGCGGTCTGTAGGTTATCTGTTATAGGAGCTTGTTAAGCATCCTGTCATTTTTTATTAGGGGTGTAACAATACGGTAAAGCCCGTATTGCAATATATTGCAATATGCAAAACTTGTATTGCAATATATTGCAATACGTACCGGTTTTTGTGTAGACATGCAAAGCATGAATTATTATGCATGTTCATCATCCTTATTGGATCAGCACAACACATATACATACATAAGTGTATTTTCAAAAGATCTCTTGTGTAAAACAATCTATAATTTTGGAAAATGCGTGTTTTGAAACGGACTTCTGAAGATATTTTTTTCTCTCAATTGACTAAATGTTTAACCTTTTTAAGCACAATAAGATTATTTCAAGTTTTTAATACAATTTAACATTTATTTAAACATTTAACTTCCAGATTATGATAAAACAAACAGTATGACACATAACTACAAAAACCGGTTCAAGAAAAAACGAACCAGTTAAAAACCGTTAGAATTCGTATTGCAATATTAACTGGTATATCGGTTAACCGTTACACCCCTATTTTTTATTATGTTCTATTTTAAATTTTCAGAATATTATTCAAGTATAATGATTATAATGGTGAAGACATGATATATATTATATGATATGATGATGGTGAATGATTGGTAGACAGTACTGTCACTCAGATTTATCATGGTATGTTGACATTTATTTTACTGAAGACTCTCAAATGGACTGTATCAGGAATTCAAATATTTGGGTTTTTCCATGTGGTACTAACAAACTTTCACTGTCAATGAAAACATGGATACAAAGTATTAATCCGTATTCCGTGGTTTTCAGCTATAATGTGTGGTCCAAACTGGACTCTGAATAATTACAAAAACTACTTAAAGACACAAGCACTTGTATGCCCAGCCTTATAATGTGTATTTATTGCAGTGGATTTTACAGTGGGTAGTTTAACAACATAATGAATAGAAATTTATACATTTATATCATCATAAATATATAACATGGTTTAATAGTATTTCAACAAACATCAATTGTTCTTAACCATATGTAATTATTTCTACCGCCATTGTTCCTCCTACCAATTTTTTTTAATTATGTAGGGCAGTTGTCAGTCACTGACAAAAGTATGCACTTAATGGTTGGTTAACAGCTAAATCCAGAGATTTAGCCTTTCCAGGAGGAGTGAGTAGGTTGACTGGCCGTCATTATATGACCTATACTAAATGTTGCTACGGCATTAAACCCAACAAAAACATATGTAAGTGACAGGCTCTCCGAGACCGTACATATAAAATATGCTACAAAATCAATGAATAATTTTATGACAGATCTTTTCATGCATGCGATTCAACTCGCCCAGGAACAACCAGTGATAGATTTTTTTAAAAATTCACTCTTGAAACATGTGTCTGTTTGTCATTGTCGTATCGCTCGAATGTTAGTCTTCAATCTGAAAAGACATATTCGTTGGCTCTATTTTCACTCAAAACTCTCTGACCGAATGGCCAAATCCAAATAAACAAACATTTATAAACCAATGATCAGAAAAAAGCTTAAATCTATCTAATTATAAGTGTAGTAACTAAAAAATCAATCTTAATGCTTAAACTAAAACTACAGAGACTATAAATAATCACATATTGACATGTTAAAATATGTACTTTTTAAAAAACATTATTGCATATGTTATTATAAATAGTAACAAAATTGATGTGAAAGTGTACCAATATAGCCTCAATGTGGGCAGTATATTCCAGTATTGAGCAAAGGTGCCAAAATATTGATATTTGGCTCACTTCCTAGTGTGCCAAAAAAAGATATTGAGGCAACTTCCGGTCATTACGCACTTGCAGTCCAACAACGGCAGACTTTCCAAACGTGAAATTATTTACGTAATTAGCAATAAGAAGCTATCCAATTTTTACGACGTGTATTTAGTCATAGTGAAATAAGATTATCAACTACAAGACTTACATTTCGGCACTTTTTCCTCGGCATTAGCCCTCGGGCCAATACCTAAGCAAGTGTGCCGATATCTTCCTTAAGGCACACTTGCCCTGTTTAATAACCTCTTCACAATTCATAAACATCTACAATTTTATAGGTTTTAATGGCATTATGTTTGAAAAACCGAAATATGTAAATTAATGTGTTCTAATTTTAATTTAAATATCATGAAAAAGGCTATAATATGGTATGTAAATGAGAATGGATTTGTTGGAAACAAGGTGTTGACAGTGTGAAGTCGCCAGGTAGAATGATTCAAATCTAAATTACTCTACATATTAGAATAGACACACTTTTCAATGACTGTATAATAACTGTGATGTGTTGAGACAAATATTTCAAGCTATACTATTGAATCCTGTGAAATAGTTAATAAACTTTGTTTGTACCACTTGTGCATGGACGGAAAAACCCACCAATTTGAATTCTGAATATCCTTTATGTCTTTTTTTTTCAAGCTATAGTCTGCTTTGTTCCACCCATATAATTGAATGATGTCAAATAGTGTGTACAGGGTGATCCAAAATATCTGATACTGTTTGGAAGTTGAATAAATAAGTCATTCCTGATGTAATTATTAAGTGGTATATACCATTGTGAAGAGAATTGTCAAAAGTTTATGTCATAATTAATTTACGGGAAAACTTTGACGTCATGACGTCATAGATAACGTCATCAAATAGTAGTTGTTTTTCAAGATGGCGACGTCAAAACAGAAAGCTGCAGAATTAGTTAAACTTTATTTTGAGACTAAGTCTCCAGTTACTGTTAAAACTTTAAAATCTGTAGTTTAAATATGTGTGTTGATATTTAAAATCGTGTGATGTGTAAAACATACTAGACACTGAAATGGTATCAGATATTTTGGATCACCCTGTATATATGTAAAATAACTACTAACTTGCTTTATCCTTCAAAATTCCAATCCAACCTGTAAGTTTTGATTCTTTGCTTTTAATCCTCTGCACAAAACAAAACTGAATCTAGCTGTAAAGTAGGTCATTTGCATAAATATTTTAGAAGTTATTTCTTCAACACACAGGCTAATGTAGGCATTTTTGGACAAAGAAATGTATAATAGCTAAATTTGCACTATGTGAATCTCTCTTTTTTGGCTTATGGCAATTAAGAATTAGGGGAAAAACAAGTGTTTGTTTTCATTCTGCAGACCATGTGACTAATACTGGGTATAAATCAATTATGTAAACATGGCATGTTACTGTACTTTAACTTTTGGACTTGTCTTTTTATGAGAGAAACAGATAAGTCCAAAATATTATGGTAAAGTTTTAAAGTACATGTATTTAATTCTTATGAAATGGAATTGCTTTTAATCAAAAATTTATAAAAACTTGTTTTTAAATCTATGATAGTAGAAAATTTCGAACATATTCATTACTCCCAGTTTTTGACAGTTAGACTTTTCTTTTGTTAGATTGAATGCCAAGTTAAAGATCGGATAGTCAAGTGATCTTCAGATTTTAAATTTTTTTTGTGTGTGAAAGTCTTGCAGTAGGCAAAACATAATAAAAAAATCAAATAGTTCATAAAATAACTTAGAATGTATACATTTCAATGCCTGAAAATCTTCATGTTAATCTGCTAATTGTAATCTTTAATTTGAAACTATTTTTTGCCGATCTTCTAGATTACCTTTAGATTCAATCTTATTGCAAAGGAATTGAAATCAATGATCAATATTTAAGGGACCAATTGAGAATTTTAGGGGAAAGAAAGATGGTAGTTATTTTATGCACTACATCATGTCATTCAATTATTTGAGTAGTGAGAGAAATCAGCATAAAGCATTTGCTTTTTTACTGATTATTAACTGTTTAGATTGCATGACTATAGAAGGGCTGCAGCAATTCGATTTAATACATCAAACATTTATTGAGAGGGCGCCTATTTAGTTCTGATTCAGGAACTGTGATTTTGGTTTCGATACCAGCCTTTAAACTTGTCTATAAAAGTTATAAGGAGTGAACACTTTAAGTTCCACTGATAAACTATTTAAGGTACCTGAACACTATCCTCCCAAAAAAGTGAAAGTTAGCCGAATTGAATGAAATTTTGAAGACTTGTTGTATGAAGATTGAATTTTAGTGTAACATCATTATTTTGGCATTGTGACGTCATATGCCATACTTATAGGGGCCATATGTTGTGCACGTGCATTTTGCCGCTTAGAGTGCTAAATACATAAATATTTACCGTATTTTAAATACTTTTCGAATAAATGTTATACAATTACTATGACAATGCTTTACACAATCCACTGAACACAAAATTTTGTAAAAACGTTGAGTAGTTTTTTTATTAGGCCCTATTTTGTCAAACACAAAAATTTGAAGTGTAAATTTTTCATGAAAAAACTTCACATTTTAGCCTATAGCTCAAAAAGGAGTTCGGTAAGGGTATCATTTTGTTCAATATTTTGACTGTAAATTATAAAAGAAATAATATTTTGAAATAAAATTGATATGTCTAACGGTCGGAAAACGTAAAAAAAAACTTTAAAAGTTTTCATAAAGTTAACGCTTACTCAAGGATAATAGATACTACCTAAAAATCTTAATACTTTTCAAGAATTTTGGTTTTTGGTGTACGCATAGATATAAGATTCTAGATATTGAAAATTATATTTTTTCCTTAGTTTTACGTAACGTCACTATGGAAACGATTTTTGTTCCTTGTACGAATAAGATATAGTATACTACTGGAAACGAGGTATTATATAGATATTATTGTGTATAGAATCATGATTATCTTTTTTGTTGCAATGAATTCTTGATTCATTCATCTTTTACAGTGTTTAATTTATTACAGCAAAAGATTAACGTTGTAAGTGGTGTAAAATAAATATAGCGTGTTTACACAGTAAGCGACGACCAGAACATGCATAGCTCAAATGCATACGTTTTGCATAAAATTGTAAATTGTTTAACACTGATCAGTAATAAAGTATTACAAAAAATACTTCAATACAATACATGTGATACTTACTATGAACTTAACAACCGTATAAATCTAATTCGCTAGTTTCACTAACTTAATTTGCACTTGTCACTAATACACTGACATGAGTGGGAATAAAAAACATAATGTTCATGAATTTCAAAATTTAGCGAAATACAGTTGTATTTTTTTAAAACTTATGCAAAACTTTTGTGATATTGAATTGTAAGAATCAAACTATTCAATCACAGACAGGAATATTATACAATAAACTTGAACATTTTGTCGAAATATGTTCATTCATAATGTTATCGTATGAATGGTCATTTCAATAATATCAATTTTCGCAACAGAATTTGACAACATAACATTTTTCAATCTCCGTAAACAGACATCCTGTTGAGCGTTGTTGTAAATTAGCGAGTAGTTGACCAGAAAATTTTAGATCGGATTTTTTTTCAGATTTGACATTCTAATCATAATTTATTGTAAACTATTAAAGCGAAAACGAAATATACACGAGGAAATTCTTTCTACCGCAGTTACTTTACTTACCTTTGTTTAAAAAAGCACAGACTATGACATTACGGATGACGTACAAAATTTGCGTTAAGGAAAGCCATGATTATTAGTTCACAGATTTGTCCGAATCGCACTGACTACTTCTATACATATTATACACGGTTGAAGAGACCTACTGCTCGGTGGTAAATTTCTTTGTAGTCAATCATAATGTATATGTTGTCAGTCATTCATGAAGATTTAACTGTGTTATTTTAACAATAACCGGAATTTAGAATACTTTCTGTTTTGTAGATGCTCTATATATATAGTAATCATGATGATGACATTATACTTTGTATGAAATTAAAGTACATTGTATTATATATATGTATGGCTGACTAAATAACCATCTTTCATATGTTATTCTCAATATTTATGTAGTGAGGAAAACGACATCATTTTCAATTTTTATAGAATGATTTGACCCGCCGTAATCAGGAACCAAACCCGAGTCGCTAGACTAAACTATGCAGTACACTTACCTCAGTCCAAGTACAAGATAAAAGAACATATTAGTATATGAACAATAGAGATTTGCTGATCTATACATTTAAAGGATGTGATAATTAAGCGGTTTTAGAATTGATTATTTTTCTGTCTTGTTTTAGATGATATACGATTGTTTGATGTTTGATGCGGAGTATGCTATAGTGCAACTGGCAAGCTGATCAAACATTCGAATATGTTAAACTCCATCAGTACATATGCCGTAAACAAATATTTTTATATGAGTACTCTATCTGAGGGCTCTATCCCATAATTTTATGCCAGGAAGACTTACAGTGACCCTAACCACTTGACAGCGGAGGTGTAATATATGTTCATTTTCATTATCATTGCTTATTTAAAAATCATATGCGTTGCATAAGTAGTTTTCTTTAGGCGTATCAACACATTTAGGTCATTTTACGGCATTCAGCACACCTAACTTAGCTTTCCTGGACCATTGTCTCTACCCGTACTCACCTACCCTTCCACACGGGAAACTTCTCCATGTACCATATTAATAGAATAGAATTGACATTACTGTCAAATTTTCATGGAAGGGTATAACCTCTCCAGGATTCCAAATTCCGGCGGGCTACCAACTGCGCTACCGCACAGGGATACACTTGCCTGTACATGATAAGCTTTCTCCTCAGTAAACAGCACAGATTAGAACTATCGTAAGATATAATGATCTGAAACCACATATCAATTAATAGAAAATTTTAAAGTGAATTCAGTATGTATAGCTTTTTTTGCGTTAAGTTAATTCTTAAAACCCTCGTTTTAATTCTCATGTCGTATTTTTGAAAAAAGGAACAATAATCGTTTCCATAGTGACATTACGTAAAACTTAGGAAAAAAAAAATTTTCAATATCTGGAATCTTATGCGTACACTAAATATAAAAATTCTTGAAAAGTATTAAGATTTTTTAGGTAGTATCTATCATCCTTGAGTAAGCGTTAACATCAAAATTTGTGACCAAAAATGACTAAAAATGAAAACTTTAAAAGTTTTTTTTTTCGACGTTTTCCGACTGTTAGACTTATCAATTTTATTTCAAAATATCATTTTTTTTATAATTTACAGTAAAAATATTGTACAAAATGATACGCTTACCAAACTCGTTTTTGAGCTATAGGCTAAAATGTGACGTTTCTCATGAAAAATTTACACGTCAATTTTCGCGTGTTTTAGACAAAATAGGGCCTAATAAGAAAACTACTCAACGTTTTTACAAAATTTTGTGTTCAGTGGATTGTGTAATTTGTAAAGCATTGTCATAGTAATTGTGTAACATTTATTCGAAAAGTATTTAAAATATGGTAAATATTTATGTATTTAGCACTTTAAGCGGCAAAATGCACGTGTACAACATACGGCCCCTATAAGTATGGTATATGACGTCACGACACCAAAATAATGACGTTACGCTGAAATTCAATCTTCATACAACAAGCCTATAAAATTTCATTCAATTTGGCTAACTTTCACTTTTTTGGGAGAAAAGTGTTCAGATACCTTAAGCTCAATGAATGTATTCATGAACATTTGGAATGAACTCATCGTCGGTAACCACAGTACTTTCTTCTGTTACACTCTATGCATACTGTAGGCAATTTAAGTGGCAAAATCTCGTTTTCATAAGTATGCATGAGGCAGGGGGGACAAATCTTCTTCCAACGAAATCCCATGTTTCAGTTAAATACTCTTCAGTAACAATGACGTAATACTGAGTTTTTATACCCCCGCTTCGAAGAAGAGGGGGGTATACTGTTTTACCCTTGTCCGTCCGTGCGTCCGTCCGTTACAAAATTTCCGTCGCAGTTTTCTCAGCAACTACATCATGCAGCAGCCTAATACTTTGCATATTGCTTCATCCCATAGTCCCATGTGGTGTAAAGCGATTTCATGCTCCTTGCTTATCTACTTCCTGTTTGTCGCATATTTTTAGATTTTGGCGGGGGTATCACTAGTGAGCATTAGCTCACAGATTTACTTGTTCTTCCTTAAAAATAGAAACCAAGGCCCGTGTTAATTTTCAAAAAAATGGTTGCATAATTTCATTGGCTAGTTTTCTGCAGTGGTTTGCTTGCGGAACCAATGAAACGGCCTCATTATTTATTCATGATTATGAGATTTTTCCTAACAAAAATGGACCGCGGTACATAACCCAGCATAGCAGAGTAATGTATCGTTGGATAACCGACGATGGAATGAATAGTCCAGTCAATACAGCTAAAAAAATAGGCTAACCTAGACAAAATTGCAACAGAATTTATTTTTGTACCATGTGAAAGTTTGTATTCATAGTAGTATCCAAAAAAAAGTTGCACTCAAAAATTCGAGGGGAAAGTCCTTTTTTGGACAAAAACGTTGAACATGAACAAAAATGTGGATTAGCTCCCTTTACAACTATCTATATCATATACAAATGAAAAACCATTTTGGATTAGCTCCCTTTATAACTATCTATTATCATTAACGAATGAAAACAATTGTAAAAAAACAACTTATTATTCAAATTCTTTTTAAATACAAAATTCAAAAAGGTCATTTTTGAGTTTTTTTTCTTTCATGCGTTTGTACTATAACTAGTGCTTGTACTATAATTAGTATAACAATAATAAATAAGAGACATAATTGTTCAGTTTTGGGATAAAAGTACTAAAATAATATCTAAAAGTGCGAATTTTTGGAATCAGATCGTAGACAATTTTCAAAAATCATAATTGATTACAACTTTTAGTTTACTGCAAATGTGTCTAAAAAGTGTTTAAATGTCATTGATATGAATGTAATTATCATTTAATGAACTAATGTGATTTAAGTACCAACACAATACCTGAAACTATGAATTTTTGGAATCAGCTTCTCGTGTATCGATTACAAAAGCAGATTTAATAGTCAACAAATGCTTCCAAACCAGTGTTGTCGTTCATGCTACTACACATATGTAATACAGATGAATAATAGGTATTACATAAATAAATATTTAAAATATCATTTGTTACTTTTGTTACTGTTTTTACACATGAAATGTTGTAACAGTATACATTTGTTACGGAATGGATTTAGTTACGTTCTGTTTTTTATAACCTGAGGTTTAGCTTTTGATCATTGTCACTGTCGGCATTTTCGCTATCAGAGGCTTAACTAGATCTTAACACTGTGCAAATGATTGAACACACAAGTCTGTCATCGAATCACTTTAAGATATCTTCAGGGACAGACTATAACTTAGTCTTTACAGGCTGAACATTTCCATTAACAGACTCACATCCCTACTCACATGGATTTAATACTGTGTTGTCTTTTCATATGCGTCAAATGTTTAAAACAAGCTTTTAATTTTGCACGCACGATGTTGCATTGACTACTTTAGTAGCAAACTATTGCAAAGGGAGGTTCGTGTGGCCAATTCATGATGAACAATAGAGCATTATGATCTCTCGCCAGTTTTGATGTCTACTTCCTTTGTGATGTTTATATATATTTGAACGGCTTCTTTGAACTCTGTGTAAGTTCTAGGAAGTTTTAAAATTACTGATTATACAATGTAAATGATGTTAAAGCTGTCAGGCATCCAATTAAGGTATGCATGAAAGATAGAGAAGTAAACACAGCATGGGACTTTTTTAAATTTAGCCAAGTCCCGTTCTCGACTTTCCTTACTTTGTCAGACTTGAAGACAATGTTTTCGTCAAACAGATTAGTAGGGTGGCACTACAAACCCAATAACAGTTTATAATTTTAAATAATGACGTAGGAAAAGCTATACGTAACTCATACACATGAAAGTAAAATCGTTTAATCTCAAATATAGAGTGTGATGCTATTTTCATGAGTAAATGAAACAAATAATATA
The DNA here is from genome assembly GCA_025267735.1 of Mactra quadrangularis. NCBI lineage: Eukaryota > Metazoa > Mollusca > Bivalvia > Venerida > Mactridae > Mactra > Mactra quadrangularis. The sequence continues at coordinate 48,283,846 of CM046303.1, read as the reverse complement.
TCAAGTGAATTAAGCTTAACTTGGTTATCATCTCGTTTTTTAAAAAAAAAATTATGCGATAACATTAATTTGGGGAGTTTAAAGTTTCGTTCTCAGCACTCAATAACAAAAATATCGTGACACAAATTTAATACTAAACATGATCAATTTTGATCCTAACGCGCTACCGTAGTAAAATATTTCTATTTGTCAAGGTCGTCACCAAAAACGGTATTTTTAATTAATTTACTGTCATATATGAAATATATTAAATATAGGTGTATATGTTCACATCGGAAAGTCAACTCAGAAGCAAAATACTACCGGCATCCATTACTTTTTGTGACCCAAAAGCTATATTCACTGCGGGACAGAAGTACGGAAGCGTTGCAGCGCCTTGTAATATAAGTAGAAAATGCATTATTTAAAATTCATTTTTCATCACTTTCCCCTCTTTATTCGGAGTGCAACTTTTTGGTGTGTGTTATTTCATTGATGGTCTTTCGCATAGTATAATTATATATTCTGTTGCAATTTTGTCTAGGTCAAAAGCTGTATTGACTGGACTAGAACTATACTATTCAATAAATCAAATCAAATGAAAAAGAATTGAATCGCATGAAATCAGCTTTCCAGTGAATCGTTGCAGCCCTAGACTACAGATCTTGTAAAGATGATGAAATTTGTCTGAATATATATGTACATAATAATAAAGAATCTATGGAATTTTAACCATGACAAAGTACTTATAATATAGTCAAATGTATCCTGGCTCAGTGTCTGTAGTCATGTGATCTACACCTGACAAGGTACTATATAGTCAAATGTATCCTGGCTCAGCGTCTGTAGTCATGTGATCTACACCTGACAAGGTACTATATAGTCAAATGTATCCTGGCTCAGTGTCTGTAGTCATGTGATCTACACCTGACAAGCTACTATATAGTCAAATGTATCCTGGCTCAGTGTCTGTAGTCATGTGATCTACACCTGACAAGGTACTATATAGTCAAATGTATCCTGGCTCAGTGTCTGTAGTCATGTGATCTACACCTGACAAGGTACTATATAGTCAAATGTATCCTGGCTCAGCGTCTGTAGTCATGTGATCTACACCTGACTAGGTACTATATAGTCAAATGTATCCTGGCTCAGTGTCTGTAGTCATGTGATCTACACCTGACAAGGTACTATATAGTCAAATGTATCCTGGCTCAGTGTCTGTAGTCATGTGAAATAGCACCTGACAAGGTACTATATAGTCAAATGTATCCTGGCTCAGCGTCTGTAGTCATGTGATCTACACCTGACAAGCTACTATATAGTCAAATGTATCCTGGCTCAGTGTCTGTAGTCATGTGATCTACACCTGACAAGGTACTATATAGTCAAATGTATCCTGGCTCAGTGTCTGTAGTCATGTGATCTACACCTGACAAGCTACTATATAGTCAAATGTATCCTGGCTCAGTGTCTGTAGTCATGTGATCTACACCTGACAAGGTACTATATAGTCAAATGTATCCTGGCTCAGTGTCTGTAGTCATGTGAAATAGCACCTGACAAGGTACTATATAGTCAAATGTATCCTGGCTCAGCGTCTGTAGTCATGTGATCTACACCTGACAAGGTACTATATAGTCAAATGTATCCTGGCTCAGCGTCTGTAGTCATGTGATCTACACCTGACAAGGTACTATATAGTCAAATGTATCCTGGCTCAGTGTCTGTAGTCATGTGATCTACACCTGACTAGGTACTATATAGTCAAATGTATCCTGGCTCAGTGTCTGTAGTCATGTGATCTACACCTGACAAGGTACTATATAGTCAAATGTATCCTGGCTCAGCGTCTGTAGTCATGTGATCTACACCTGACAAGGTACTATATTGTCAAATGTATCCTGGCTCAGCGTCTGTAGTCATGTGATCTACACCTGACAAGGTACTATATAGTCAAATGTATCCTGGCTCAGTGTCTGTAGTCATGTGATCTACACCTGACAAGGTACTATATAGTCAAATGTATCCTGGCTCAGTGTCTGTAGTCATGTGATCTACACCTGACAAGGTACTATATAGTCAAATGTATCCTGGCTCAGTGTCTGTAGTCATGTGATCTACACCTGACAAGGTACTATATAGTCAAATGTATCCTGGCTCAGTGTCTGTAGTCATGTGAAATAGCACCTGACAAGGTACTATATAGTCAAATGTATCCTGGCTCAGCGTCTGTAGTCATGTGATCTACACCTGACAAGGTACTATATAGTCAAATGTATCCTGGCTCAGTGTCTGTAGTCATGTGATCTACACCTGACAAGGTACTATATAGTCAAATGTATCCTGGCTCAGTGTCTGTAGTCATGTGATCTACACCTGACAAGGTACTATATAGTCAAATGTATCCTGGCTCAGTGTCTGTAGTCATGTGATCTACACCTGACAAGGTACTATATAGTCAAATGTATCCTGGCTCAGTGTCTGTAGTCATGTGATCTACAACTGACAAGGTACTATATAGTCAAATGTATCCTGGCTCAGTGTCTGTAGTCATGTGATCTACACCTGACAAGGTACTATATAGTCAAATGTATCCTGGCTCAGTGTCTGTAGTCATGTGATCTACACCTGACAAGGTACTATATAGTCAAATGTATCCTGGCTCAGCGTCTGTAGTCATGTGATCTACACCTGACAAGGTACTATATAGTCAAATGTATCCTGGCTCAGCGTCTGTAGTCATGTGATCTACACCTGACAAGCTACTATATAGTCAAATGTATCCTGGCTCAGTGTCTGTAGTCATGTGATCTACACCTGACAAGGTACTATATAGTCAAATGTATCCTGGCTCAGTGTCTGTAGTCATGTGATCTACACCTGACAAGGTACTATATAGTCAAATGTATCCTGGCTCAGTGTCTGTAGTCATGTGATCTACACCTGACAAGCTACTATATAGTCAAATGTATACTGGCTCAGCGTCTGTAGTCATGTGATCTACACCTGACTAGGTACTATATAGTCAAATGTATCCTGGCTCAGCGTCTGTAGTCATGTGATCTACACCTGACAAGGTACTATATAGTCAAATGTATCCTGGCTCAGTGTCTGTAGTCATGTGATCTACACCTGACAAGGTACTATATAGTCAAATGTATCCTGGCTCAGTGTCTGTAGTCATGTGATCTACACCTGACAAGGTACTATATAGTCAAATGTATCCTGGCTCAGCGTCTGTAGTCATGTGATCTACACCTGACAAGGTACTATATAGTCAAATGTATCCTGGCTCAGCGTCTGTAGTCATGTGATCTACACCTGACAAGGTACTATATAGTCAAATGTATCCTGGCTCAGTGTCTGTAGTCATGTGATCTACACCTGACAAGGTACTATATAGTCAAATGTATCCTGGCTCAGTGTCTGTAGTCATGTGATCTACACCTGACAAGGTACTATATAGTCAAATGTATCCTGGCTCAGCGTCTGTAGTCATGTGATCTACACCTGACAAGGTACTATATAGTCAAATGTATCCTGGCTCAGTGTCTGTAGTCATGTGATCTACACCTGACAAGGTACTATATAGTCAAATGTATCCTGGCTCAGTGTCTGTAGTCATGTGATCTACACCTGACAAGGTACTATATAGTCAAATGTATCCTGGCTCAGTGTCTGTAGTCATGTGATCTACACCTGACAAGGTACTATATAGTCAAATGTATCCTGGCTCAGGTTCTGTAGTCATGTGATCTACACCTGACAAGGTACTATATAGTCAAATGTATCCTGGCTCAGTGTCTGTAGTCATGTGATCTACACCTGACAAGGTACTATATAGTCAAATGTATCCTGGCTCAGCGTCTGTAGTCATGTGATCTACACCTGACAAGGTACTATATAGTCAAATGTATCCTGGCTCAGCGTCTGTAGTCATGTGATCTACACCTGACAAGGTACTATATAGTCAAATGTATCCTGGCTCAGCGTCTGTAGTCATGTGATCTACACCTGACAAGCTACTATATAGTCAAATGTATCCTGGCTCAGCGTCTGTAGTCATGTGATCTACACCTGACTAGGTACTATATAGTCAAATGTATCCTGGCTCAGCGTCTGTAGTCATGTGATCTACACCTGACAAGGTACTATATAGTCAAATGTATCCTGGCTCAGTGTCTGTAGTCATGTGATCTACACCTGACAAGGTACTATATAGTCAAATGTATCCTGGCTCAGCGTCTGTAGTCATGTGATCTACACCTGACTAGGTACTATATAGTCAAATGTATCCTGGCTCAGCGTCTGTAGTCATGTGATCTACAACAACAACTAACGACATAAACAAAAATTAGTTTTTCACAGTTTTTTTTTGCCAGACAAATAATTGAATTATCATAGGCTGACAGCACAATTCCTAGTCAAAAACATAATAGTATACAGTGGAATTATGATTTTTCAAAGTGACACCTGATTGATGAAATACTTAGAAATCTTATGATTAAGAAAAATTGTGATTTCATAAAATCAAGTGATTTTAATATTATATGTATAGGAGAAAATGTCAGTACCATGGCATAGATCTCTTTTGAATTTTCCTGAATTTCAAAGAATAGTATTTTAACTACATACAAATTAAAAGGGTTTACTTAGAAAATAGTTGGGTTTTTACCCCAGTTTGGTTGGTGGCCTGTTACTCTATTATAAATTTAATTAACCTCCTACGTCTTTTGCATACACCAAGTAGTAAGTTCATAGGCCAATTTCATGCACCTCTATCAATGCAGATGCTACTTAGTCACACTTTTTCAAGCAAGTTTATACTCAAAACAAACAGAAGTATTATTTTACAAGATTTGTTATCAAATGTGTTTGTTGTTTTTGCAGTTTTGTGTTGACTTAACATCTTCATTGGTTGTGTTGTTTGAAATTGGCCTACAAATTTATTATATGGTGTATGCAAAAGAAGTTGCTGTCATTTGAAAGAGGCAAGTCTTAGCTATAAGTGTATGTTTTAACCTTTGCAAACTTATGTAGTTTAACCCGAATCGATAGCGCAGTTGGTAGCACACCGGGATTTGGAATCTCGTCCCCGAGAGGGGTGCGGGTTCGAATCCCACCCGGGAAGGTTATAACCCTTCCATGAAAATTTGACAATAATGTCGATTTTCTTCCATTGATAAGATAATATGGAGAAGTTTGCGGCCTTGTGGAAGGGTAGGTGAGTACTGGTTATAGACAATGGTCCAGGAAAGCTAGGTTAGGTGCGTTGGACACCATAAAATGACCTAAATTGTGTTGACACGGCGTTAACTCTAATAAATAAAAATAGAATAACTAATGTAGTTGGTTATGGAGGAATGCCACTAATTAAACTTGAGTATAAAACGTCCATTTCCAGAGTAATATGCTACTTTATGTATATACCCCTGTATACTGTTATTATCTCGGAAACAATTTTAGTATATAGAAGTTTAACATAATTTTATAACAGAACTGCTGACCCTACTACTTTTATTATTGAAATAAAATGTATGTTGACTGAATTAAAAAAAAATTTCAACATAATAGTATGCAAAAGATGTTGGTTTCATTTGAAGGAGCAAACTCATAGAGCTATGTGTACATGTATAAACCTGTGAAATAAAATTATTTATGATAAAGAAATTTGGGAAAGAATTACAAATTGAAGGAGCATATATACCTTATACATATAGTTCGACAAAACTAACCTTTATGCAAGAATTCAATAAACTCAGTATTTATTTTCTTCTTTTGCCTTCGATCGTAAATTGTGTTTTATTAGAAGCTTTCGGCAAAAGACAAACAATTGAACAATTAAATTTGTTTTCATATAAGAATAAATACTTTGAAACAGTGCCACAATATTGCGGACTTACATGTTTCTCCATGATTGAATGTGTCAATGACATACCATTTTTACAAAATCGATTTATAGTCACATAGACAGTAATAAACAAAGGAACACGCATATGAAAACTGACTTGATTAATTGTAAGTGAAATGTGTAATTATTATAATAAGGTAGTTCAAGCTCAGGTTAATATTGTTGTACTATATTTGCTGCAATGTAATCTTCTTTTAAATTCAAAACCATGCTGGCCGCAATGACAGTCATTAGCTTGAATGATTAACTGTTGCAGTTTTTTTATCTGAATCAAAGGCCTAAACAAAAGACACATTTACGCAGTAGTTTACCGTAGAATATCTTTTGTTTAGACTGTGCAAGCCACATTTGATTCAGATAAAAAAAAATGTAAAAAAAATTGGTACCAAAACTTACATTTCAGAGTAGTTTACAGTAGAGTAAGTTTTGGTAGCCAAGTTAAGGATCAGTTCCTTCACTTTATATTTTATATGCAAGGTATATTACACTTATAATAGTAGTTTTTACCTATGTTTTATTAGTGGCCACTTTCTTCGCTATAAGTACAAATAGGTTTACATGTACACCAAGCTAAAGCTTTTTTATGATACTGTTTCCATACATATTATAACAAAGTTTTATGTAAAACTTAAACCTGTAAAATCAAGGTTAAAGGTACTCCTTCACAGATTTCAACTCAAATATCAACGTTTTCTATAACTATAAAAATTGTATGGAAATATTTTTGAAAGCAGAATAGTTTTGTTCTCAGATAATGACAATTCTAGTGCAAATTGACATACAACTACAAATGATGGTGTTTCATGTAGTAAATATCTACCCCGTATGTCATGGTATAGACTTTCTTAGTGCATTTTGTGACTTTTACAGTGCATTTCTTGTTACATATAGGTCAGTTTGTCTTGAAATAATAAGAATGATTTTTTTTGACACAATTACAGATACTGAATGGTATGTTTAAAATTATAGAAAAAAATAAACCAAATATGTGAACTAGTACCTTTAATTTTGTTCGGGTATAGTCTTCAGTTTGTATACACAAAATTTTTGTTTCTCATTGAGTTCATGAAACAGCTTAAGAATAGAAAAGAATCAAGTAGCATGTAAATTAACCATCTTATTTCTTGTCTGAAAATGAGCCTGTAAGATAATCACTTTTTACTCTGAATCTTCTGTACAAATTATTTTTCTATCATGACTCAGTTTTCTTCTTGACTTAATTTGTGCGCGAAGAATTTACAGCTTATGGTCAAAACTCACAGGATCAATTTGCTTTGTTTAGGGTAAGAAAAGTATCATGTTTTTTAGACACTGTTTGATTGTCATAAAATTTTCTGTCTGGCAAGAGAAATTGGCGAAAAAACAATTTTATTTTTATGTTTTTAGTTGTAATTGTATGTGACAATGACTATAGACCCTGTAGTTTTTGTCCAAGGAAAAGTAGTACTATCTATGTCATTGTAGATTTCAAATTTTGTATTTTCATATCTGTTTAAAAAGATAAAAGGGAAAATCAGATTGGAATACTTGTACAAACTGAGTATAGCTATATTTTATTCAACTGTCACTGGCACATACATTAACCCCTTTTGTATTTAAATACTATAATACTTCAGTACTTATGATCAGAGACATAGATAACATCTAATTTCCTGCTTATGATCGATACAATAGTTATCCATATCTATGTAAACTAGCAGGATTAATGTATGCCCCACTGACAGTTGAATAAAATTTAACTGTAGTAACATAAAATACATAAAACAAGAAAATAAATCGCTTAAGTTTTTTACCAATTTGTTTCTATTTTTATTTTTACAGGATCATTCTAGAAACATTGTAGATCATATATAGTGACAAGATAAAACAACATGTAAAGGTATATTTTGGTTATTGTTGTTGTTTTAACTGATAGATCATGAAACATTCGATTCTCAGCTGTTCTGCTACAAATGACAACACATGGTGCCAGTTTCATAACCATATTGCTAAGTAAGGCTTTGTGCCCTGGTACCCTTCTTACACAAAAAGAGAGTACCAGGGGGCAAAGTGATACGTAGCAATAGGCTTAGGCAGCAGGCCCAATGACAACTCGACTCTAATCTAAGTAAAGACATCTGGATCTGTAAGTAAAGACAACTCAACATGTGAACAAATCAACCCTTAGTATACAGGTTCTATAGTCATGTAATCTACAGAAACAACTTATAAGGTTAACAAGTGTGTGTTTTTCCCCAGGAATTCCTAGTTGATCTTGTAAATAATGATTGTTAGCTTAAAATGCTTTGCACAAGAATTGAACATAGAGTAAACTAGGTTAATTATTTGCAAAATTGATTTTTGTAACAAACTTGTGACGTGAGCATACACGCAGACAAGCTGAGAAAAATTATATTACGATGACAATACCACTCAACTACGGCGTTACAAATGTTAAAAGTTTCTACAAGAAAAAAGTAAAGAATCTGCCTTAACTCAGAGGTTTTAAGAGCTTTAAGTATTTTAATTCTTGTCAGATTTCAATGATACCCTTGAAAATCTAACAGTTTTCAAACCCTAACTATTTGAAGAAAATGGTGACAACTCAAAACTGAAGCTAGCTGAAAAAACTGGTGTTGGATCCGAGATGTGAAGCAAATAGTACACACGTCTCTGCTTAGTCTTGCATAGGTATCATGGAAATGTGACTAAAATTAAAATATTCCCAGCTCTGTAAATGGCTGAGTCCTGGTAGATTCTTTACTTTTTCTTTTCGAAACCATAGCATTTGTGACATCATAGTCATGTGGTATTGCTACCATGTATACAGTGCCATCCAAAAATACCTTTACACTTTACACATTTTTTTAGAATTAAATTTCATTACATAATTATGTATTTAGCTATTATGATAGTAATAATTGATAGTAGTAACATTTTAAAGGGAATCCAGGGGTGCAGAATTCCTATGCCTGTCTTGTCCTACTTGTACTTTTTTGTCTGTGGACAATTAAGTCAATATTTCCATCCCGCTTGTCCTTAAATAAGCAATATTTTTTAGCTAAATATTATATTAAATATACTACATTGTACATGTATCATAGCAAAACTTGATAATGTGGATGTCTCGATGCTGCAATGAACTATCTCTGTGTCGATAATCTATCATTACTTACAGTATGTAGTTTATATCATATTTTTCAATTTTTCTTATGAGTATTGAACATCTGGGCAAGTGCATTTTTATCTTGGACTAGTTGATGTTTAGATTTTTTTGTCAAGGACAAAAAGAATTTCTGTTTGAATTCCATACCCCTGGGATCGAGAAATGATACTTTATAAAAATGTTATACATGTACATGTATCTAAGGATGAGTTTTTAATTTCTCAATTATTGGTGAAATTAAAATACATGTACAAATTAAGTATTTATAATAGTATAAAGGTAGTTATGGATGGCGCTGTACTATTGTACGATTTTATTGAACTGTCCGATTGTATAATTACACGGTTATCGCACGGTGCATATATTAATTTCCGCGTTCTATTTTAGAATTTTGTACTTAAAATACAATGGGTAAGTTAATTTAGTGTCAATATCTCATATGACTGAATAGTCGTGCGGTTAAACTAAAAGGCTACAGAACTTCTACTTTCGAAATGCCGGGTGCTAGTTTGAATCTAAAGATGCCATTATTTTTCTTTGCATTGTTAGCATGTTTTTTATTTTCTGAAAAGTTTGTTTTATTTTTTTTTAGTATCTTTTGGAAATAAAAATAAAATACTATAAAACTAATAATTAAAAAAATAATTCAGTTTCACTGGAAGTGTCAGTTCCGCTACCGTCATCGTCACTTAAAGGAGAACCGACGAAATTTATGATTTATTATTTAAAATTAACTTTATTGTGTTTTGCGCAATCCGACAATGATAAAAGCGAGAAAAAAATATAAAAAGAAGTTTCTACCGGGATTCGAACCCACGACAAAAAAAACTTGCACACCGACCGTTTTACCACTCGGCCACTCAAACTGAGATACTCATTACAAATCAAATATACTACATCTGTGTTATGAACTCTACGTGAACTACCGACGATATCCGAGCATTAAATATACCGTGTTATGTGACGTTTTAATTTATGCAATCGGACAGTTCAATATAATCGTACAATAGTATATGGGCTAGTGGTTCAGAAGCATAAGACTTCTTCCCTGACAACATCTAACCTGGTAGTTCAAGTTTTATAACTGGTTCTAACAGTTCTATACTGTTCTCTGCTAGCCTGACTTTTATATTATCTGTTTATGTGTAAAATAGATTTGTCTGTTTAAGAATATAAGTTAAACGTAGATGAATAATTACACCAGGTTAGATCACCATGGTTCTATTTATAATGTTGAAATGAATTGAATCGGAAAAAAAACCAGTTTAACATGTTCTTAAGGTAGAATTCCCCTTTTACACATCTATGTAAAATCTGATAGTTTTCTTGTATAGATTTTTAAATAATGTAAACTAGAATCTTTTACGGACAAATTTAAGATGGCACAATTTTTCATATCTAAGGGTGATAATCATTCACTTCAATTAAGAACAATTTATCAGTAACTTTGCAACAGACTTTTGTAATTCATGCTTAATTATTAACATGATGTAAGAAATGAAAATTATTATGTTTTGTAATAATTTCTTGTGATTATGAAAAATATGAATGACTGTAAAATAGCATTATGGGAATTCTACTTTAAATGTTATTGTTTGTATTTTCAAAACATGAATAATTTTATGGATACTTTGTTAATGTGTTAAATGATAATTGTATAATAAGCTTTAATCCTGGGTTTTTTAGTAGACTGTGGGTGTTTATATAAAATTATCCCATTTAGTCACTGTGAAATTATTCAAGCTTTGAAAGTTATGAAAATCAAACTGTTAATACATAGAATTAGAAACTATTGTTCAGTTTTATTCAACTTTTAGGGGCACAAAAATTAACCGCATTGATTTGATTTTCATTATACTGATAGTTACCTTCCTTTGTTATTTCAGAACTAGAATGCATTTAGTTAAGTTATGAATGGTTTTGATGACAATAAAACTGAAGATCTCTACTCTTCAGACCTTCATTACCAGAACTTTCATCTATACAGAGTAGGTACTTTTATTCCTTGATTTATATTATAATTTATGGAATGTGTTATGTCAGGGTCCCGTACAACTCCATCCATGGACAACTCAACCTGAAGTACAATCTCCTTAAACAGAGATCCTGTTCTACTCGCGTTGTCGTACTGGATCTCTACTTAGTCAATGCAAGGTCATGTCGAGATGAACTTTGTGTCGACCAATCAATGCGTATCTTTCATCTAGACAAAAACACTATTAATCACATTTTGATTTCGTAATTTCTAATTTTAGACCTAGGTTTGCCTGCAAATTTAACAGCGGTATTATTCACAGTCTGTGATTGGGTGGCTCATTTCAAATTGCGTGACGTAGACAATGTAAACAAGTTACGTATTATAACAATTTCGTCATGAATATTATGATGAGAAAAGGTCACCGGAACGTGACCTTCATTTGGAAAAGGCCAGATCTAAATTAGCGAGTATGGGAGCGGAAAAATTTTAGATCGGGTTTTAATCAGATTGCCTGAAGTAGGGACTGCTCAACCTGTGGACAACTCATCCTGAAGTAGGGACCCTTACAGAAAAATTATGTACAATGTGAACACCTAATGTGAACTATAAATGAACAATATGTGAACATTCGGCAAACAAGCCAATGCACAGTAGAAATTGTTTTCGCGGATAGTTCACATTATGTTCACTTTTCCCATGCTAATTAGGTTTGCTGCAAACACTTAGTGAACATTTGGCGAACAAAAAATGTGAACATTCGGCAATCAACAAGATGTGAACTATTCGCGTACAATAAATGTGAACATTCTGCGAACATCAAAATGTGAACATTTGGCGAACAATAAATGTGAACATTCCGCGAATAATTAATGTGAACCATCCATGAACAATAAAATTGTTAGCTACAAGTAATCATAAAAGTTAACTATGAGCTACAGTCAATGATATATTTATTGTCAAATAATATTAACAATAGACAAACAAAAATGTGAACAAGATAAATGCCCTTAATGTAATAGTGAGGTTATGCTACCCTTTCGGAGGCAGACTGTTACAGTTCCATTATGTGATGGTTCACTTCTTTAAGATGACAGTTATTGACTTCATAAAACATTTTGATGAAATATACTTAACGAAACTTCTAAGTACACCGATTTCAATGTTGTTAAAAATTTTCATTTTTCAACATTTATGTCCGATCGTTAATGAAAATGAATACAGGGCTATACTGCCGTTTATTTGCATGGTTTTCATGCTTTTTAATTGATGCAAAGTTGGCTTTGTCGTGCATTTGCAGAAAAGCGAAAATGTGCACGTGCTTATCGTGCAAAAATTGCATGTTGTCAGTTTTAGTGAAAATCATTAGTGTGTTGATAAGCACAACGAAAAATCAAGAAATTTCTCGAATGGCACTCCAAGAACGAGAAATTACCATATTCTTTTGCCAGACGGTGCGTCACCTGCAGAATAAGACTTCTAATTGCTAAGTTTTCCGTTCCATCAAAACAATAAGAAAATTTTCCCATATCAATGCATGTACGACATAAAACGGTTTTGTATTGATAAGGTAGCATGAAAACCATGAAAGCAAAGGTCAGTATGGTCCAAAACATATTCTCATCATTGATCAGACTTTAATGTTGAAAAATAAGACTTCACACAATACTGAAATCGGAGTACTTAGAAGTTTCGTTAAGTATATAACTTATAAGCTGATAAAGTCCATTGTAACATATTGTCATATATCTTCGGAAATCCTGAATGAAAACCCCGAGTAAATGTTTCGATTATATATGTTCAGTTATTTCCGATGATTGATTATGATTGTTTTTCCGATTATGAAACCTTAATATAGTCAGTCAAAATATCACACTTCGCAGTTAAAGTTTCTTGTTTGTTTTATTTTAGATTGTTATGAAGAGAAGTACTCATCAAAGATATCAAACTGGTGAATGAAATCAAGTTGAAGAATCCACCCATTGAATTTCATGTACATTTGGTCCCTTTCTTCAAACAAGTCCTTGAGATGCTTATTGTCCATTTACGCGTGTCCTGCTGAAATTTAACAAGTCGTCTCGGTCTTTTTGTCCTTGAGATGTTTGTTGTCCATTTACGCGTGTCGTTCTGAAATTGAACAAGTCGTCTCGGACTTTTTGTCCTTGAGATGTTTGTTGTCCATTTACGCGTGTCCTGCTGAAATTGAACAAGTCGCCTCGGACTTTTTGTCCTTGAGATGTTTGTTGTCCATTTACGCTTGTCGTGCTGAAATTAAACAAGTCGTCTCGGACTTTTTGTCCTTGAGATGTTTGTTGTCCAATTTCATGTACTTGATATACTTTGGTCTGTTCATATTTAACAAGTCATCTCGGACTGTTTGTCCTTGAGATGTTTGTTGTCCAATTAAATTCATTAAAATTGTGTTGTTGTTTTATCATTAAAAATAGATATTAAGGATTCCTTCCATAATTTTGTACCAATGAAATTAACTTGAGAAAATTTGTCGAAAAACAATTTTGAACTAAACAATTTTCTGGTAACAAAATTATTAGGGGACTAATCTTTGTTGGCACATTGATTCATCCCCGAAAAATTTCGAACCCAACTTTAAAACGAATCTTTGATCATGGGATTCGCCCCCAAACCATTTCAACCCAAGTTTTTGTTTTGGTGCGAAAGTATTAGGTGAGGAATCATTGTTTACACCCGATTCGTCCCCAAACCATTTCGACCCAAAATTTTTCTGGTACGAAAATATCAGGGAACGAATCTCGGGATTCGTCCCAAAACCATTTCGACCCTGAATTTTTCGGGTACGAAAATATTAGGGTACGAATCACGGGATTCGTCCCCAAACCATATCGACCCAGAATTTTCGGGTACGAAGATATAAGGGGACGAATCACGGGATTCGTCCCCAAACCATTTCCACCCAAGATTTGTTTTGGTGCGAAAATATTAGGGGACGAATCTTTGTTTACACTCGATTCGTCCCCAAACCATTTCGACCCAGAATTTTTCGGGTAGGAAAATATAAGGGTACGAATCTCGGGATTCGTCCCCAAACCATTTCGACCCAGAATAATTTGGGTACGAAAATATAAGGGGACGAATCTCTGGATTCGTCCCCAAACCATTTCGACCCATAATTTTTCGGGTACGAAAATATAAGGGGACGAATCTCGGGATTCGTCCCCAAACCATTTCGACCCAGAATAATTTGGGTACGAAAATATAAGTGGACGAATCTCTGGATTCGTCCCCAAACCATTTCGACCCAAGATTTGTTTTGGTACGAAAGTATTAGGGGACGAATTTTGTTTACACTCGATTCGTCCCCAAACCATTTCGACCCAGAATAATTTGGGTACGAAAATATAAGGGGACGAATCTCGGGATTCGTCCCCAAACCATTTCGACCCAAGATTTGTTTTGGTACGAAAGTAGTAGGGGACGAATCTTTGTTCACACTCGATTCGTCCCCAAACCATTTCGACCCAGAATTTTTCTGGTACGAAAATATAAGGGTACGAATCTCGGGATTCGTCCCCAAACCATTTCGACCCAGAATAATTTGGGTACGAAAATATAAGGGGACGAATCTCGGGATTCGTCCCCAAACCATTTCGACCCAGAATTTTTCTGGTACGAAAATATAAGGGTACGAATCTCGGGATTCGTCCCCAAACCATTTCGACCCTGAATAATTTGGGTACGAAAATAAAAGGGGACGAATCTCGGGATTCGTCCCCAAACCATTTCGACCCAAGATTTGTTTTGGTACGAAAGTAGTAGGGGACGAATCTTTGTTCACACTCGATTCGTCCCCAAACCATTTCGACCCAGAATTTTTCGGGTACGAAAATATAAGGGTACGAATCTCGGGATTCGTCCCCAAACCATTTCGACCCAGAATAATTTGGGTACGAAAATATAAGGGGACGAATCTCGGGATTCGTCCCCAAACCATTTCGACCCAGAATTTTTCTGGTACGAAAATATAAGGGTACGAATCTCGGGATTCGTCCCCAAACCATTTCGACCCAGAATAATTTGGGTACGAAAATATAAGGGGACGAATCTCGGAATTCGTCCCCAAACCATTTCGACCCAAGATTTGTTTTGGTACGAAAGTAGTAGGGGACGAATCTTTGTTCACACTCGATTCGTCCCCAAACCATTTCGACCCAGAATTTTTCGGGTACGAAAATATAAGGGTACGAATCTCGGGATTCGTCCCCAAACCATTTCGACCCAGAATTTTTTGGGTACGAAAAAATAAGGGGACGAATCACGGGATTCGTCCCCAAACCATTTCGACCCAAGATTTGTTTTGGTACGAAAGTATTAGGGGACGAATTTTTGTTTACACTCGATTCGTCCCCAAACCATTTTGACCCAAGATTTGTTTTGGTACGAAAATATTAGGGGACGAATCTTTGTTTACACTCGATTCGTCCCCAAACCATTTCGACCCAGAATTTTTCGGGTACGAAAATATAAGGGTACGAATCTCGGGATTCTTCCCCCAACCATTTCGACCCAGAATAATTTGGGTACGAAAATAAAAGGGGACGAATCTCGGGATTCGTCCCCAAACCATTTCGACCCAAGATTTGTTTTGGTACGAAAATATTAGGGGACGAATCTTTGTTTACACTCGATTCGTCCCCAGACCATTTCGACCCAGAATTTTTCGGGTACGAAAATATAAGGGTACGAATCTCGGGATTCGTCCCCAAACCATTTCGACCCAGAATAATTTGGGTACGAAAATATAAGGGGACGAATCTCGGGATTCGTCCCCAAACCATTTCGACCCAGAATTTTTTGGGTACGAAAAAATAAGGGGACGAATCACGGGATTCGTCCCCAAACCATTTCGACCCAAGATTTGTTTTGGTACGAAAGTATTAGGGGACGAATTTTTGTTTACACTCGATTCGTCCCCAAACCATTTCGACCCAAGATTTGTTTTGGTACGAAAATATTAGGGGACGAATCTTTGTTTACACTCGATTCGTCCCCAAACCATTTCGACCCAGAATTTTTCGGGTACGAAAATATAAGGGTACGAATCTCGGGATTCGTCCCCAAACCATTTCGACCCAGAATAATTTGGGTACGAAAATAAAAGGGGACGAATCTCGGGATTCGTCCCCAAACCATTTCGACCCAAGATTTGTTTTGGTACGAAAATATTAGGGGACGAATCTTTGTTTACACTCGATTCGTCCCCAAACCATTTCGACCCAAGATTTGTTTTGGTACGAAAGTATAAGGGGACGAATCTTTGTTTACACTCGATTCGTCCCCAAACCATTTCGACCCATAATTTTTTGGTGCGAAAATATAAGGGGACGAATCACGGGATTCGTCCCCAAACCATTTCGACCCAAGATTTGTTTTGGTACGAAAATATTAGGGGACGAATCTTTGTTTACACTCGATTCGTCCCCAAACCATTTCGACCCAAGATTTGTTTTGGTACGAAAGTATAAGGGGACGAATCTTTGTTTACACTCGATTCGTCCCCAAACCATTTCGACCCAGAATTTTTCGGGTACGAAAATATAAGGGGACGAATCACGGGATTCATTATGATTCGTCGAAAAGTACTTAGGGACGAATCTTTGTTTACGTTTTGGTTGGTCATCGAAGGGGTTGGTCCTGGGGGTGGGAGAATGAATTGCCCTAGGGAATAACCCTCGGTGATGATCCTTGGGGGTAGGCCGTAGGGGCATGATCCTTGGGCCCTTGGGTCGGTTGGCCGTGAGGAGAGGGGATTGGTCTATGGAGGGAAGTGTATATAGATAATAACATTCTTTACTTACTATCGGTAATCGAGTATTTAAATCAGCCATGCAAAGACGTTACCGACATTGCAGTACTAATAACAAGATAGACCGCGTCTCATTATCGTTGCCGAGGGGCAACGATATTAACAATTATCAAGATTTGAGCATTTTTGTGTCGACACCGGTTGCTGTAAGCCAATCAGAACCATGCATTTGAGGTCACATTATGAAAAAATTGACGTCATACAGTCAAAATAGGGGTGTGTGTATGGTTTCGTCCACGGCGTGTATTATACGGTTACCTGTTTGTAATACAAGAAAATATCATTATTAATGTATGAACTATTACCAGTTTCAAGAAAGTTGCAAAATAACACCAGAAAATATGCAAAGCTAATTATAAAATGTGTTTTTCTTTAAAAAAAACTCCCGTTTGTTGAAAAAATGCAAACCTATTTTCCCTACTAACGGGCGAATCTATTTATACGGGAGAAGAATATCTGTATCCAATCAGCCGAGAGGCGTAACCGGTATCCACTGAAACAGGTTTAAGTCACGCCCCTCATAAACATCGCTGTTAGCCCAAGATTGGGAACGCCCTACTGATTCATAGTCCCTATTTGTTTCACATATCGTTACAAGAGCGCGCTTATTCCTGGAATTCTAAAAATAGACTCAATGGTTTTATATATTACCAGGACACGCTTATATTTGTCTTCTATAAATATACTTGGAACAGTTTGGAACTTTGGATACGCTGTGAATACACGGCTAAACAACGATTTCAAGCATTTTTGGAAATGCTAATACTTGTATAATTTTGGTACGGGTCACGTGTAATCGGTTAAAACGAGTTCAATATCCGTGCCATATTTGATCTAAATAATTTCTCTTTCCCTAATATTTACTCTTTTATTCGCCCCTGTTTGGATGTTTATGCTCTTTTAAACGCCCCACATTTTGAAAAATGTTTCGCCCAGCGATGCGTTAAATCGAGATTTTACGTAGACGAGAAACTTACATCGAGTTTTTAAGTAAAATAAACAACAGTAGGATCTGTTTGATAAATAACAAATTGTCTTAAGTTGAACTGTTATAAAAAAACATCACATCCTTACATGTTAAATAAGCTTTTTTGGTTTTATTAACAAGATAATGAAATAACTTTAGTTTTTAAGAGCAACACAGCATAAACGTACATTCTAACTTCATGCGCTATCATAAGTAGTTAAAGGAACACGACACTACGTAATGTTCAGTCAATGACAAACGTTTAATATTATAATAATGTATCTTTGCTAAATAATATGATGGATTGCTTCTCGGCGCCAAGTGTTCGTATCTCTGTATATTTCAAGCTTACTTAATTGGTGCTATACAACAGAAAATAAAAATTACTATCCGAGATAGGATCGAACACAATAACTCCACCAAGCTAGGTTTTCAGTGGCTAGAGTTACGGTAGTTCCGTAACTTGAAAAGTAAACTAAGTGTGTGACACTTTGAAGACGACAACGACATATCGCCGTATATTAAACATCCGGTAAGTTTAATAGTCATATCCAAAATGGCGAGTGTAATAACAATTGAATATGTCATGTCGGTAAATATTTGTTTATTTCGAGTGATATTGAATATAAACAAGTTTTTTTATGTTGAAAAAATGAAACATAAGCATGTTATTTGACTTCCGTAATTCTAGACAACGCTGGACGGGTTGTCTACTGTTACGGAACTTCCGTAACTCTTGAACCTGGGTCTAGAGTTACGGTACCGTTACTCTAGCCACTGCCTTTTTCAAATTGGGGTTAACGTCGTTTTCAACACATATTTAGGTCATATATACGACGGCCAGCTCTTCCAATTATAGGTTTCCTGGACATTTTTCTATCATAGCATTTACAAGGCTAATACAAGCCATAAAATTGTATAAAAACACTTCATACTCATCGGTACATAGTTTTTGTCGTTATTATCAAAGCTCCCTGTGTGCGAGAAGGTTCACCCTCGGACATACTGTTTGTCCTTCTCACATGTTATTTCATGTCATGCCGGCATATCAATGTAAACCCCCAAAAAAGGATGATCTTAGTGAATTTTGTTAATTGACTGTCAAAGTCAACTCAGGTTTATAGATGTATATTGTAATGCTTGCTGTAGCACTATGGAACATATATTTACTAGGATTGAATTCAGTCAAAAATTACTTCATTATTATAATTAACATGCAGAAAGTAAACCAAGGAATACATTATTTTAATTAACCACGTTGTTATACAGTGTCATTCAAAATTACAGTAACTCTTACTAGTAAAAAGCTGGGTTTTTTTCAATAATACAATATAATTTCGGTACAAAAAGTAATTTATTTATGAAGCCCCTACACATTCTTTATCCTTCAAAAGTTAACTGCTCGATCATTCTATAAATAGAAGGTGAAGATATCAGTCAGCCCGTTTGTGTACAGAATGACTGCTCGATTTGTTATGAAAATCGCAGAGGGAAGCCAATGCTAAATAAGACCACGCACAACAATGGAATGTTAAAATTTAATCGCATGATGATTATTACAATCAACCAAATCACCAACAAATACATTCCGCTCCCGTTCATCACCAAAGTATTTAAGTGTCTCCAAGATAAGATGTTTTGTTTACATTGAGGCCAAACTAAAACATTTTCATGTTTTAACATACAATGTATGCGTACGGGTAGGTTTTCCTTCTCTTAAGTTAAAATCCATTTAAATGCGTCATTATTGCTCGATACAAATGCATATTATTTTCGCAATGCTGACTTCAATATGGCCTTATAGATGGGCTTAAACTCACAACCATATATAAAATATTTGAAACTCACAGCTAGAACAATAGCAGAATTATGATATATTGTGGCTAAGCTATAAATAATAATTATAATATACCGCATTTGTATATAGCGCTCTGTACATATTGAATATATATATATATATATATGTTCAAAAGCGCTTCACAATCATATGCATAATAAGAAATACGAGCTTAAATAAAAACGAAGATCAAAAATAAAAAAAAGATTAAGAATGATAAAATATAAAAACATAAACTGAAGACTGATATAAAACTAAGAATTAGTGATCAATGAAGTGCTCATAGTAGTTTAAAAACAACAACAACAATATGACAAGTGGACTTTAACTGTAAAAGATAGTGAATGAGTAATAATGGATTGTTGGTAGAATGGCAGCCAAATGGTCGATGGGGAATCAGGCCGGATGCCACGAAAATCCATGATTGCAAGGTGCAAAGTTGGATTCTAATCCAGGGCTCCCACCCGAACATCCATCATTATCAGTGCCCGCGCGTCCCACCAACCATCATGCACTATATAGGGGTCAGATGATTAGATTACGAATACAGGCAGCCACCGACTAATGGGAACCAGACAAGATGTTTTGAAAAATCCAGGATTGCTAGGTGCAAAGTTGGATTCTAATCCAAAGATCCCTCCAGAACATCCATCAGCGTCAGAAAGTTTTATTGAAAATGACCAAACAGTTTTATCGAACTAGATAGTTTATCGTTTTTACCTTTTGTCGTTCGTTTTTACTGCCAGTCATTTTGGTGTAATCGTAGCATTTGTGACATCATTTGTCACATAGTATTGCATGTGTTCTCCCTTGTCCTTAGAAGATTTTACTTACTAAAAGCTGCAGATGATATGAAACAAGGAGTTTACTCACTTTACATGGGACATCTCCAACTTGTTGGTGCTAAATTAGCAATAAGGAGACAACCTACCTTTGTCAATAAAAAAAAACAAATTTTAGCATATAAGAAACTATCCGGAAATGAATTATAATTATCATGCATTTATCAAAATTTGACTCAACTTAGATTAAAATCCAATCTTTTAAGGGCTGAAGAGTCAAATCATGCGTTCTGCACAAAATGCATCCTTATGGAGCGGACGGACCCTCATTAAATCCAAACGAAACAAGGATGCATTGATAACAACCATGCATTTAACCAATATAATTATGAAACCAAATCAGTTCAATGATTATAGTTATCATCACATGATTCATGGTGTTATCTTAACTTTTGTTATCTTAAGTCAATACATCCCACCTTATAGTGCATTACATTTGTAACAATCGTAGGACTTACACGTTTTTCGAAAATGATTTAAAATTAATATTGATTGCATGTGAGTAAAATGCTTTATTTTGATTTATTTTGTATTTTTATTGATATTAGTTTTTGCTCTGATAATGTAATTTGCATTACGGGGGTGGGGGCTCAAAAGAATTTAGAGATACTGATCCCTTTTTGTGTCATCTTCGCTATTGTCGTGCATGACTATTTGCATTTTAAATACTGTGATATTTCACCATTTGTGTGTCCTGTCTTACAGAATTGATACCGAAATGAAATTCTTATTATTATCGGTGTAGCTTGTAATTATTTACACGTACTGGAGCAGTAGTCCAGTGGTAGGACGCACGCTTAGGGATCTAGAGGTCCCGGGTTCGAACCCTACCAGGGACACTGCTTATTTCCTTGAGCAGTGTCCCTGGTAGGGTACCTGCGAGGGTGGTATAATTCCGTTGCGCCAAAGTGTCGGCTGCACTAAGCGGAGTTAAAAGACTCCCCAGGGAGATTGATAGATAGATACCAGTAGCCCGATGACCAGAGGTAATAGCTGTAAAGTCGGTGAATGTGCGTAAGCATGAAACTTAGACTATAAAATGCAATTACTTTTTTTTACTTTTACATAAACTTTCATTGTTCATATTTTGGTTAACGCTAAAGAAGCGTTTCCGGAACAAGATAGAAAATTATTTTCTTTAAACTTGTACAAAAGGCACTATAACTAAAGTAAGGTGTGTATAAATGATAATACATGTATATTATAGCAAGATAACGATGATCTATGCTATTTTATTTAAGAAGTATTTCAATAAATAATAGTTTTATTTGTTAAACTCGACACAATACTTAAACGGTGATGAAGTTGAAGCAACACTTGACCAATGCTAAATTCATGAACGCTGGTTCATAGTTGGGACTCTCCAGGAAGAAGTGGGGGATTAGATTTTCGAATAAATAAGGCTTGAAAGTTAAGACACACGCTTAGGAAACGAAAGGCTCATGGTTCGAATACTTACACGAGAGTATGTAGTTCTTTTATTATAAATGTAATTTCTTTACTTCATGCTAATGTAAAACAGTAACTGCGAGGGAACAACTGTATTATAAACGAAGCGAACGACTCACTAAGGTAACCTTTCATTGGCAATGTTAAAACACATTTTACAATAAGAGTCTGTCCTGATATAAATAGGGGGGGGGGTTGTTAATTTGACTTTTTTTATGACACCCTGTTTAAAACATGCTACATGTACTGACATGTAAGGAAACGCATATCTTTTTAATTTCTGACCCCATTAACCCCCCTGTACATACCCTCTAATAGTTGACCACGCCCATTTTTCACATAAATTTTTTACATTTACAGTTTTTTACATTTAATTGCAATAAGCTGTATGGTATTGGACTGCAATATGTCAATGTAAAGGTTTATTAAGGTGCTGAGTTCAAATAAGAAGTCAAAAACAAAATTAATCAATACAATATGGCTGAAAATTCAAAATGGCCACCAAAATAACCATAATACGAGCATATTCGGGAGTTTATTTATCCTGGACATTTAATATGTTGAATCATGCCTGCAATATGTCTAGCTATAGGTTTCTTAAGGTGCTGAATTCAAATATGAAGTCAAAAACCTAATTTAAGAAACCACTATGGCGTGAAATTCAAAATGGCTGCTAAATTAAACCCATTTTGAGCATATTAGGGAAATAATTTATCCTGGAGTGGACATTCAATATGTTGAATCATACATGCAATATGTCCAGAAATAGGTTTATTAAGCTGATGAATTCAAAAAGGAAGTTAATTAAAGAAACCAAAATGGCGAGAAATTCAAAATGGCTGCCAAATTTAACCCAGTTTGTTTTAATTAATTATCCTGGGTATTCAATGTGTTGAATCATGCTAATATTGTGTCAATTGATAAGTTTGTTAAGGTTATTAGTTCAAATATGAAGTCAAAACTAATTTAAACAACCCAATATGACCAAAAATTTGAAATGGCCACCAAAATAACTCATTTTCAATGTTTACTAATCAATGGTACATATCTATATGTTGAATCATGGTTTGTTATCACTCTTAATGCAATTGTTTAGATTATTTGCAAAATAATAAAGCAAAAATCATATACATGTATTGCAGTATAATAATCTGATTTGCAAGAACTTTTATCTCAATATGCTATAAACTCATATAAACTAAATATTAAATGAGGAATGTCAGTTCAACACATAAGTCAGACCTGACATTGCTCAAATAAATTTTCAGATTGGTGGCCTACACTTTCAAAGGCTATAGCAAAGATCTAGTTGAAATAAAGATACTAATGGATAAAGGGATTTTTGGTTCAGATTCACAAGAGTCAAGACCAATTTCCTTGCACAAGAAATATACTTGCAATTGTTCAATTTATGAAGGGATGACTCATTTGCCAAGTGGTGTCTTTAATATATGTATTTTCCATAGTCCAATATACTTGTAGTCAAATGACTAGGGGAAATAGCTGCAAATTTGGTTAAAATATGTAATCTTAAAGGGTTTGTGTTTAAGTTCTTGTAGTATTGTTTCTGTAGAAAATGTACCAAATGTTTTCTGCTCATCCTCAGTTATGGAGAAACCATTCTATACATGTTTGTATTTATAAGTTTATGTCTTAATATGTAAATTCTCATTAGTTACAAAGTGCATGAAATGTGAGCTAAAAGGTTTCCTGTCTGTTTTAGCATTCATGAGAGATTCAAAGGTTTAATCAATTAACACATTGCATTTTGCTTGGTTTGGCTGTGATTGTATCAACCACCCCTCAAAAAAGCAATTGTCTATTTCAATTATTGTTTTCTTCACTTTTCTTTACTCGGATGTTACATAAGCAATCTCATTTTCTAATCATGGAATGTCTTGCATTTATTTCAACCGTGCACAGTTGGCCAAATTATTGAACACCATCATCTCAATCATTAGTTTTAAGTGCTAGTTAAAAGAAATGCAAGTAAGTATAAACAAATTAATAGAGATATAACCAAAATTGCAAATCAGAATTAAAGGGAATGACACAATTGCTGTTGTGATATTGGAAAATTGGAGAATACTATTCTTTGAATCTCTGAAAGCAATTAATGGTCCATTTACTTTTTGTGAAGATTTTGATACATACATAAGACAAACGTAATAAAAATAGAAACAGAGAAAGTAAATGAATTGCATCTACAAATCAGATAAGCTATAAAGTCAGCCTTTACCAAGAAATCATTGCTTTATTATATTTTTAGAATTTAACAACTCAAGACAGTCTTGTTAAAAAATGGCAATCTATATTGTAGCTTAGATTCTTACATGATAGCATACAGCCATCACCCATGATGATCATTTAGTTAGTAATATCTATAAAATTTCCTGGGAATTTTAACTCTACTTTGCAACCAAAGTGTCAAGACTTTTTCTAAGCACATACTCATCAACATCTTAATGAAGTAAAGCAATCACAGACACATTTTTCAATCAAGACATCATATGTGCCGCTGGTGAGGTTGGAACGAATGACCTCTCAGACCTTAACCTCTAATCATACCTCTAGAGTTCTACCTCAGCTATATAATGAATAAAATATATTTTAACACTTATAATCAAGTGTCATAACTTTGGTCTTCTGTTAAGATTTCATTAACTCTAGTGAATTTATAAATTCCGTAACATGTTTAAAGTGTGCCGTTTATAACTGAAATATGATTTATTTTGGCGGCCATTTTGAATTTTCAGCCATATTTGTTTGTTTAATTTAGTTTTGGAGTTAATATTTGAACTCAGCACCATAAAACACCTTTAGATTGATATATTGCAGGCATGATTCAACTTATTCGATGCCCAGTAAATATAATACCCAAATATGTCCAAAATTTGGGTCATTTTGGCAGCCATTTTGAATTTTCCGCCATATTAAGTTGTTTAATTTAGATTTTGACTTCATATTTGAACTCAGCAGCCTAACAAACCTACATATTGATATATTGAAAGCCTATAAGAATTGATTTATAACAGCTGGATATACAAAATTGTTATTTTTGTATGGGCGTGTCCGACTTTCAAGGGGTATGTACAGTGGGGTTAATGGGGTCAAACAATTTTTTTTGTTGTTGATTCTATTATCATATTGGTGGCACCATACTTTAAGCAGGGTCTCACATGGTTATCTTTAAAAAATGAAATAAACACCCCCCCCCCTAATATAAACTATATCAGATTTGACCCAAATTACAAAGATCCATTTTTAAGGAATGAAGAGTCACATTTTTGGGTCTGCACATGATACATCTGATCATTATGAAGCGGCCAATTCTCGTACCCAAAGTTTATCAAGATTCTCAATTTAACGTCCGATCGAGAATTTTGATAACCTTTGGATACGAGAATGCGAGCGCATGGATCCTTAAAACCAAACAAATACAAACAAAGACAAAGGAGAATGATATATAAATACACAGTAGCTTTACAACTGAAGGTCATAGCTGTTAAATTGATTTTAACAATATAAGACCTTGACCTAGATAAAATGCATTTCTTTACTTTTCATATAATTTATCTTTACTAGTTTGTTCTTTAAATAATTTTCGTTGATAGAAGTCATACAATACGGGTATGGTCAATCTTCCGCGCCTTACTCTGGATCAAGTAAGATAATAGTCATCCAAGAAGGGACCTCAGTCAGTTGTTTCCCCTTGTATACTCTTCAAATAGGTAGGTCCAATTAGTTGGATTACTCGGATTTCCCCTTACTTTTCAATGTCAATTTGCCTAAATTAATCTTAAAAAACTGTTTTCGTAAATCATTTAATTTGTTTGAAATTCAAGCTCTGTATTTTTAGGGTAAAGAAATATCTAAATTTTATTACTTCTGTTAGTATCTTCATTAACAAGAAAGATATTAGATGTTATATTTTGTTATCCTTACGTAGGAATGCAATGATAAAATCCAAGGATTCCAACTGTAAGAACCTACTTATCAATTGGATTGCTTCAGATTTCATCAGGGAAAGATAACTAACTAAAGTCTCTAATTAAAAGGGTGTATGCTTACTACTTGTTAAAACTTTAGTCAAGGAACAATAAGTACTACGGCTAACCAAAGCAATATGGCTAAACAGTTTTTGAAATGCAGTACATAGCACCATACACTCTGTTTCATTAATGTCTATCTGTTTATCGTAAGACATAGCATATAACTATACTAGTATTATGCTTCATCGAAAAAATCGTGTTTCCTTGTGGACGCTTTTTAAGGTGTTCTAGGTGTTATAAACTTTTTATAACCATGGTCATTCTACGGCGGTCAGCTCTCATATTCTCTCTTTCTAGGATCTTTGTCTACAACTAGTACTCACATACACTTTTACAGGTCCGACAATTTTTCATGAACCATAATAATGCAGGAAAATCAACAATATAGGTAGGATATAACCAGCCTGAATGTGATTCAAACCAGTGACCTTATCGAGACACTAGATTTGAAATACTGCACGTAGTCACTGTACCACGGACCCGAGTCCGCGTAAGGCACTTATCAAGGTGATCTAGGCGTAAGATTTTTCAATGAAAACCGGCATAGACCGGGTTTCATTGATGTCATATCTTACATCTGAATAATCACTACATTGAGTTAAAACTATGCGTTGTTATCATTATATTATTTGATATACTTGTAATACTGTTGATAACATATCTTGTCATTGATTATGACTATCAACAATTAAACTGCATACATAAATAAAATACTTCACCTTTTATTCAATGAGTTATTGGTATCAAAGTTCTATATACCCGTGTCGATAGCGCAGATGGTAGAGCGCCGGGATTTGGAATCTTGTGTTCCGAAAGGGGTACGGGTTCGAATCCAATCCTTCCATGAAAATTTGACAAATATGTCAATTTTCCTCCATAAATATGGTATGTGAAGAAATTTCCGGCCTTGTGGAAGGGTAGGTGAGTACTGGCTATATAGACAAGGGTCCAGGAAAGCTAGGTTAGGTGCACTGGACGCCATAAAATGACAAAAAATGCGTTGATACGACGTTAAACCAAAATAAAAAAGGCATTTAACTGTTCATTTCAATTGGTGCCTATCTATTTAATTGCATTGGTATCTTTTCGTTGTGAATATTTTAACTCTGCATTCGGGCACCCGCAGTTGCGTCACAGAGCTTTGCTGCCCATGCACCTGTTTGAAGTAAAACAATCAATAACTAAAGCTAACCACTTATATTTTTCAAAACTCAGGTACAACAGAACAATGTTGAAGCTTGTTGTATCAGTGTTGATGGTGTTGTCATGTGCTGGACCATCGATTGAACTGGAAATACCAAGTAAGTTTTCCCTAGTAAATTCGAAAATTATTGTAATTGCTAGTTACTTTGTTTGAATTTTAGCATTCCTCTCGCACGTGTAGGAAGCATTTTCAACACCCAATTAGTGCCAACGAAAGTGAACTTTTACTATATTTATTATGGCTAGCATAGCTATAATACATTGAATATCAGCATATTAAAATGTGACTTTCCATACATTTTTATTGTGATCGGTCTTTGTCCGTCGTGCCTCAACATTTTGGCTGAATCATCATTTCCATATTAATCATTGGAAAGAAATATTCTTGGCATGTAGCTTTTTAAAGCTGTACAAGAAATTCCATTTCATGTGGAACGCAGTTGTCATGGCAACCAAAAAGAAAACAATCTTCTGTAGAAAGAAGCCTAGAGCTTTTATATTTAGTATGTAGCACCAGCTCTCAACAAAAAATATTCCAACTATGCCCCTGGGTCAAAGTTGACCCCGCCGCAGGGTTCACAAATGTTACATAGTGTTATATAAGAAAATGTAAAAAATCCACTTTTTTTTAATCTGTAAGGCGTTTTAAACTTTCATATAATTATGCATGTAGCATAATTCTGGTCACAATTTTCACACGGCTAAATATGAATATATGAAAATATGAATTTTGTTATATGCTTTGTGTCCGATGCCTTAAAAATATTTTTCTCAGACAAAGGGCCAAGGGTCTATTGAACCCTCTTGGTTGTTATATTTGTAAGTTCATATATTTGGTCTTAAAAGTCCATTGAAGATGACAGTTGGGTCAGCAAAGCGACCCACTTCAAATATGCCTGCGTGTCCGTTAGACCTGGTTCTTTTACAAGAGATACCGGAATATTGCAATGTAATTCAATATGTTATAAACTTCATGGTAACACCAAATATGAAATTAGTTAAAACAATATACTATTAACGTAGATTTAAAGGATTTGCTTTTTATTTTCAGTTACTATAGATGAAACACGTCGTCCGGGTAACTATGTTTCTTTTGAAACTTTTTAATTGATCTACCACAACTCTCCTAGCAAGGTGGAATAGACGTTAAACGCATTTTAAATAGAATTATTTGCGTTGTTATCTTGTTCATAGGTTACAAAATTAAAACTTTTCATCTATTTTATACATTATAATGTAACACGGTTAAATTGTGTAAGACCTTTTTCAACTTCATATGTTTGTCTATTTTAATTATTCCATACAAGCTTTGTCAGCTACATACGTCACGAGGGCTATGAAGATAATCACAATACGAATACATTTTCTGTTCACAATTAAAACCATAGTGTACGAACATTTCTCGGTACATTTTCAAATTCCGAATTACTGCACTGTTGTACATTTAAAATTCGACCTAAGATTATGGATATTGCTTAAAGGGTAAATACGTACATGACTTACAGGTTAAGTCCCAAATTTTTGATCAACATATCCTTATCAATTGCTGGCAAACCGAAAATTGATCTAATTTCCATTGCGGAATTTGACGAAATTTCGTTTATGCTGAAGCGAATGGCGAGTTTTTTTTGTTATTGACTTATTCTGTCAATTTTTGCGTTCATTCAACAATTTCTGTATTCAAAATTGCTTACGAATACAATTGCACGAGCAGAAGATTTTTATTTCCAAGTCATAGAATTTAAAGCATTCCTTATAATGATTTTTGTGATTGAGATTAACCTTATTTTTTCCTTATAAAACACATAAACTTTGATACATAGTAAGTTAGTAACCTTGTCAATCGAACATAACAAAATATAGACGCGTACCCTTCAAATTAAAGATAGTTCGAATACATGAAAACAATACTGTAGACTTTTTTATTTAGGAGTAATATTGTCTTCTACATTATTCTAGGTACACCGCCTGGAACTGTCCCATTTATCTGTAATGGAAACATTACAAATACAAAACATGGTGTAAAAACCCCAATGATGCTGGACATTATCAAGACTGGTGATAAAATAAATGTCGCTCTTACAAAGGAGTATAACAGGGAACAATTTTTCATTATCACAAATACAACAGACTGCAAGCGTAAGGTAAATCAATATTTTAGTTTCATTTTAACATAATTCATAAAAAGTACGGACAACTATTATAGAAAATGATTACTTAGAATCAGAATTTTATGCTTTATTGGCGTATCTTTTAGTTCGTGGTGACCTTATTCTAATATACTTAGTAACTGCTAGCCATTTAGCGTAATTGACTTAAAGGGTACAGCCATTATTGACTATTGTGAACAGTATCGTATGAACACGGCAAAACACTTCAACTTTAAAGTTACTAATCAAAAGTAATACATTTTCAATTGCTTATGGTACATGTACCAACGAGGTTCTGTTCCTAACAAACACGGAGATGACCATGCTAATATTACCATTCCCGCTTCCTTGTCACTCGGCCTCGTCCATTTTATATCAATACTTACACAAATTGACCTCACGGTCAGCAAACCGAGTTCTTTATATACATGTAAAACAAATTCAATGGTAAAATTACCACGGTATGATAAAGTAATGTAAGAACTGACATTTAGATATACGTAAGTACTTTTATTCTTGTAATATCTTAATAGTTCTGGTCAGAGGCTCAATGGTAAAGTGTTTAATTTTACTGGGAACTGTAGTCGTCTGTAGAACATAAGAAGTTGGGAGTTTCTATGGTGTTAGTAAAACGTTTCTTGCTATGCCTGTAGTAACATTAAGATTTCACTGCGATTAAAATACTAACGTAGCTTTTATCATGTGGTATTGTCACCACAGATTCGTCCAAAGAGTATATACCCTTTACTTGCTTTCAGAACGATACGGTGGCATAGAGGTAACATGGAGATATATTTAAAATGTACGTGGCCACGTAATAGCTTTACGTGCGCACGTTATAATTGACCAATGAGAGTTGTCGAAATTGGCGGCCATTTTTCGACAACTCTCATTGGTCAATTATTACGTGCTCACGTAAAGCTATTACGTGGCCACGTAAACGTTATTGCGTGCGCACGTAATAGCTACTGCGTGGCTACGTAAAGCTATTACGTGGCCACGCAGACGTTATTGCATGCGCACGTAATAGCTACTGCGTGGCCACGTTAACGTTATTGCATGCGCACGTAATAGCTACTGCGTGGCTACGTAAAGCTATTACGTAGCCACGTAAATTTTAAATATATCTACATGTCACCTATATGCCACCGTAGAACGAACATGGTTTAATATTCAGTTCTATGATTCAGTATGGCTGGTTATTAACATTTTATACGTTATTTTATCTGAACAGAACTTTATTTACTAATCGGCAAATACTTGCCTTTGGTAAACAAAACTGAGCAAGCATATGACATGTATACAAGTATATATCATTGTAATGTAATAATTGTATGTAAATTAATGTCTTGCAGCATGTGTTTCTAAATATTTTTTTCAGGCACAAAAAATATCAATCGATGTCAATTGTACGGCTGATGGGAATTCGGTAAGTGACATTCAATGAAAACATATTCTTTACTTAAAGAAATTGCCGCCTTTTGTAAAATTTTAAGAATTATACGCAAAAAAACCTGGGGATGACGAACAGCAGTCAGACTTAATATCCTATAGCGGATTACCTCGGTATGCGCCGATTTCAAAATAGTCAAATCAATTTTTTTGGCATTTGATTTCAAAGTATTTGCAATGTCTATCGTGCATATTTCACTCGAGATTGAGTCATACATTTTCTTATTTGAGCTGATATAAACTTCAAGATTCAAGCTAAACAGAGCAGTCTTTTTACACTGACTGTATAAAATCGGAGTAAAGTATAATCATTTAAGATATCATGCATCCTTCGAAATGTACAGAGTAGGGCTGGTGGTGCAAGGAAATTTTTATTTATTTTTCATTGATTCTTATTCTTTACATTTTTATTTGTTCGGGACTTCAGTCCTGAACAAATATATTTACCGTATTTCAGACCCTTTCCCACTTTGAAAATTTACCGAATGCAGAAATAGTCCCCCAGTATATATATAGAGCAATTAAAAAAGATCGTCTGCTATGACGGGCGCATTAATACACTACGAATTTTATCTCAAGCGTAAGAATATTCGCTGCTAAGTTGTGTGTTTCAGTAGGGATGATTATGTAATCTTATATAAAAGAATGGTATCAACGATTCAGTCACCACCCGTCGTTTGTGGCAGTTGTCAGTAGAGATGTTACATCGTCAATATCGTAATAGAATGGTTCTATAGGATAAGTTTAAAGATCATTGTTGATGACTTTGAATGATTTCGAATAATATACTTTATCTATTTTACATACAGATGGAGTAGAATAAATGTGCATGAATGATACCTTTTAAGCGGCAGTTATTGAATTTTTTTATGAATGACCCCTTTGACGTGTAGTTATTGTGGAAAAAAATCAGTAGTCTGTTCGCCTGTCCGGTTTACCTGCTGTATTATAGTTCGATTGTGTGAAGTGTTTTTAATCGAAACAGTGCTGTTCTACCTATCAAACTAATATCACTGAACTGTTCTTCGTGTACAGATGTTGTTGGAGCCGGAAATCTAATTTCACTTTTCAAACCTGAACAAATTCAGTGCCTTCAGCGCTTTGATTATATTATATTTTAAATGATCTCACTCTGTCAGTGGTGTTCTAATGTTAATTATTTTCGTGTTTTATTACTCTCTGTTTTACAATTGTCAGGTGAAAATTATAGTGGCAAGTTTCGAAATGAGAGACAATAGTACACCTTATTACTGTGATTCTAATTGTAAACTACTTGACAATCCTTACACTTTGAAGATAAAAGAGGTAAGCTATTGTACAATCTGATTAAAACCCGATCTAAAATTTTCCGCTCGCATACTCGCTAATTTAGATCTGGCCGTTTTCAAACGAAGGTCACGTTCAGGCGACCTTTTCTCATCAAAATATTCATGACGAAGTTATTATGATACTTAACTTGTTTACATCGTCTACGTCACGCAATTTGAAATGAGCCGCCCAATCGCAGACTGTGAATAATACCGCTGTTAAAATAGCATGCAAAACTTGGTCTAAAAATAGAAATTACGAAATCAAAGTGATTAATAGTGTTTTCGTCTAGATGAAAGCTACGCATTGATTGGTCGAAAAAAAAGTTCATCTTGACGTGACCTTCCACGGAGATAGTAGAGATCCTGAACGACAACGCGCTACAGGATTTCTGTTTACGGAGATTGGCTATTGTAATAATTCAACAATCCTCTTAGCTTCAAACGCGTTCAAAATGTTCATGTTTAGAGTACTTAATAATGCAATCTTCAAAAAATGAACACTTGTTAGAGTTCTTGCAATAGCTTAAGTAAAAAACTCTACATTTTAGCGAATAAAATAAATGTTACTTTTTTGCTAGCATTGACCTGTAAATTGCAATTGCTTTCAGTTTCTGCAAAATAATTTACCGATGGACTTAATTTTGTACGGATGATTTACATATGTTGAAAGGGAAAGTGTAAATTAGATTTATAAATGGTTGCTATAGATCAAGGGATGTATTCTGTTCAATGAATTCACCATAATGACAGTTTTGAATTACAGCTAATTTTAAACTATATTATGCATGTATAAGATTGTAACATCTTATCATTTCAGAATAGTCTTACTATGGATAATCCACCGACGATGAACATTTGTGATGCAGATATAGAATACAGCGACCAAGCAACACAACCTCTTGAAACGGTTGGTTTAGGTCTTTTTTAAGATTTGATAAATAACAGAGCCCTTAAAGTAACTTTTGTCATAGATTTTTCAATGATTTCTTTTACGAACGCACATTTCTTTATTATTATTAAGCTCCTGAATAGACAGGTTTGTTATGGCACACATGTATAAAGGGTGTGTTCAACAATCTTAAACAAATTGACATAGTAGTTACTTTTTAATACCTTCATCGATAAACGTCGCAATACCGCAAAGTAAAAATAAGGCTTTTTAGTGCCTACCTCACTAGATCAAATCGAACTTGACCAAGTTTGAAAGTTAATATAAAGACGATCAAAATAGACACTTAGATAAAGTTGATGGCCACGAGAAGTAATGCATGGGACTTTTAAGTGGACGGTTAATGTGGAATAACGGTTACTATGGATCTCAAATAGGTTGCTATGGACGGTATAGTGGATGCTTTGGACCTCATGGTGATTGCCATAGGGTGTATGAGTTGTTGCTATGGACCAACGAGTGGTTGCTATAGATATATTACAGGTTGCTGTGAGTCTAAAAAGGTTGCTTTGATGTCATATTTGTCCTACGTAATACTTGTGTGCTGTTAAGGTTCGATACCTTCCTACTCCTACTAAGTGCGACGTTTTGCGTCAAGGTTGCGACGGTTTCGACGATTAGATTAAGTGTTTCGACGTTTAACGTCAGTTGCGACGTTTAGTAGCGCTACAACGTCCGCAACGTCCATGGTTAAATCGAAATTCTCGAGGTCGTACATGTATTGAGTGAAGCAAATTTTAAATTGAAAACGAAGAAAATTATATCATAACACAAAGTCATGTACGTATGTATGTAATTTCAATTAGTTTATACATTTCTTATTTGAATCCAGACCGTTCCAGATGATATTATCGACAAGCAAACATCTGGACTTGTACTAAAGAAACCACTTGATTATGAGAAGGAAAACAAATACACTGTAAACATCACTATATCAACTGCTGCAGGAACTTACAATCAAACGATTGACATTGTCGTAGAAGATCAAGATGATCTTGGTATTTCATTCCTATCAAATTTATATGAATGTAACATCTCTGAAAATGTAAGTACACTTACGATTGTAACTCAGAAGGTTAATTTTCTCACTGAATATCGACATTGATTTGTCCTAGCACCATAGCAACCAGGAAATAATTATAGTCACATGATCTTAAAAATGTAAAAATCACATTTGTTTCGTCTAATTCTTGCTGCAGTTAAATACATGTAATAGCACATGTTTAAATAGTGCATAAAATAATGGTTCCACTTTTGATTTGTATAAAAAAACCTATGTTAGTCGGTTGTTTACACTGAATCCTGTGCACAAATTATTACTGCACATGACGTAGATTACAGCTCGATTCAGTTCTTGTGTGAAGGATTTGGATAAAAATCGCAGGGTCAGTTGTGAGTGTTTAGGAAAAGGTAGTAATTATTTCATGCATTAAATAATGATTTTGTGACAAACAAGAGATATAGGCGAACAACAAATTTTAGTTATTGCTTTAGACAACGTGTCTACAGATCCTGGCTATATATGCTCATATACTGTCTAACAACCAAACATGTCTCTTTTATTGAATGGTTATACTGTATATATGACCGGTCATAAGTTCTTTTTCTTGTGAACATTGAGTTGTATTAGCCAATGTGAAATGATGTGTTGTATGTTATATATATGGGACTAATTGAATACTTAATTTATTTGTTTTTATTTCAAACAATTTCAAAACTCACAGTTTTTTTTCTATTGTAGTCAATGTCTTAAGTATACATGTAGTTATTGCATGATTACTCGTATAACAAATACCATATTATTAATATTATCTATCTACTTCATCGTAGACTATTGCTACAAGTTGTAGTGTTAAAGCAACTGATTTAGACACAGGAATAAATACAGCTATAAACTATAAAATATTAGCAGGTAATTGATATATCTTTATTTATATCGTGAGTGAAATTTTATTGTTGATACATTCATTCTATACATTTTTAAATGAACTATATAACTATGTGGCACGTTTTATCGTGTTTAATTTTGAGTTGACGCCTTTAATCAGCATTTCTATTTGATTGGTTACGGCAATTTGTTTTTACAATAACCTATTTTCACTGACACTTTTGACCACTTTGACTATGCACACAATTCCACCAATGACTGAAAACTTCCCTACATGATAAAGCATCTGTGGTAGGAGGGAGAATGGTGGTATAAATGTTCTCATGACCAAACTTCATTAAAGTATGCCACGCCTGGGAATCGAACCCACAACCAGCCGATCAGAAGATTTGCATGTTACCGACTGAGTTAGCCGGACGGGATAACACTAGATTTATTACATGAACGTGGAAAACCGGTTTTATCAAGTTAATGTATAATATATGAGATACTCAGTTCAAGAATATGCCTTGTTTTTAGTTTCACCAACGACGAATGATACATTTGCTATTAACGAAAACTCTGGCCTCATATATTTGAAGAAAGAATTGGATAGAGAAAGAGTGTCAACGTATGTTATATTTATAAAGGTACATAATCATATTTCTGATTTTGTTTATGAGAGTCATGTTTCCTTTTAGCTCTTGATAACTATGCATGCGTAGTGCAAAAATCCCGTAATAACAAGCAGTGATTGCGATTTGTACATTATAACGTATCTCTACATCGTCAAATGTTAATGTAAAGGTTTCTGAAAATAAAGCAAATGTAAATATGTTACATTGTCTGGCATCATGGAAATTTTCAGTCATTTCAGTGATGTCAAACTATTTAGGGTGTGTATGATCATGACCATTATAATGTAGAAAGTCATTGAACAAGATTAATTAGTCCACTTTCATCCAAGAAAAAAACCCGGAACTAAGAGTCATGTAAGCAAATTGCAGAATCAGCATAACTGAGTTTATCAAGATATCATTGAAACAATGTTACGTAAACAAGTTTGGATTATACCAAATTACGTAAGGTGTGCAAGAACAGGAACTTTTCTCTTTTTTTGGGGTTGGGGGGGGGGGGGGGGCACTTATTATCTTTGGCTATAATCACATGTTACACTAACACACGTCTTGAAAATATATTTTGAGTGAGCTTCATTATTATAAAATCTCCGATACAAACAAACTAGGACACTTGTTTTTAAAAGGTGCAATAATGTCTACAGTATAAAGTGTATACAACCAGTAACTATTTCATGTGTTTCCATATTTACAAACAGGGTTATCAAGTTGGTAGTCCATTTGACAAAGCTAATTCCACTACAGTTGTAATACATGTTGAAGATGTAGATGACAACGCTCCTAAAATGTTAAATACTACACTAAAAGTGAATCTAACAGAAAATGTTCCTGTAGGTACTTTTGTTTGTCAAGTTACTGCCGAAGATTTATCTGACCAGGTAAGTGTAGTCCATCATATTAAAGAGTTTTTAAATTTATCATATAAAAATGACAAACGTTTTTATAACATTACTTTCTTTATGATTGCGCTTTGGTTTTATTCCTGATAAAATGGCTTGCAGTTGGATATTAAGCGATGCTCATTAAATGTATAATACAATTTCAATACTCTGGGAAGTGCAACAATAAAAACACAATGTAAAAGTACATTCTTTAAATAAATTAGCAATTTTGTAATTACAAACGGATCAAAAGACAATGGTAATCAGCCTCTGGTCAAATTGTACAGTCCATGATATAACCAAAGGAAGCAAACACTTAATTCAGAACGTAAATTTTTGCCATAAAATATTTAGTTGTCCTTGCTAAAGGCTAAGTTCGAAGCAATATCCATGTGTTCTACTGATAGACAAGCTTTGTTCGCGGTTGTTAAATTTGGTTTATTAAGTGTTCAAATTTGAAACAAACCAACTTCACATCAAACGGAGTTTGCTCACCTAATTTTGATAACAGCTAATCATTTTCAGTTTGAAGGTACAAGTTCACATATTTGGCTTTTTTTCTATAATTTCAAAATACTGTTCAGTGTCTGTAATTGTGTTTTTTTTAAGACAAACTGACCTATATTTTGCAAGATACAATAAAAGTTACAAAATGCACTTAAAATGTCTATACCGTGACATACGGGGTAGATATTTACTACATGAAACACCATCATTTGTAGTTGTATGACAATTTGCACTAAAATTGTCATTATCAGAACACTTCTTTCCTGCTTCCAAAAATATTTCCATACAATTTTGATAGTTTAGAAAAAGTTGATATAAAAAGTTGAAATCTGTGAATGAGTACCTTTAAATGTTGTTGTGTAAACTATTAACACAGCATATGTGAGATAAATAATAATTTTCTGACCGTCTATATTTTACTCACAGGGTGAAAATGCCAAGTTTGAATACAAAATTCTACAACCAGAAACATGGGATTTATTTTCTTTAAATTCCGGTAACGGATTAGTCACAACCAGAAAGGAAATTGACAGAGAACAACTAAAGAACAAAATTATTGCACTGAAGGTCAGTAAAATAATTATATTAACTGTTGAAGCAGTAATGAAATCGCACGACCTGATTGTTAAACAAATATATTTGTTCAAACATTCATATCAACGTACTAATTATACATTTTCATGTAATATGATATTTTCGTTTATTAATTATCCTTTGATAAAAACGTTTAAACGTCGTAAACGGTGGATTGTTTTGTTTGTTGGGTTTAACGCCGTAGCAACACATTGTATAGGTCATATAACGGCGGGTAAACAGTGGTCACAACAATGTTGATACACATGCTAATTATAATTTACTCACAATATTTTTTTGTTTAGTGAATTCATTGGTATTAAGATTAATTAATCTATATAACAGAAGTCTGTTATTGTCAAATAATAAAACCAGGGCTGAGTTCAGTTATCGCGAACGTTACAGAACGTTACATAACGATACATTCGGAACTCCTCGGTCATATAGATCTAATTGTTTACTTTAACACCGGTAGTTTCAAAAAAGCGTCTAAATATGTCCGAGATTATTCGCAGCAAATGATCGAGGATTTCCGAATTTATCGTTACGGAACGTTATGTAACGTTCGCTGTAACTGAACTCAGCCCAGTTTGTAAACCTACTAGTGGTTAAAATATTTTGTATGATCGAAACCCGGCGAACATTTTCCCAACAACTTCTCAACAATTTTTTATTCTTACTGTCTGCTATGTATGGATGATTGCTATAGAGATTCACAAACGTAATCAGTAGCCTGTTCAATTACCATAAACGTTCCAAAACGTCCCGTAACGATACATTAGGAGCTCCTCGTCCATTCGCTGTGAATAATCTAATCTAATAAACAAATATACGATCGTTAAGGCAATGAGTGATGTTTCAAAATTTATGGACTTAAAATGAACCATCACTCATTGCCTAAACTATCGTATATTTGTTTACTTCTACACCGGTAGTTTAAAAATAGCGTCTAAATATGTCCGAGATTATTCGCAGCGAATGACCGAGGAGTTCCGAATGTATCGTTACGGAACGTTTTGGAACGTTTAGGGTAATTGATCATTTGATACACTTGCTACTACATGTAAATAGAGCAACAAAATTTGACCATTTCCTAGGCATTTCCTAGACAGTTATCAAAACCACCCAAAATGATCGATCATGTAGGTATGTATGGCGTGTGGAACGTTGCAAAATTCAAAAAATAAATTTATATGCGATTAATTTCATATTTATGTTCTATAATCTAACATTCATGTAATAAAATTTTTTTATATGGTATAACATTATTTATATTCGAAAAACAAATATGTGGTATAAAATCATTCATATTCTCTATTTTCATTTATATTCAAAACGAATATATTTGTGTGGTTAAAAATATGTTTATGTTCAATAGTCGTATGGCATTATGGGATACTGACAACATTTGTAACGATCGATTTCATTCGACGACGATACTTTAAACATGGCTGCTACCACAATGACTAGGTTGCACGTTACTATTGATCCCATAATGCCTTACGATTATTGAACATAAATATTGTTTGTCATACAAATATATTCGTTTATATTAATGTTTACAACATAAATAAAAAATAGAATATAAATGTGAAATTATAGCACATAAATATATTTTTTTCGAATATTTTATTTTTTTGAATTTTGCAACGTTCCACACGCCATAGGTATGTGCAAAATAATCTTCATGATTGAAAATATATTTGGTGTTCTAATGAAAGTTCTATGAAAGACGTCAATACACGACACAGTTGTGTTGGAAGTCGATAATCGTCCCGGTGTGAATAATGCCTTTACGCTCTGAACTGTATTATTACTGGCGGTCTGACAATCGTCATTACCAACATGCCTACCTTGGCTTGGTATTACTTTCTAAATAATGTACTGGGAGCTCCATGTTATGGATTTTTCTACCTGATAGAAAGTTTCCTATTCTCAAAATGCGTAAAACAGTTACCATATCATTAACCATATTTTCATTGTTATGGTAGCAATATGTTGGTATTAATTGGATGCAACATAAATTTGAAGTTCATATATATATATCCTATTGCCGTTTTTAGGTGATCGCTGTTTCTACAGTTAATACCAGTCTAACAAGCGAAACTTGTGTAATAGATGTCAATATAATAGATGAGAATGATAACAGTCCTGTGTTTGTAAATAAATCTCCAAGAGTAACTATAGATAAAACTCAAAATCTGACAGATTGTGTTTATCAGGTAAGTGTTTCTTACCACTTCAACCCTGCCCGTCTTTGCCCTTTCCTATGCAGATATAGTAATTTTGAAACATCACCCCTTTATGCTCTATGTCCCTTTTACGGCCCAGTTTTTTCTAAGTTTAAGAGTAATCATTCAACATATACTACATGTTTATATATAATTTGCATGATAACTTTTATGGTAAACTTGCTTCATCTGCTTGGTTTAAGATAATGTGGTCTGTAGTGAGTAGTAGGGGTGTAACGGTTAACCGATATACCTGAGGTGTGTTCAACAATGCGGGCGCTCGCTCGAGCGCCCGCCTTGCGAATTGTTTTGTTATTGAACGACTGCGAGCGCTCATTCTATAAATAGAAGAAGGTGAAGATATCGGTCAGTCAGACCGTTTGTGTACAGAATGGCGAGCGCTCGCTATAAAAATCCAAGACGAAGTTTAACAGCACATTATTAAAAAACGGGTGGGTGAATCAAAATGATTTCTGCTGATACACAAGATCTTTCATATTTTTTACCATACATAAATCATAGTGAATCAATTTATTGTACCAAATAAAGGGTACATTTAATGTATCACATGCATTGCGTGGGAAGTATATGTGGAACAAGTAACACACAAGTTTGCGTCCACTTTTCAGAAAAATTCTTTGATACATTTTTTTATATTTAGATATGGTCGTGATAAAATGAAAACAAATTTCATTTATGCGGCACATGTATAATATTCAGCATCTGACACCCTAGCTTAAGCCTGTTTATTGTAATCATTTTCTATAATGGATTTTGTTTCGTATTTTTGAAGACTCATGCAGCTATAAGTAAAATGATAAACAAAAATAAAACTGGATATTTCGTATTTGGTTATTTTAAATCTGCTATATTTTTTTTCAATGTACCGATTTGAGTACCGGTACCAAAACGAAACGGTATTTACCGGAATTTATATAACAATTTATAAGCGAAACACCTATCGAGCTGTATCGCGAGCGCACGCGAGCGCATGCGCGAGCGCCCGCGTTCAGAACGCGGGCGCTCGATGTCGCCCCGAGCGCTCGCATTGTTGAACGCACCTCGGGTTAATATTGCAATACGAATTCTGACGGTTTTTAACCCGTTCTGTTTCCCCTGAACCGGTTTTTGTAGTTATGTGCTGAGTTGCTTGTTTTTATCAGAATCTGAAATCTAAATGTTTGAATAAATGTTAAAATGTGTTGAAAATTTGAAATAATCATTTTGTGCTTTAAATGTTAAACACTTCATCAATTGAGAGAATAATTTTCTTTGCAAGTCCGTTTCAAAACATGCATATTTTGAACATATAGTCAATTTAACTCAATTCATTCAATTCTTTGGTTAAGAGATCATTTGAAAATACACATATTCGTGTAACGAATGCAATGCACATGCATTAATTCATGCTCTGCATATCTACTTAAAACCCGATACGTATTGCAATATACTGCAATACGGGTTTTGCATATTGCAATACGGTTTTTACCGTATTGTTACACCTCTAGTGAGTAGGCTTCTCAACTCAACAAACTCAACCCAACTTGACCTTTGTCAAACTGTACTCGTCATCAAGCGTAAAGGACCGACTTATTTTGTGGGCCATTGTTGACAGGGATTGTTAGAGCGATCACTGCTTAGATTGCAGATATGACAGTAATTTCTAGTTTGAACAATAAATTATTATTGTTTGTTCGCTGCTCATTGTCAGTATTGCTTGTTTTAGTTAAAACAATAACTAGAAGATTGTTTAGTACTTGTAAATGTCCTACCTGTTTATCTGTATGGTATAACGGTTGAAAGCAATGTCGTAATTTATTGCTGCTCTTGTGGTCGTGGTACGAACATCCCATTAGTTTTATAGTCACAATCTCATATAGTGCCTTCAAATGGATCGGTATTAGGAATAGCCACTTCTTCTACAGTACCATACAGGAGTGTTAGAGGGCTAAAAAGCTACGAAAGCGGTTTACAACGCAATT
Source organism: Mactra quadrangularis (assembly GCA_025267735.1). Taxonomy (NCBI): domain Eukaryota; kingdom Metazoa; phylum Mollusca; class Bivalvia; order Venerida; family Mactridae; genus Mactra; species Mactra quadrangularis. The sequence continues at coordinate 48,242,101 of CM046303.1, read as the reverse complement.
TTGACATAGTTACTTAATGTGTTTCAGATGAACGCTACAGATAAAGATGATGGTTTAAACGGTAAAGTTATGTTTTCTATGGAACAAAATTTTGGAGCGTTTAGTATAAGTGATGACACTGGCTGTGTGAAGTTAACCAGATCTTTAAACGAAACATTTTCATTTCTCTACACTTTAACAATCAAAGCTGAAGACAAAGCACTCAATTTCAAAAGGTAATCCATCGAATAACTTCTTCCTCAATATCCACATGTTTCAGTTGACCATTATTAAATATTTACGTGATTCGATACAACAATTCGACTCGCTTTCTTTGTCAAGTGGTTAAAGTCGCTAACTTCCATTCTCTTAAAAACCCGGTCACTGAGGTTCCTGGATTCGAACTAGTTTCTATCAAAGGATGTTTATGTCTCTTTATTGAAAAAAACAACTTGAGTGCTGATGAGGGTCTAATACCGTTACATTCTAGGAATAATAGTTCTGTGAAATGTGTACGATATTGTAAACCATTGTTACAAATGAGGATTGATAACCTTTAACAGTGTAGATTCAAACTATAATGCAATTTGAAAAGAACACAGGTGTGACTTTTTGATAAATGTCAAACAATAATATAAATAATGACAGATATAAAAGTTATAATAATTGTTAATAATTATTCAATTAATGATTTATCACTATTATCGTATTTGAAGAACATTGACATTGTGTTTTATTCTTAATACTTAACTTTTATGTTAGTTTCGGTTTAAACATAACCGACTGTAGTATAGTAGTATAATGAATTGCATAAGGTTAGGTTTTCCGTTTTCAGATCGTCCCTAGCTATGCTACAAATACATGTACAAGATGTAAATATTCACACTCCACAGTTTATTAACTTACCTTCTTCCATACAAGTCTCTGAAGCTATTCCACCTGACACTATTGTACTTGAACTTCAGGTGAGTTGTCACTTATCACTTTTGAAAACAACACATTTAGACATCTTTGCTGATTAACATATTTTCTAAGCAAGCATGTGAAACCTAAAACAAGAAGTAAAAAAGTAAAAGAGAAAGCACATAGTTATTCACAGATAAAAACACTATTTTGATAATTTTAACTAAGTAATACAAACGCGTTTTAAAGTTAAGTTTGTTTACATAACTCGGACCATAATGCTTCTGATAATAATTATTTCACCTGACAAAACCACCTTTATATTTCAAAAGGCATAAATCGACTTAATAAACTCATTTGACCGTAGTTCTTTTTGTTGTCAGCTTTGTCTTTTTGAATGTGTTAACATGCATGTTTTACTTAAGCTTTACTTAAGCTTTGCCCAACAACAACAATCATTTCATGCGCTTATTGTAGTACGTACGTTTTCCCTAGAACTATAACTGTAGTTATAGGAGATTGTGTGGGTTCGAGTTTTATATTTGTATTTATTTTGTTTTGTAATGAATGTTTGTGTTACAAGTATTAGCATTTCCAAAAATGCTTGAAATCGTCGTTTAGCCGTGTATTCTCCTTAGAGTAAAAATATTCAAGCATTCTGCGTCAGCGTTTTAAACCGTCCCAAGTCTATTTATAGAATACAGAGCGTTTCATTAATTCTACACACTGAAAGACCAGATTAAAACCATCGAATGAACATGTGCTGTCCAGACTTGTTCCGACCGCGCACATACAAAAGCATTATTATTATGGTAGATATTACACTTCACCTGTCCATTTGGCATTTAGAAGCTTTATTTATTTGATTAGCAAACCGGAATATTCGATTTAAGAATATGTTCTGCCCACATTCCGTCAACTAATCGAACGTTCATATTTATTTATCAATAAACTCGCTATGAAGTAGGGAAGAAAGGTTTGTTTTGTTTCAACAAATGCGAGTTCTTTTTAAGAAATGAACATGTTACAATTAGTTATGCATGTTTTCTGGTCTTATATTGCAACTTTCTTGAAACTGGTACTTGTTCATATATTAATAATTTTCTGGTAATACAAACAGGTAACCCGACAAAACACAGCGTCAACGAGTCCATACACGCACCCCTATTTTGACTACTCGACGTCATTTTTTTCATCACGTGACCTCAAATGCATCGTTTTGATTGGCTTAAGGCAACCGGTGTCGACACAAAAGTGCTCAAATCTTGATAATTGTCTATATCGTCGGCAAGGACCGACGGTAATAAGAGATAGATCCGTCTGTGATACACATGCGTCAGTTATACATAAATTTCAATTATATACAGCGAAACTGGCCACTGACTTTTGATTTCTAAAATTTTAGGCAAACGACATAGATCCCAATGACACAATTACATTTAAACTTTTGAACCACACTGATATTTTCTACATAGATCAATCAAGGTACTATTTTAATTCATGCATCTTTTACTTGTTCGTTTATGTATATAACATTATACTTTGTTACTCAGCGAAATTAATTCAATGCTAATTTAAGAAGAAGGTTTTTATTACTTACTTTACGCGCATAAATCTCTTGTAAGAATTTAATTCTAAACACACGCGTTAATCTGATTTTATTAGAAATGTCTCACTTTATTTTAGACGGCTTGAAACATTTACATAATTACAAGTATATACATATATTTTAAGTGTGTAAGAAAAATACACGCCAGTGATAACTTATTCCTTATCTCCATTGCCTGTTACATATGTATAAGTGTCGTCTGTAATAAGCTTGCCAGTAATTGCTCTGGCATAAACCTCATTTTTTATCAACGCTCTAAAAGGCTGCGGCTCCCTGATTAAGACCCATATGCTTATTGTCATCAAATATGGATTTCGCGCATATTCATATACTTAAATTCTTCAAAACATGTATAAATAACTGTAAAAACCATTTTGTTTAATTTGCAGCATACGGACAAAAGGAGGTCTTGACAGAGAAAAGACAGTGGCGTATAGTTTGGGACTGTCTGTTTCTGACTCTCGTCATGTAAGTAAAGAAGTATGAAGATATGCAAGAATTTGTCTTTTAAAATTCACCTGCTCATTTTATGGATTGTAACAAGATACAATATCAAACTCTTTTTTAGAAAGAAAAGGAAAGTAAAGCGCTACTAAATGATGAAAAATTTGGATTGCTGATGCAATTTAAAAAATTGAAGAAGAATGATGCACGCATTTTGCTATTTTATTTGTATTAATATAATTTTGTAAGATTTATTTTAACACGAATACGAAACATGTAGATCTTACTATTACATTTGTGTTATGGAAAAATTTAATTACATACAAGTTGATTTTCTGGATAAAAAAACAAAATGCATTTACTTGAGAATATGAAAACAAAATACAAAGGATTTGTTTTGAAAGGCGAGCCAAGGTTCAAGTTCAACGTCACGACCTCTTGGCAACATTACTTAAATTATTCAAGTTTTTAAAATGCTAAAACACCGTTGAGCATTTTGAGGACCTTTATATATTACCACTATATTCAGCAAGTAAATATGTAAAATCAAACATATTACTGACAATGCCATGTAACACTGTCTCAATTACCACCGTTATTTCAAAATGTCTGCACTTCACTAAAACAGGCCATGAAGATCAAATGGCATTTGTCACAAAAGTCTACTATTATTTTTTTCATTCATTCGATTTACGTTCAGAAACAATATATATTATAAAATGATTTGCATTTGGCATATGGTATCGTATGCAGTTTAAGTTTATTTGGAATTAAAAGTAATTCGTAGTTTACATAATATACATCGTTTTTGTTTGCTTTTGTTTTACAATTATTTTCCATGATATTCTAATGACAACTGTTTCAATTATGTACATTTAAGTTTTGTATCCTTATAGAAAAACAAAGCAGTAGTTACTGTGACTGTAACGGATGTTAATGACAATGATCCAATATTCGCCAAAAACAATTACTCGTTTAATGTTTATGAAGGACAAAAAGACCCTACCACAATTGGATTTGTGACGGTAAGGCAACACGATTTTTACAAACAACAGCACAAATCTAAAACTTAAAAACATTTATACCTGGTACGTTTAAATCAACAACAGAACTTATGTAACAATTATGAAGGCGTTGTTTGATTTTTTTTCTTCAGGAAAATAAAAAGCAGCTTAAAAGAACAATAACCGATTTCGGATTATTTACTTTAAAAAACAACAACAAATTATTTATCGTGTCCCACGCCACGTTTCGACATTAAATTTACATCATTTTGCCGTGTCCAATCAACATAACCACTTTTACAGCACATAACTTTACCTCTTGTCATTTTTCGCTCTTAAGCAGAACACAGTACATCCCTGTATCACCTATTATTGACTACTGTCCTACTTGATTCAAGGGTAGGAGAGATGCTTTTGAGCTGATACATTGTTAACCGTACACTGTCATAATTATTATTACAATGTATGATTGCAAGTACATGTATACTGCAATATGCATATATGATTGATACACATTGTAGGTATTATACGCTTCACTTGCTGTTATTTTGTGTTTTATACAATATAACTGCTGGTTTTGGAACATTACTTTGTTTGGATAAATATTTAAAAATACCGTAGTTTCATGTTGACAATGTAAGTGAATATAATGAATCACTAATGAAAGTCAAATTCTCAGCTCATATATCATTATTTCATTTATATTCAACACAGCTTTTATAGAACTTGCTGTTTTGCGATACTGATTCAGTCGTAGATTGAGCTAAAACATTTGTTCAGTAATTATTGGATTTTGTGCTGCAGGCAAATGATACAGATTTTGGAAGAAATGGTACTGTCACATACAAAATTGATGAAAATAGCCAATGGTAATAAGACATAATTTTTAATTACCTGACCATAACTGTCTGTGCTTGCAATTTCTGAGTGACTGCATTGTTTAGAGTTATGAGACACAACCAATAAATCATTTTTTCATACTTTGTTGCCAGTGTTGACATTGCGTTATCATCTGATGTCATTGATTCATTTGTGTAGGTAGACAAGTACTTTAAGCAAATGTTTGTCTTAGATATAGTGAGCGAGTTATTGTTTAAAACAAAAGGAAGCAGGCTGAACGTTTAATTGATACTAGTGTTCACGTTATTGAAGTACATGCAACTAATCCAACTAAATTTTGTTTTAAGACGCAATTTTTACATTGTCTGTTTGTTGATAACTTTGAAACGAGGACTGGAACATAAGCTTACGTTGTATTTGATAATTATATAGTTGTTATTTAAATGTTTAATCAGTTTTAATAAATAAGTATTAAATATATAAAAATTCAGAGTTTTTGTCTTGTTTACTCAACTTCCTATGAAAATCAAATGCTCGTCATAATAAGCATCATTTGTTACCGTTGATACCAACCTTACGGTTATTTATAGCTATAGATATTAATTTCTATTACAGGACCCAGAATTTTACAATTAACCGTACATCAGGAGAAATAAAAGTGATTAACCTAGATAGAGAAATGTTGGCAACTGATGATAATGAAGTACAGCTTACAATATTTGCCATGGATGATGGCACACCTAAGCGTTCTAGTGTTACAACAGTTACTATACATGTTCTAGGTTTAAATGATAATAAACCAGTTTATCCACAATATTATAAAAGTATTGATTTATATGTGAAAGAAGGAGAAACAGTACAACAATTGTACAGGTCATTGGTAAGTTTTCTTGCTGTTTTTTCCTCCAGTGTCAGTCATTGCCTGTCTAACCATTCCTTGGTTTTATCATTTCTTTATTCGTATTTAGAAAAGTACGCATGTTTTATACACTTGAACCCAGTCGACGTTTTTCCATCTTTTGTAAGAAAGTATTTTCTGTTGTTAGTCATGTACCTTGTAGCACTGCAGCATTTTTTTAAATTTGTAACCCGGTTTAACTGAACAGTGTACCAAATTTAATGATTTTTTATAAAAATGTAAACTCAGCTTTTAGCGTAATGTGGCAGCAGACTTCACAAATAATCTTTATGAAATTCTGAATTCAGGCTTTTGATGCAGACAAGGGAAACGGGTCAACAATAAGTTATAAAATAAAAGAAAAAACTGGATCAATCAGTATCAACAAAACCAGTGGATTGCTGACTTTACACTCATCATTTAATTTGACTACTTTAAAGAAAGAATCTGTTTCATTTACTATTGTGGCATATAACGAGGGTTACAAAGAAGAATATTTTGACCAACAGAATGTAACAGTTCATATTCAGGTTTGATAATAAACATTCGTAAAACCTTTCCATTTCACATTTACCTTGATTTAAATTGTTTAATGTTAGCTTAGGTCATAAGAAAATATATTTCAAACAATAGAAGTAAAAAAGGGGTCATCTTTACCATAGACCTTGTACGTAAATACCGTTCATATTGTGGTTGTAATTTGTGTACATGCTTAACCTAGAGTAGCATCTAAAGTTGGTATCATTTGTTTGAAACTATTATGCATAAATATTAACAATAGTTTCATGTTTAGTAGTTATAAACGTTTTGGCTTCTGTTCTTATAATTTATTAGTAGTTATAAACGCAAGCTCGCCCGGTTTGCTCAATCGATGACTCGGTAGGACCCACATATCTAAGTGGTGTTTGATCATGTAATATTTTCTATAGACATTTTCTCGCATTTCAATTGATCAAGTAGGACAGTTATCTGTCATTGGTGAATACGTGTGCTTAGTACTGGTTATTGTATGGGAGTATTGAATTCAGAGAGGAAAGCCTGCACATGCACAATTTAGACTATCACCGCCGAGAAATGTCTGAAACACGACATATTTTGCATATATCACTATTAGTTACTACGAACACGTTAGGCCAAGGTTATATTCTACAGTTTACTACATGTATCGTCAGATTTGTGAAAAACATATTTTTATTCATTCACAGGATATCAATGACCATATTCCAGTGTTTGAAAAACCTACATATGGTGAAACAATAAAAGAATGTGTATCAAGGGACTCGCCACTTCTAAGGTAAGCTGTGTATAAAACTATCTTATGATAATTATGTTTTACTAATTGAATTACCTTCCCTTGTATATCCAGGTTACTTAGCTTTGTTTTATGCATACATGTTAAGTATGAGGGAAATACAACATGAATTAGTATCTTCATTGCATATTTGCTTATTCTCATGTAGGCATCAAATAATATTGTTCAAGGCTACTGTATGCATTTACTATAATATAAGAAATTACTCGGACAACGAGCAGACACGTGATATCCATAAATCCATCAAATTTCCGAGCTTTTCTCTGGGTGAGCGATTTGAATATCCTTACGTATTTCATTCTTTAACGTGCGTTTATTGGTGATTCATTCTTTCAACATTTCCTTAACCATAGCTTCAGATATTTTCCATTTAGGCAAACATATTAACATGTATAGATATTTGAATGCGAATACAGAACGGAAACATGATTGTATTGTCGGTTTCGAAAGAGCATTCTCAACAAAAGTAATAATTTACTTTTGACACAATATGTAGTGATATTTTAATATATTTGGTAGTGTTGTTGCTGTGGATGACGATTTTACTGTCACGTACAATAAAGTTTACTACTGGATAGAAGAGCAATGGAATAAAACATTCTACGTTGACTCAAATTTAGGAGATGTTTATCTGATTGGAGACTTAGATTATGACGCTCCAGGAAGTAATAGAACTATTTTATTCAAGGTAATGTGAACAAAGAGTAAAAATTACGTGCGTTTTTGTATTTCCTTTTAAAACTGATGAAATGACATTCCCATATCTGAAAGCTGACTGATTCATTTAAGTAAATGTAGCAAGTGTGAGGTATTAATAAAAAATATAACGTTTAATCGATGATAGAAACTTTGGAACCATTAAACCTGCTAATAACAACTACTCAATAATCAATTATTAATTTTATTTTTCGAACCTTTCATTAAATGATTAACTCCTATTAATGAAAAAAAACATTAAAATTTGAAAGTTTGTTGGTTTTAACGCCGTAGCAATACAATTATAGGTCATTTAACGGCGGTCAGTCAACCTACTCACTCCTCCTGGAAAGGCTAAATCTCTGGATTTAGCTGTTAACCAAATACTAAGCACATACTTTCGTCAGTGACTGACAACTGCCCTACATAATTAAAATCATTGGTAGGAGGGAGAATGGCCTTAGAAATAATTTCATGACCAAGCTCAACAAAAGTATGCCCCGCCCGGGAATCGAACCCTCGACCCCTCGATCAGTAGACTTGCGTGCTACGAACTGAGCTAGCCGGTCGGCTACGTAAACCTTGAAAGTAAGTGCCAATTCGGCCGTCTCGAATATAACCTGATAGAAAGAACATTTACCCGGCCTAAATTTAACTTACTCTATTTCAATGTAAAGCCCGTGTCAAATATAGCACTTAAGAGATGAACTATAGTTCCACACATGTTGTGAAGCTTGATCATGAAATCTTTTCTACGACCATTCTCCCGCCTATCACTAATTTTTATATGTATGAAGTAAACAAATGTATTAGGCAATATAAGTAATTCACTTCCTCTTTTGTAAAAAAAACATTACTATTAATTTACAAATGATGCTTGCATTACTTCAATAAATATGATCGACCACTTTAAGATTCTTTAAATTTGTCTTTGTTGTGTTCAATGTATATATATTATTTCAGGTGTTTGCATCAGACGATGCAATGTCTAAAGGTAGAAAGTATGATACTACGACGATATCGTTCTCGATTGAAGACTGCAACGACAATCCTCCTGTTTTCTCAGAAGGTACATGCATTAATTATAATTATGTAGAAATCTTTATGAACGTCTTCGCGTTTTGCATGTTTAATCATTTATCATTATTGGTGGGATATACTATGATCTTTTTTGCATCAAAGTAAACTTGTAAGCATCGTTTACACAGTTTTATTTGTTATTCTCTACCAATGTTAGGCCTAAAAGTTTTTTGGAAATGGTAAACGGTGTTGGTTCAGGTTGAAATATAAGTTTAGTTATCACACGTGGTATTGATAATTGTGATATTCACATGACGTGATTTCATTTTACATTAGTAAATATTTTGTGATTTAAAGTGTGTCGTAAATGTTTATTTTGCAATTGTATATTCTTCAACCAAATTAAAATATCTCCATATTAAAAGGGTTCTACCAGTGTTATATTGAAGAGAATCATATTGGATCATTTGGATGCCATGTTTTAGCCACTGACATAGACACAAATTCGTCATTACAATATAAGTTACATAGTCCTAAAACGGTAAGTTTGTTCTATTTCTGTTTTGTAAATACACGTTGTTATTAATATCACATTTTACTTTCACAAAACGTATTCGTGCCTATTTGTAAGGCTGTCACGATACGCCAGGAGCGTATCGCGGTATATTGCGATGCGCTAGAACCGTACCGCGATACGTAACACGATATATTGCTTTGCTAACCAAAGACACGACCGCATAATACTTCTGCACTAAAGAACTTACGCAGCTGTTCAGTATTTTTGTATGTTATAGTCCTTTTTTTAACTATCAAAACATGAATAAGTTCACGGTGAATGCGTTTGTTAAAATTATCGTAATGATACATTCTTGAGTTTCAGAAAGTGTGTATTCTGATCGAGTTAAGATGCTTATGCAGTATGCTATGTTTTAGCTAAGCTATATTTAATAACAATTAGGCTGCCAGTACAAAAACAATGTTTTCAGTCACCGTGAAATTATTCAAACTTTGACAGTCGAGAAAAAAAACCCAGACTATATAGGACTTTGTAGGGAAAGTGCATGCAATAGACTGGACTGAAAAAACTGGGAATTTTAGGGTTGTGTGAACATTCTAAACGCGCCCAAATTCTTTGAACTTAAGCTTTCATCGAATGACCATGACAAATTGATGTTTCGCCATTTTCATTTAGCGAAGGGAATTTTTTTTCAATGAAGATAAAAATATCGCCAAGTACCGGTACGTATTGCCGCAGCTGCATATTGCATTATACCGGTATACCAGTATATCGTGACAGCCTTACCTATTTGTCAAAGGTTGTAGACTAAACTATTTCCTAGATTTTTTATTAACAAGGAACTCTGACAAGAAATTGCTTTGAGAATATTTTAATTTCATTTCAAAATAGTACACTCTTATAAAAACTGACAAAAGTTTACAAAAGCGTCCACCATACTCAGCGCTCATAACACGCGTTCAAACCGGTAGTTACAGGTCAGGTATGTTTATTTATGCAAAATCGAAATAAAGATGTGTTTCTCTAGATCAAATACGACAAACAACTAGAACATGATATAATTATTAAGCTAGAATATTTATTAAAATAATATTTAGGTATTCACCATGACATCAATCATCTTGAACACTTATTAGTTAGAGGTAAGTTTGTTATGCTTTCAGGAGTTGAAAATTGATAGCTCAAATGGTGTTATAACAGCAATAACAGCCTTTGATTTTGAGAACATGGTAAACCACACAATTGTTGTTAATGTATCTGTTTCTGATGGAATGTTTAAAAGGTAATCAAAAAGTTATAATATATTACGCTTACTTCAGCAGGTTTTTACAAAGTGGATATTCAATGCACTTGGATGATATTATTACTGGTAATATTTGTTATTCAGGCAGATCAAAGTACGAATCGTCGGTATTAAATAGACTCATAAAATTATTCGTAAACTATGAATAATTTCAAAGTGTTTCTGTTCAAATAGAATAGTATATCATAATGTGTATTTATAAATATCCTCATAATGTTCATGTACCAGTAGAAACTTTGAAGTTTTTAACCGACAGTTAGTATTTCACGTTTGTGGTTATGCCTACGAATTGAAAGAGAAAGTATTTAACACAGTGGTGAGATTTGATTTTCGTTAAATGTACATGCTTCTTTAATCTTGTTTGAATTCAATGAAATTGTGTATAATTACACTAATTGTTGATTAGCTTCACTGCAAGTTCAGTGAACATAACAATATACATTACAGGTTTACAAGCGTGTTCTTGCATATTACGAACGTAAATGATGTCGCACCAGTATTTGATGGAATACCTCCGTCATTTGAAGTCTTTGAAAATAATAATGGAACACTTATCATTGGTTGTGTAAATGTTACTGATGTAGACAGTTCTTTTGAAGTTATGTTTAAAAATTGTTCAGGTATTCGTCTTTTAGTATTTATTTGTCGTCATTACAATCATTTTCATGCTGAATTCAATTTTTCTTATCAACAAATTCTCTAATATCTTAGAAATTTAAACAACCAAAAACATATTATTAGCCAGATTTTTCAACGAAAACATTCGGCTAATAGTTTGACGGTGGGCGGTCGGTCGGTTGGGCGGTCGGTCGGGCGTCCAGTATTGTTAACATTTGCATTAAAGTTTTCAATTTAGCATATATCTCTGTCATTTATTGTCAGATCTTTATGAAACGTTTTACAATGATAACATACCGTGTGATGAACAGAATTATTAAGTAACCACAACTCTACCTAGCTTTATTATGGATTATTTCCCTGTGTAATGTTTGCGTTAAAGTTTTAAATCCGGCTTTAATGTGGTTTCCACATTACATTTCTTGTTTGAGTATTATGTACAGTTTGTGTAAGTTGATTGCGTTTATACCTAATTGATACTAAATTGATACTACCCACAGTATATGTTAACACTGATTTATGCTTTCAGAAATTGATGTTTGAACACATTATTATATTAGATCTTGTAGATCTTAATGCATATTACTCAACTACTTTTCATGGCATTTTCAGATGTATTCAGAATTGAAAATGATGTATGTATAAGTTCATTAGATGCTCTGGACTTTGAATCAGTACAAAGTTACACATGTTTACTCCAAGCTAATGACGCTGTATCTACAACAAACACTACAATTACTATCCTTGTTAAAAATATTAATGATAACCAACCAAAATTTATTTCTGACTTGTATTCGAAAAATTTGAAGGAAAATACAAATACTACTATAAATGTGTCTGTAAGTTGTCTTGTTTTCAAATTATATACATTTAAGTTAACGCCTAAGCATTTTGTACACTTGGCTTTAAATAATTTATTTTTAGCAAATTTAATTACAGCATTATTTAACTTTTGTTTATTATATTATTTTTATTTTCAATTCTTATTAACAAACGTGTTTCGATTATAAATAAGCATGTCATTACTTTTTGATATTGATCTCCCATATAAGATGTATTTTGGTTTTATTATTTTCACTCCAGGCGTTAGATGCTGATAAAAATGACACGGTGTCTTATTTGATTGATCCAAATACAATATGGTAGGTAAATTAATTACTGCTCTATGATAAAATATGTCCTATAAAATAAGACCTAAGCCTGACAAATAAAACTGGTATGATATGTTATTCTTTTATTAAATTAAACCTTAATCTTCAGTGCTATTATTTATGTATAAAAACTTGTTTTATAAAAATAGTGTATATTTATAAAGCGACGGGCCACACTGCTTAAGCCTTAAGAATAATATGTAACCAACCGTCTTATAATGTATTTAAGAGAAATACAAGAAAATATTGATGCAAAGCATCAAAGAGCGCAAAAATTAATAACATGAAAGTACTGCTTAAGCCTGTGATTCTCTATAAGTGAGACAATTTTTATTTGTTTGGGTCGTCAGACCAAACAAATAATGGTAGCGAAATTTCAGACCCGAATACTGTTAATTGCAAATGCCCAAAGTAGTCCGCTTTTTGTAGCAGTTACTTCCCTTTACATGGACATTAACGCCGAAAAATTCAGGGGAGATCAATGCGTGAAGATTGTCAAATGGACTGGTCCCCTGCGAACCATGATATGACAGGGAACCAGATTAATTTACATATAACAGGCGCATTGATTTTCAAACCTGCTCATAGAAGAAAATATAGTTCCCGATTGGTCGAAGATTTCTAATATTGTGCAATTCTGTAACATTTCCGCAAATTACTGGTAAGATATTGAAATAATTTTGATTAAACGCACATTAATTTTGAACTCTTCAAGTAAAAGGCGTTCGTCTCTGGGTTAGTTTATATAACAAATTCAATTTGTCACGTGATCAAACCACGCTGAAGAGTCAACATAACCCACGGAGAAGAAAGGAGGTTTGTACCGTATTAACGCCTGTTCTCGAACCTCAATTTATCTCGAACCTTTCATAAAAAGTTGTTTACTTTGCTACGAAATTGAGTATGACGTCATCAACTCGTGTGTACAAATGTTTTGTAAACAACAGACGCCAACTACAGCTGTTAAACGAGAACAATGAGCAAGAAACAGGAAATTAGAATTAATATTTTGTTATTGTGATCACCTTTCTGATATTCCGAGACCCAAACAAATTCAGCGCCTTCTGTGCTTTGATTTTAATATTGCTTATTAACCGCTAATTAAAGCATATACGTACTTATGATAACTAAAACATAAAAACCTATATAAATTACAATATAAAAAAGGATAATAATCAGTGATGGTCTGATAATCCTTCTTTGTTTATGGAGTCAGTGTCTTCGTCAGCTGTTTAGACCGTCCCCAAAAATGATCTATACTGGCCATTCGGAACACCTCGACCTTTGATGAATGAATAATCTCGGAAGTATTCGTGAGGGTCTTCACTGGATTTTTGTGATTTTACTACCTACGCGAGGCGAAGCAAGTAACTGTTACACAAAATAGTTCTTGTAGTATACACACAGATCTTTGTCTAAACATATTTATTTGTTTTAAATTGAACCAAATATTGCTCATCGGTATCATTGAAATGTGTAATTTCAAATTTACGGACTAAAAACAAAACTTCAGTCATCGCCTTAACGATCGTGTATTTGTTTACTTCAACACTGGTTTTTCCAAAATGGCGTCTAAATATATCCGAGGTTATTCGTAGCGAATGGCCGAGGAGTTCCGAATGCTATACTCGCGTGCTTTCTATAAATAGACGTCGAAGACCGTGAAGGTCGAGTGTACGTGTTTTAGTTTAAATCGCAGTTTAGAAGAGAAGATATTAATTTCTTGGAGAAACTCCTTATGCTTAACAAAACAAATGACCTGTTTATAAAACACGTCAGATATATACATAAAGTATGTTCGCCTTTTAGTCTAACCTTTGCTGAATTCATTTTTCTCATGAGAGAGTAAGACAGTAATTAGGCATTAACAGCCGAAAAGTTCCGCATGCAGCGACATTATCAAAACTGAATACATACATAACGCTACGCTCCAGCGTTGCGTTAAACAATGTATGCAATGTATAAGATTATATCATACAAATGAAAGATGAATGTTTCGCCAAATGACTCTTAGTACAAACAAACAAAAATATTTATTTAAGGTGGTATGGTACATCTGACTTTTTTTAGATTTCCATGTAAGTTTTGGTACCGTTGTAAATTTGAAGATATTTCTGATTCGGATCTACACTTTATTTGACGTCATTATTGCTAATAACATTACCATGACGTCGTAAACATGACGACCGCGTTCACTTTTTACGTCAGTCGACAACGGAAAAAAACTTCTATAATGTGTTGCTAAATCTTTATTTTCCGTGCCACAACAAGAAATTCATCATTCTAAAGCTTACATCATTATCTACCACTTGAACAGTGTAAATATACATTTTCTCTGTAAACTTTTGAGAGAGACAAAAAATTCCGAATTGGCAACATCAGAAGAAATCCAGAAAAATTGCCTTCAAACCAGTTTTATGAAAAATCTGCCCGATAAATTTTTGCTAAGTTTTGATATGATGTAAAGCATTATATATACTTTTATACAGCAGAATTTGAGAAAAGTTGTCTGTACGGTTTTTCCGCTATATGCATTCAAGTACTATCGGTATGACGTTAAAAACGTCATTCTGACGTCAAGATGAAGGATTGTTCTGTTTGCCCAAGCCACAAATACTTGGTCATATTTTTTATAGTTTTAGGCAAAATGTCCAGGAACATGCCTAGAAATTTATTAAAATGTATTAAGTCAGCATTTATAAACTTTATACACATATTGATGTATACGTACTCTTATTCAAAAGTATGAAAATCACATGGTAATATGCAAGGTTTATCCATTATCAGCGTAACATAAAAATCTTTTTTTCGAACAGTTATATGAAAGAAAGTAATGAATTTAATATAATGTTAAGGATCTATCATTTGTTGAAATTGAAAAAAATCTATCAAGTGGGTGGGGTAACTAATTATATCAAAATATCCATAAATTCTAAATAATTTTAATTTATTTTGTGAGTGATGCATTAAGTGTATAGATGAGACAGTGAAATTATAAAGAACTCAACAAATAAGACATTTAGAAAGAAACGAAAACATTTATTCTAACCTTGAAATGGCCTTACGAACGTCAGTCCAAACACATATTTAAAGTTCTTTTTTCATAATTCCAAAAGATGTAATAGAATGTCCATATAACATTTTACAATGTCCTAGGGTGAATCACACAAAAAGTGTTTCCAAAATGTAAATTTGATAATTGATCACAACACTCTTCACACATGATTTCATTTTCAATTTCACACAGGAACCCGATAATTTTTTCCTTCTTATTACACACATAGAACATACAATATGAGTAGAAAATTGCACTGGGAACTTGTGTGTAAACTGTAATTTAAAATGTGTAATGTTTTTGTTGAGATGAATTATCAAATTTACATTTAGGAAATACTTTTTGTGTAATTTACCCTAGGACATTGTAAAATGTTATATGGACAACCTATATCAACATTTGGATTTATGAAAAAGGAACTTTAAATATGTGTTTGGATTGACGTTCGGAAGGCTATTCTAAGGTGAGGTTAAATGTTTTCATTTCTTTCTAAATATCTTATTTGTTGATTTTTTTTATTTTCGCTATCACATCTATACATTTAATGTATCACTTACAAAATATATCAAAATTATTTTGGAATTAATGGATGTTTTAATAGTTTAGTCACCACACCCACTTCATAGATTTTTTTTCAATTTCAAATCCCGATACACCCTTAATGATAAATTGTTTTCATTATGGGTTGTTTTATTTGGCTGAAAACAGTCATTTTAGCCTGAAATAATTAGTACAATAGATAAAAGATATTACGTAAGGGTTAAAAATCAAAAACACAAATATTTTACCAAAATTCTAAACGGCCTTTTATCTGTAAAAAACATAGCCTTTATGAGAAAACTCTGCAATTATGAGATTCAGAACCAATAAAATAATTATTATTACCGAGGTATTTTATTAAGTCCGTGTTTTTTCTATAGCGGCCGAGTATTTCATCATGATGCCGTAGTGAACATCATATCAGCCCTGAATTTGTAGTCGTATATCGTATATAATAACTAATGAATGAGAATTAACAAATACTCTCTCTAGTTGAAACATTTTCGCCTCAGAATTCCTGATGTTTTACAAAAACCAAAGTGTCTTTATGGTTCTAGTGATTCGCGTCAAATATAGCTTATTTTCCTTGACGATTTCAATGATTTTGATTAGCAGGGCTGTCGCGATACGCCAGAAGCGAACCGCGATATATTGCAATACACAAGCTCCGTTTTGGGATACGTACCGCGATAACCAGAGAGGTGCCGGCATTATCCCTCTGCCTTAAAAAACTAAATAAATTGTTTGTGTGGATTTTGAAAGGAAAGTGCAGGTACATGTAGCAGACTTGGGAAAAGCTGCACATTTTTATAGTTATGGGAACAGATTATTCCATGAAAAGTAAATTTAAGATTTAACTTCATGAAAGAAAAATGGGGATTGTGTATTATTTGGCCTATAATATATAATAAACACTGCAAACTAAATAAATTTTTAATCAATGTATGTTTTTACATGCACATTACAGTCCAGAGATTACTATGAACAGCATATTTTGTGAATGATAAGAGTCAAATTTTAGTGTCATTTCTCGTGACAAGCATGGCGAACTTACAAGTGCATAATCATGAAAATGTGAAATTGAGTTTCCTTTACGTTTATTGAGTGCATATCATTTAGAAATAATATATTTTTAATGATAAACATTTTGGCATGATATAGTCTAGCCTCTTTCTGTTGGGTCAATAAGGGCTACAATAATGTTTTGCATATAAAAATGCTTAGGGGAGAAGAAATAAGAATAAGATCAACAGAAGTCCAGTACAAACGAACGCGCTCTAGTCGCTTAAATTCTTTGAACTTAATTTTCAATCAAATGAATCTTTGAAAACTGACGATTCGCTACATTTTCCAATAAGATAAAAATGTCGCCAAATACCGGTACGCTAAATTCGTACCGCGATACGTATCGTCGCAGCTGCGTATTGCAATATACCGGTATACCTATTGGTTAGTTTTTTTTTCTCTCTATTCATGTCATCCTCGAAATATTAGTGTATGCGAAATTAGCTCGCTGAATGGCTTTAATCATCAACAAGTTATCACCAATCACTTATCAATCAAATGAGATCTTGCAGTTTAATTTCACGGCGTCTCAACGCCGTGATATTGTGATGGGTATATTTTGATAGCAATGGGCAAAAGTCACGTGACATAAATCCTTTCGATTTCTACTGCCGACATTTTATTGTTTTTTTAATGCAGTCATAGTACAACCCATTTCCATTAAAAGTGACATAGGAAAATCATATTTGGGGGAAACCATATAAACAATATTTCTATCAAAAGTGCAACACACGTAAAATCAGCGTTTTATATCAACCATTTCCGCAAATCCTTTCGGCTCACATGAAAAGGAGTAGGTATATTTTCCGGACCAGCGGACCAGTTTAGTATACGGATGCAGTAAAACAAATATGCGCATCATTATGTGTGCATAGTAGAGATTTGCCAATATTTTATTTGAAACGATAAAATAGATAGAGTTTTTGGAAATTACATTTAATATTTATTCAAATGTAAATATATAAAAAAATCACGATAAAACATTTAATTTTTAAAATAAGGATGTTTCTTTCTTTAAACAATGTCCAGTCACATTCAAAATCATCACAGCGGTTACGTCACGCGTTGCTACTTTAATTGATTTGATAAAGGAGATAACCGCTGCGGGGAGTTTTTCTGCCATTTTTGTCAGATCTTTACGAAACTTCATGCAATGATAACATACCATGTGATGAACGGATTAAGACAGTAACCACAACTCTACCTGGCTTAATAATGGATTATTTCCCATTATTTATTTTTTGCGTTAAAGTTTTCAAATTGTTGGATATCTCAGCCATTTATGGTTAGAAGATAAAATTTGATAAAACAATTAATTACCATCTGTCGCCAAGAATAAAACAGTAACCAAAACTTTACTTGGCTTAAAATGGATTATTTCCCTTTGATAATTTTGCGTTAAAGTTTTCAAATTGTTAGATATCTCTGCCATTTCTGGTTAGATGTTTATGAAATTTCATACAAAGATTACATGCTGTCTGTTGAAAAGAATTAGACAGTAACTACAACTCTACCTGGTCTATTAATGGATTATTTCATTTTGGTTTTTTTGCGTTATTTTTTTTTAATTGTTGAATATCTCTGCCATTTATGGTTAGATGTTTATGAACTTTCATACAATTATTACATACCATTTATTGAAAAGAATTAGACTGTAACAGTAACTCCCCCGGGCATAATAGTAGATTATTTCCCTTTGGTTTTTTTGCGTTATTTTTTTTTAATTGTTGGATAACTGCCATTTATGGTTAGATGTTTATGAAATTTCATACAATTATTACATACCATCTATTGAAAAGAATTAGACAGTAACTACAACTCTACCCATTTCAGTTTCTTCCTGAATAACTTAGTTACTGTATCCAAAATCTTCATATACACATGTATAACCATATTTCTAGAGAAAGATGATAACAAGAATAATAAAGATACTCATAATAATAAATATCAACAAAATACCCAAAATAATGGAAGAAACTGCCTTAGCTATCACTTATTTTGCTTCCTACTGTTTGTCCATAATTCTTCTCTTACAAAATTCCCTGACTTTTCCCTGACTATTGCTTATTTTTCAAATTTCCCTGACTAATTTCAGAATTCCCTGACTTTTCACTGACCTTGAAAAAAAATCATTTCTCCCTGACTTTTCCCTGACAGTGGGAACCCTGAATTGTATTCTAAAATAAATATACTTGAGACGGTATAAGATGCTAGCGCATATTGCTTGAATGTTTTTACTCTAAGGAGTTTACACGGCTAAACGGTGGTTCAAGCATTTTTTGAAATGCTTATACTTGTAATTCAACAAGTTTTAAAGCAGCGAATGAATGTAATGTGTTCACTGAGCTGCGAGGGGAGCGTAAGGTATCACCTAGTACAAGGGCTTTACACTAGTATACGATATATATCGAATACTGGTATTGCAGGTTCTATAGATATATCGGATCGATCATTTCCGTATCTAACAAAATATCGATCAATTACTGTTATGTTTTTGTACAATTCAAAATCCTGACATGCAAATCGGTTGATATCTGTTACTTACTGTTCCTGCCAAAACTATTTGTCAGGATCTTATTACGTTTTCTTTATTAATCATTTTCCGACGTGCACTTAATCCTGCATGTAACACTCAAGAGAGGGGTTGGCAGTATAAAGAGATAAAATATTTTGTACAGCAAATCAAAATCCTACTGCTTCTGGACAGTTCGGTATGGGCTTATCTGTGGACGAACTATCTAATATTATGACACACTTTTACTCAAACGTCTTAAACCGGTTACGTCATGTTTTGTTCTTGGGAAGTAGCTGTTGTGGTTAAAAGGCCTCTTTTTATGTACTTTGATTTTCAATTTTCCGGGAGACCAACGATTGCCCCTTATTATACAGATCACTTTTGGGAACCAATAGTCACACGGATTTGGTAAGGACAGTCAGCAATGTAAGGAGCACTTGACTGAACAGAAGCGATAAGTCATGTAAATAGCTTCAGTTCTGAAAGACAATGTTTTCCCTTTTGTCGATCTTTTTAAGCGTCATGAAAATATGAATTACTGGAAATAAATCCAACTGAAACCAAAAATCCTGTCGGCATAAAGATGGTGTCTAGATCCAGATCATTCTCGTACCCAAGGTTATCAAGATTCTCGATCTAACTAGTAACGAAAATCTTACTAGGCTCTGGGAACGAGAATGTTACATATGAACAGGAAAACATTTTATAACATATTACTCTTTTATTACTGAAAAACCTTAACATGACATTCAATATAATGCTTTTTGAGTTACCTTTAGATTATACTTAATAATTCTTTTTTGTTTGCCGTGACAATCAATTTGCTGCATTTCGCAGCAATTTTTTACTTGTTATACAGTATTGGAAAGTCAAATCTGAGACTGTTGTGTGCATAAAATTTATCATGTTACCAGGTCATGTGTCCATTCAATCAATAAACAAGGAAAGTAATTCATTTGGATAAAATACATCCATTCGGAACACATCGACCTTTCGTGAATGAATAATCTCGGAAGGATTTAGTGGGGGTCATCACTGGATTTTTGTGATTTTACTACCTACGCGAGGCGAAGCACGTAACGGTTATACAAATAGTTATCGCAGTATACACACAGATCTTTGCCATAACTTATTTCTTTGTTATAAATTGAACTAAATATTGTTCATCGATATCATTGAACTATATAATTTCAAATTTACGGACTAAAAGCGAAAATTCAGTCATCGTCAAAACGAACGTGTATTTGTTTACTTCAACACTGATTTTTTTCCAAATGGCGTCTAATTTTGTCCGAGGTTATTCGTATTGAATGGCCGAGGAGTTTCGAATGTACTACATCTTGACGTCAGAATGACTTTCTTTGACGATATCGATGACACTTGAACGCATGTAGCAAAAGAGCACTCACTACTTTCCATGTATTTATTTTCCATGTGTTTTCAACCTTTAAAAAAAGTTTGTATGCATAATATATATGACATATCAATATGTGTATAAAGTTATAAATGCTGATTAAGTATAGTTTATAATATGCAAGGCATAAATAATTTCCGTTTGAAGGCGACCACAAAGACATGTCTGTATAAAATAATATAATGGAATTCTGCGGCAAAATCATTAAAGATGTACTGAGTTGTCTATTTTGTTGAGTATCATGAGATCACAAAGAACAATACAGTTTAATCGGTACTGTGTGTTTTCCAGCAATAATGTGCAAGAAACTTTGTTTTGACCACCTGTGCATGGGCGGAAACACCCACAAATTTAAGTTCCAAATTAAGTCTATTGAATGTATTTATAAATGTATCTACGGATGTACAAAGGCTTACTTTATATAAAATTGTTTGTTTGAATCTATGCTACGATTTTGATACGTATGTTGAAATTATAAAATTTTATATATTTTGATGTTCCTGAGCATTTTGCAGAGATAAAAAAACATGACCAAGTATTGGTGGTTATGACAAAAAAATTCTTTATCTTGACGTCAGAATGACGTTTTTGACGTCATACTGACAATACTTCAACGCATACAGCGGAAAAACCGTACAGACAACTTTTCTCAAATTCTGCTGTATAAAAGTATATACAATGCTTTACATCATATCAAAACTTAGCAAAAATTTATCGGGCAGATTTTTCATAAAACTGGTTTGAATGCAATTTTTCTGTTTTTTTTTCTGATGTTGCCAAATCGGAATTTTTTGTCTCTTTCAAAAGTTTTCGGAGAAAATATATATTTACACTGTTCAAGTGGTAGATAATGATGTAAGCTTTAAAATGATGTATAATTTCTTGTTGTGGCACGGAAAATAAAGATTTAGCAACACATTATAGAAGTTTTTTTCCGTTGTCGACTGACGTAAAAAGTGCACGCGGTCGTCATGTTTACGACGTCATGGTAACGGTATTAGCAATAATGACGTCAAATAAAGTGTAGATCCGAATCAGAAATATCTTCAAATTTACAACGGTACCAAAACTTATATGGAAATCTAAAAAAAGTCAGATGTACCATACCACCTTAAGTCTGAATTATCATTTTACAATCAGAGTATTGTGTTTGTGATTATCTTCAATGAATGTGAGAATAAACTTGATAGTAATAATATAATAAACAGCTTTAATTCTTGTATTTTAGTATCACAAACTATATTGTATTTTATTATAGGTTAAAAAATTTGAATATCAACAATAGAACCGGTAACATCGAAGTTTATGACGTAGACAGGGAAGGAATGGGTGCAAGCGGTGTAATTGAGTTTGTAGTGATTGCGTCTGATAATGGTTTTCCCCGAGCATCTAGTTTGGCTACAGTTACGATAAATGTTATTGGTGTGAATGACAATAAACCGCAATATTCAAAATCAGACCGTACAGTTGATCTGTTTGTGAAAGAAGGTGAAAAAAACTCGAGTTTATATTTTTCACTGGTTGGTACTTTATTGTAACACTTATAATCATTCTCAAATTAACTAAACAACGAATGCCTATGCTATTTTAAAACGTTTGAAGCAGACGTTTCTTTGACGAGCCGGGTGTTTAAATCTTCTGCTGGTGTTATGTTTAAGTTCTCCTACAAAATTGACACTACAACGTCACAATGATGCATTTATCAATGCTTGAAACTGATATGACATGATATTTTAACACTGACTGTTGCAAAGCCGTCACACACACATTGGTTCTATTTATTGGTATCATTTTACTTACAAAACACAAATTAGTAAAGGTGTTGTTAAATATCATTTTTACATGGGTCTAATACTTACATGTAAGGTAATTCAGGTGTTGAATTTCTCTTTTAAAGTCCTCATTTGTTGTGATTAAAACCACGACTTTAAATTCTTTATCAAATTAGGATAAATATAAATTTATGTTATTGTTTTAGGCAAATGACATCGACGTTGGAAGAGGTTCACACATACGGTACAGAATTATTGATAATACAACTTCGTCGTTTAGTGTTGACAGTACTACTGGACAGTTAGTTCTTCGAAATCCTTTGTTTATTGACAGCTCTAACAACGGAACTTTATCGTTTAAAATAAGAGCTGAAAATGCCGATAATGTTAAGTTTTCTGATAATCAGAATATAATAGTGCATATCAATGTAAGTTTGCTTTTATTTAATGATCATTAGGTTTAAAATGTATATTTGTGTATAACGATATTACAGTTTTATCTCTGATTAAAATCATTTTACTAAAACGATATGTGATATGGCTTGATTTGCATTTTGGTATTGTACTAGCAATGTGTACCTCAGTAGTCCTTTGTAGTCAGATAAATGGTAAAAACTAATCACACATTTGATAATAAAAACAAGGTTGTCTCAAACGCAATCAGTTGGACTCTCTTAATCGTCTTATCCCATAGAACCTGATTGGCAAAACGGTGTTTGCCGGTTTTAAACACAGTACCGGCACTGCGTTATATTTTACATTTGTCGATACCACTTTTGACGGTTAAGTGACGCTGGTGAGAATAAAACCATTGGACAAATAATGTCAAATTAATTTGCAAAGTTACGTGCAGATAATTCTATTATTAATTAATTTGTTAACTTATAAAATTAGTCGTAATGCTAAACATCTGATACTTAATACAACTTATGTCGACATTTGATTTAAATATTTGAGATGAATGAAGTATAAGCCAAAATACTTCATTCATATTTAAGTGTTCGTTCTTCGGAACTTTACTGGAGCATTTTTGCCAGTTATCTCTTAGCCTTTTTTTATTTCAGCCAATAAATCAGCATCGACCCTTATTTAGTAACAACACATATACTAAAAATATTAGTGAATGTACTTCAAAGAATACAGAGATACTAAGGTTAGTTTGATTTAAAATAATATAATTTTGGACATTTTTGCTAGTAAAAATACTGATTTTGTTAAACAACAAGTATTATGTTTTATTTATTATAATATTCATTACTTTATTTATTTATATTTCATTATTTTCTGCTGCATTTAGATTTATTTTTGTAAATATTGTATAATCGCATACTTTAAAAAAGTTTTTTCAAGTTCTGCTTTTTATATGAAGGGTTAAAGCGATTGACAAGGATACAACAAAACAATACAACACAGTATATTATTGGATGGATGAAAACCAGTATGTTTATGTTGATGCCTTTACTGGTGCTGTATATCTATATGGTGATATTGATTATGATCGTAATACGACAAAAATATTGTTTACGGTAATGTATTATTATATTTTACCCAAAATGTTCGTTTTATCATTGTTTTGTTAATTAGTTTAACCAGGGTCGAAAGGGGTATGGGTCGGATCCCTGCCACGGAGGTTATACCCTTCAAATGAAACTTTGACAATAATGTCAATTTTACTCCATTGATTAAATAATATAGAGAAGTTTCAGGCCTTGTGGAAGGGTAGGTGAGTACTGGTTATAGACAAGGGTCCAGGAAAGCTAGGTTAGATGCGCTGGGCGTCGTAAATGACATAGATTGTGTTGACACGGCGTTTAACAGAGTAAAAAATCATATTATTTAACTGTAATATGATTTATTAAGCTTTTAAAAATAAAACATCAACATAAAGTTGATTGGCGCGAAAGACTTTAATATGCCTAGTTTTATTAGAATGGCCCCTCAGCATTATCAGACATACTTTGACAGTTAGCCTTCTTTTGATTAAAAATACACATGTATTATGTTCGAGAAATCATAAGTTTGCCTGAATGCGAAAATGTGACTTTTGAGATACTGTTTTTTTCCGTTTTGTTGCGTAAGTTATTAAATTGTATTTGCATATCTATATCTTCAGATTTATGCATCAGATAATATAGCTGACAGGAACAAATCATTAAATCATCACACTGATGTCACCATTTTAATAACAGATTGTAATGACAACCCACCAGTATTTACACGAAGTAAGTGCTTTTGCTAAATGATAAAATATTTCTACAAAACAGTAAATGATTTTTGTATTGTATACCATTTTTCACACTTGTGTAGTCCGACAGAATTAACCTGAGCTTGACCTTTATGCAATAATAAATTAAACCCAGTATTTACAGTATATGTTTGTCTTCGGTTGTAAATCGCGTTTCATCGTAAGCTTTTGGCAAAATGCACGCATTGAAAATTACAGAAAGGTACCTTTAAGTACCGACCCCAAAAAGTTGGTTAGGGTAAATGCAGCGCTAAAAATATCATAATGTTTAATTATCCCTCTTGCCTAAAATCTTTTGGACCAGGCAATATTATCGTAGGTACTTCACATCACCTGTGAATACACAAATAAATACGTTATTTTCTGTGCAAGTTTCCTTTTATTCTAGCGAACAATTTCAGAATACATATGCAGATATTGAATTCACTAATATTACTCTAGATGCACTGAGGCTTACATTTTCTATATCTGTGACTGAATTTACATATATGAACAAACAAACAAGTGGGCTCTGTAATCAAAATTTGGGCGTCCATTTTGTGTGTATTAAAAACTTATTCATTACACATCTTTGCGGAAGTCAGGGGCTAATCACAAAAACGTGTGTACATACGCGAACTGAACTTCTATCTAAAGATTGCAAGATTTCGATGAAATGTCTTAAGAATGGTTTATCTTTTATGAAGTTATTATTTTGTATGTCTATAGATTTGATGATTTATTGTTTTAAGGTATTTATTTGACCCCACGTGGGAACTTTTTTGAGCCTAATTACTTTATTTTGACATCCATCGGTTCCGTCTTAAATTTACCGATGTTTTGTTAGCAGATGAACATTAAATTGTTTTATACCACCTTTGTTTGCGTTGGCCGTGTATTGAAAAATCAAGAGTATGGTGGCTCGGTATAGCCCTCGTGCGTTTTCTTCGAGAGCTTTTAATCTTCGTTGGTAAAAATGTTGGTGAACATATTGTATTCTTTAAACGTATCGTAGTATATAATATATCGCTGATAATAAATCATGTGACCAAATTTGAGGGCTTCACCATTTGTCGTTGACTTAAGTCAGGTCGTATTGTAGCAAAGATTTTCGAGAGCGTCTTTGAAATTCTCTCATCGTAAACGTAAGTTCAATGTAAGTAACTAAGTTACGAAAATTTCGCCATCCTACGTAAGATTCTTATGAAACAGTTCCAGTTCTTTATCAGCCCTGCGTTCAGTAAGCATTTTAACGTTAGTCAATCACTGTTACCGTTATGAACGGTTAATTGAACGATCCGTTGTTCAAAGCGCGAACGTTTAAAGATGGTGGACAAGAGAGTCTTTACTTCAATTTATTAGAAGAATTCGGAGAGTAGGAATTGTTTTCTTCTTTTTGTAAATTTATTATTCTAAATCAATGAGAGTAACACCGCCGACTTCGTTGTAATGGCAGTTACTAATTTGCAAAATGTACTGAAACTATTTTGTTTCAGGTTGTTTCGAACTCGCATACTATATACTAAAACCGTTAGCTGTTTGCCTTAAACGTTTTCCGCTAACAGGCCGTTCAATAATGACATTAGTGAATTATACCTATTTTAAGTTTGTACCTTTCATTACCTGTGTCCATTATTGGACGCCGTACTTATTGTTTGTACTACTTCTTTTGTGTAAAGTTGTATTTTGGACATGTTGAAAATTATGAATTTTAGTATGTAGAGATAATTTAATATTCTGATTTCAGACAATGTATAAATTAATTTGTATTTTTAACTCTTAGTGCATCTGTACGGGGGTGTACACAAACTGATTGGAAGATTTTATTTTAATTATTTTCACTGTACTTCATGTAAACTTGCACAAAAGTTTACATGTTTAAACTCACTTTTTTCATAGAAAATAAATATTACTAAACCACTTTTTTGATATTTTTCTATTAAACTTACTTATTTATTTCATTAGGATTAAAATGAAAACTGAAATTTATGAAAATTATTTGTAAACTTCAAGTATTGCAACCACCCCTATTTTAAAGTCATGAAGGACATTCGTAAATTACATAGTCCTTAATAAGAAAGAATACTTTGAAACAGGGTCTCAATATTGCGGACTTACGTGTTTCTTCATAAACGAATGAGTCAAAAATTATAAGAGTACAATAACATGCCATTTTTACAAAATTGATTTATAGTCACATGGGCTGTTATAAACATGTGTACACTCGTATACACACATACGGAAACTCACGATTAATTGTAAGTGATGCGTGTAATTATTATAATAAGGTAGTTCAGGTTAATATTGTCGCAGCAATAATGACTTGTATAATATGTGTTGGCAACATTTACAGTTTACTTTATGTATAAGAAATAAACAACCATCTATCTAGTAATGTGAACGATTTCTACAATACCCTTTAAAAAACTATTTGGCCAAGATATAAACTTATTGAGCTATAAATATTTAAGCATAGTTTTTTTATTATTAGGTGTGTACGAGTGCAATGTCACTGAAGGCATCGTTGGTCTGTTTGATTGTCATGTACAGGTTACAGACGCAGATGGTGAATCAACAGTTGAATATCAAGTTGTGCAACAGAATGATTATGATAAGGTATACTTGCTTTATTCTGTCGACATATGAAATACAACTACATGTATTTCTATCAGAAGTTGTATATATAAACTGGTCGAACATTTGAAATAAAACGTTACACAAAACTATAGCTAAAAAAAGAAAACATGCGTCTGTTTATTTCAAATAATGTTAATTATTTATAATGATTTGTCTTACAATTTTCGAAACTATTTGCATCAAACTTAAGAATACATTATTATCTATCTTTTTAAATGGGCTGAATATACTTGGGTGTTTGTTTTTGACTTATATAAAGTTTTAGTGTTGGTTACATATGCTGTCAAAGGTAAGGTTGTAATCACGTAGGAAAAAAGGTTTTAACCATGACTGAAAACATGACTTGAACAGAAGTACCTGACTTATTTGCGTGTAAAGAGAAGTATGACACTATCAGCAAAATGTTAATACTAAGTAACATTATTTCATAATAAAACTAGTACTTAACAGAGAAATGGTGTTCGAATAAAAATTCATAAAATATTTTGATGTTACTTTTAATCACTACTTACTGTAGCTTCTGAATTAAGATGATGCTTTAAGATAGCTGCACATAAATAATTGATATGATTCAATCAGTTTTTTCTCAATCGTTATATTTTGATAGGATGTTTTGTTGTAATTAATATATGTGCATCCAACTCGTGATTTATTCAATAATTTGCTATTTTATGCATTTTGCTCAATAATTATTAGTTAAAAATGTAATTATGGGAATGTTTCAGAAATTTGGAATCAATGAAACGTCAGGAATATTAAAGATTGTATCACAATTTGATTTTGAATCGATGCCTACAAGTGTAGTGTTACTTAATATATCTGCGTACGATGGAAATCATACAAGGTATTTATTTTGTAATTAATACATGTACCTGCAATTAAATGAAGTTTATGTAAAGAGATATTTCTGGTATTGTAATTTATAAGTCTGAAGACCCCAAAGCACTTTAAAACAGGCGAAGAAATGTTACTGTTGTTTAATCAATTATACATGTATAGCACCTAAATAAATATAGCTCGCTGTTTGAGAGGTATTAACTCCAGAGGCGGCGGGCGTTGATAGCAGTTGGTAGGTAATTCATTTTGAACAAATTTGTTTCCGCACAAGATGGTCATGTAAATAAATGCTTCAGATCGTATTTTCGATTGCTTTGTTTATTATATGTTTTTATGTATCTTATTATATATTTATATATCTTTTTAATGATGTTGTTCTTTTGTTTAGTCACACGGAAATTGTTATTGAAATACTAGATGTGGATGACGAAGCACCAGTGTTCAGTAAAACCTCATACGAGTTTGATGTAGAGGAGAATGTAACGAGTCCATACTACATTGGTTTCATTAATGTAACTGACAGTGATAGTAAAGTACTTCTTCGATTTGAAACATGTGAAGGTAAACTATCAATTTCTAAAAGGAACTTGTCATGGTATTTAACGGACAATTTATTAAATGTATAGTTATAAGAAATCAGGGAACAAACTGGCAATATATAGAATCCGATTGCTACTGTGAATTCATGTACTATCATTAAGCCCTGGATTACATTATGTCAAAGTAAATGTAACAGTTCGCTTTTGAGAACTCAAAGAACAATAACTTTTTTGTTCCGCACATGGTAGTTTTTGTACATTTTTGTTTTATAGATTAATTGACTTGTAGAAAACGACTTCATTACGCATGGTGTACAAAACGATACCTTGTCGCAATGTTCGTTGTCTCGAGTTATGGGAAGCAAATACGAAAATCGCGTATATACGACTACGCAGTGCTTACGTACACTGTAAAAACAGGTGTTTTGCTTTTAAACACTTTTTAAAACACTTTTCTGTTACACTTTTAAAACATGTTACCACTTTAAACATGTAACATGTTTTGTTTTAAAACATGCTCGTGTTTTGTTATAAAACATTACACATATCAAAATAACACACCAGAACGCATTGAAAACATGTAAAAGTGTTTTAAATTAAAACACTTGACGCGTTTAAAATCAAAACACTTTCTTGTTACACTTTTTGCACACGTAACGCCATATTAAAACACTTCATGTGTTTTCTTGATAAACACTGAACGTGTTTGTATTTTTCACATGTTTTGTTGCAAAGCTGAAACTTATTGCTTCAAGAGTACTGTTCGCTGAGTCTTCTAAAATGAAACCTTGACTAACTAACAATGTTATTTAATCAAAGTCACGGCTGAAAATATGCAAATAAATAAAAAACATAATTTGAAAAGATCGAATTATCATTTATTTGTCATAAAAATGCAACCATAATTTACTTTGAGTGACTAAAATAATAGTAAGTTAAAATATTTTACTTGTGATTATTTCCTTCATAACATACACACACAAAGCTATTAAATAGTGATAATGTGTCTCTTGTACATATAGTCACTTTTCCAATGGGGTTTGACTCCCCTTTACAAAATTTTGCAAAAACATTATTAAGATGGATTGTAAGTCATTTTTAAGTTTATGTATTAACTTTACTCATCTCTTCTTCAGAACATGCACTTAACAAAAGTGTAACAAAAGATCTCTGCATTAAACAATATCTTATTGAAACTAAAAATTTTATAACACCAACTTAATGAAATAATTATATTCATTTCATAAGTATATTGTTCACTTATTATGTCATTGACTTTTGTTCAATCTAAAAACATCAAGAATCTTAAGCCCAGTCACACCTACATGACTATGACTATTGACCAAGGTGTAAACTAGTAGAAATTTAAAGAAGAGTGGTCATTTTCACAATTGTTTTTACATAAAAATCATTGTAAGTAAAAATCAGCAAAACATTTATAATAGCTTTCTTCTTTGTCCAATAAACTTTAACTAAAATATTCTCTAATATGGTAGAATAATGAATTCTTTCTTAAATTCATATCATGATAACTATTATATTATATCTTTTAGGCTTTGAACTTTAAATTTTTTAAATTGGCTCACGATACTTATTTCTTTGAGATTTTTTGTGAAAATGCCCACAGAATCTTAGTCAGTGTGATGAATCAGTATTGAAAAAATACAAGCAATTTATATCATTATTGTTCTTAATATCAAATATATAATCCAAGGCTCTTTATATTATCATTAATCTGGTTATAAATTAATAGTTCAATTGTATTGGGATTAACTTTTGTATTAAATCCTCTTTCTTCTTTCCCTCTATCTTATATCATCATGTACCATCTCTAACATATATTTCAACTTCTATCGAACTTTAATGATGGATGTTTGATTGTTTCTGAAATATATACATTACAATTAGCAATTGTAAAAATACTTTAAGGGCTACTTTGTTGATAATTCTTTATTATAGATAAACTTGACATGTGTTGTATTATTGTAAAGCAATTTCTATACAGTTTAAAAGATATATACCAGTATGAGTTACTCTCACTTATAGTAATATATTTAGAAATTTGCTGTTATCAAAAATTTTAAAAGGCAAATAAGCTGTAACATTCCAGAGTTGTAGTTTAAACTCTAGTACCAGGTTATAAATGGGACTTCTGCACTATGCTAGGTTGAACAAACCAAAAATTATATTACTAACTTTCAGCGAATTAACTTACTTTATAAGACGGGTACATTTCAGTTTGCCAAAAGCTCCATTACTCTCCCCAAACACTATATATATACAAAACTCATATATACACAACTCATTCAACAATATGGTTCCATTTCTCAGTTATTAGCATTGTCTCTGCCTTTCCTTCCAAAAGGTGTATGTATAGTAATTAACCAACCTGAATAAAAATGAAAATAACAATATTAAATTCAAGGATTCATGATAATATGATGACACACTCAAACTCAATCACATTCTAGTCTTCAATTAATAAAAATATAACAGGATAAAACATGCATGCTTAACCAAGGCCTAAAATGAGAATAGCTGTGCTTAGGGCACCCGACTACCTAAATTAGTTGCCGACCTTAGAGTTTTTATTTCAAAGTCAGCAAACTTTGGTGGTTTTTGTGTTCATAAATGCAAAAAATAGTGATTTCATGAGTAAAAAGCAACAACAAAAAACCTACCCCACCTGTCATTTCTCAGGCTATTCCCATAAACACAGAATTTTATCTTGGCCTAACCACCATGGAAAAAAGCCTGTCATGTTGTATAATGTATCATTAAATAACTTGTCTCACAGTCTGAGTATTATTTTCTTTCATTTCTTCAAGCATCTGCTCTTTTTCCCTAAAATACATTGTATAAAGTAACAACATTGAAAATTTAAAACAATTCGTCATCTGCAGTGTGTAATTACATCCCTTCCATATAAAAATAGAGATATTTTAAGTGTATATTTTATAATAGCTATATGCTTTTTGTAATAAAGATGGGGTGACGAAATTAGGACAGGAACGAAATTAGGACCCCGAAAATGCTTTAAGTGTATGAGGTGGGGTGACGAAATAAGGACAGAAACGAAATTAGGTCCCGAAAAAATGCTTTCAGTGTATGAGGTGGGGTGACGAAATTAGGACAGGGATGAAATTAGGTACTAGCTATTGTATTAGACCAACAACAAACACACAAACTAACTGAGTAAATATTTACAATATAAATGCAGAAGGGAATGCAAAAATTGATACAAAAAAGTTAATATTTTCTTTTTAAACAAATAGCAGGGTAGGCGCCACTGATCCTAAATGACCACAGATAATACCAACGAAATTCAAAGAATGTCGCGAAAACTGATGACAAAATGTATCCCACGTCAAAAAGCTCTTCCCTTGCAAAAATTTTATAACTAAATTTCAAAACTTGAGACTGAAAACACGAAAGGTGATAAAGCGACCCAAGAAATATTAAAGTAATACATTACTTACATTAATGTTCCGACGATTTTCTGGGCGCGAGCAGACAGCGCTTCAACCTTGAATTCGAACATTCCATAATCTCCAAACAAAACTACTTGGTGATTAGGACTATATAGTTTCCACGTTAACAATGTTAATTTACTATTAAAGAATACTTACGCATTCCATTCTTAATATATTTACATATCTGTGTGTTGATAAAAAAAGTCAAAGCTTCGCTAAGAGACTATTAAGTGTGTTCGTTTTGCACACTAGTGAAAACGCACGTGTTTTACATTTCCGTTTCTGGTAAAATAAAAACCCCAAAAATCCGTATTTTAATGAAGATGTTGGGTCTAATATATCGTTTTGTAGTTACATTTGTTTCTCCATTGCGATTATTAATTTTTCAGACGAACAAATTTTAACGATTGAAAATGTTACCGTTTTAAAGTAAAACACTGCCGATTTTTTTAAATCACTAAAACGCTATGTGTTACTATATTAAACGGATGTGTTACGAAAGTAAATTGCAGTGTTTTCGTTTTAAACACTTATAAAACATGTTACGTGTTCCCATTTTTTACAGTGTACCTGTTGCAATGTTTCACAACGTCGTCTATATACCATATTTCACTCGTAAATACACTGTAGTGCATGTAAATTTATTTGATTATGGCTAATTAGAACGTAAAATGATTAGGTTTTTTAAACATATTTAAATGTATAATTTTTTTTTTGTTTTAGATAAGTTTCACATAGAAAACATCGGAGACATATTTTCAAAAGCTTCCCTTGACTATGAAGCACGACCACAATTTAATTGTACCGTAGTTGCGACAGACAGTCAGCATAAAGTCAACACAACTGTGACCATTAATGTCAAGGACGTGAATGACAATGCACCGTCATTTTTTAAAAACAAATATGATATAGCTATAAATGAAACTATTGCCGTGAAAACTGACTTTATACAGGTTAGCTTATTAATTGTCACTGTCACGTAGAGCCAATTTACTAAGTAAATTACTTTTTAACTTATATTCCATACACCTCTGGGAATAATATATGAAAATAAATATAGTTAAAACGAAGTATGTTATTCTCTCGAAACTGATGATGAACTCAAGTATTAAATTCTTTCTGTTGTAATGGATTATATGCATTTGCACAATATTTGTTCGCTATAGTCTCAATAATGTATATTCTGTGGGATCAAAGATAGGGCATTTTAGAATAAGCTCTATTTGCTGCGGATCAATTGTTTAATTATAACATGAGAACATTATTTTAAATTATAAACGTGAAAATAATTTTGTATACATTTTTAGGTAACAGCTGAAGATATAGATGGAACATCTTTAAACAATAAAATTACTTATTCAATATTCTCTGGCAATAGTATAAATGCGTTTGAAATAAACAACATCTCTGGTAAAATTCGAGTTATAAAGAGTTTAATTAACCTCAAAAGGGATGTTTATGAACTGACTGTAAGAGCAGTTGACAGTGAGTATACTAACAGTTTATGTTATACCCGTACTTAGACTTATGTATTCAATTTTTACATTGTCAGATTTTTACCATTGGTTGTACTATTTTATAGTTGGAAAAGCACTGACAAAATGCATATTTCCGCAATGAAGTGTACATAAATAGGCCTAATAGCATCAAAACTGAAGATTCTTACATCGGAGTAAAGCAACAAGTAATAAACTCGTGTATACATGAACTGTCGTCAATTCAAGTAATAAGTAAGACAGTATTACTGCGTTTATTTACAAAGAACTTATTAACGCGTAAAACATAATTACTAGTACACTCAGGCTTTCTCAACATTGCATATAATGTAAAATCAACAATCATTGTGCAATACATTGTACTATTGTCTACGATATTACCACATGTCACACAAATGCAAATGAAAGAGTGTAAAAACATACTAGGAACACCAACATAAAAACACAGACCTTCCATTCAAACAAAAAGCAACAAGTAGAATAGTTTTAGTTATATTTTAAATTTTGTTATAAAAACGACTGTAGTCGTATTATTTTGAATGATAGAATATTGACTTTATATAAACATATTTTAGATGGACAGCCACCTTTGAAAACTTATACAACTGTGATAGTTCGAGTTATACGAACCAATAACAATCCTCCTGTGTTCGTAAATGCACCATATCATGGATTAGTATATGAAAACAAGGTTAACCAAACCATTTTACAGGTACAAGTTTTTTAGACTATTTATATTTAATTTTGCTCCGTTTTTCTGTATTAATGTGTAATATGGTTATTGAATACGTAGAGATGAAGTAAAATTCCTTTATTTTTAAAAATGTTTCTTGACAATATTTAAATTGAAAGCAATACCTAGATATACCAGTTGTTGTTGCATATTGGAAAGATTTGATTTGAATGTACATTTCTCAATTGTAAAGAAACCGCCGGTTAGTTGTTAAATGATAAGTAGGGAATTTCAAATTGTACTTTGTACCAGTCTTGAAAGAATACAGCCAACTTTTAATAAGTATATGGTTACAAACTTACAACTCTATATAAGTTGACTCAGACTTTATGGGGATTAATTAATCGTGAAAGCACATTATCACAATTTAGGAATCAATATCATATTAACAGACCCAATCTAGTTTAGTCATATTCTGCAACTATTTGCATTATTTGTATATAAAGAAAGCAGTATGTAGTTCGAATAATATAATTGCTTGATGATAAGAGTATTTGTCAACTATTGTCAAATGGTTTTATGACAGCTCTAACCATCGATTACTAATACAATTTATGCAAGTCTTATAGTTGTGGTTGTTTTATTGTGAACTATGTTCGAATGTACCTTGTCTGTCTTTAAATTATCAACTCAAAATCATTTTTCCTCATTTTTATAGGTTGTTGTTGTAGACAAAGATGGAATAGATTCATTACAATTCACCGTGAACAGCTCAGATTTTTATATTGATAATAAAAACTATTTAGTTGCCCGCAACTTGGATGCGGAAAAATATAAACAAAGTGGTGGTGTAGCTTATATTTTCATTACGGTCGATGATGGAGTGTTTTCTGACAATACCACAGCAAATGTTCAAATAATTGATCAAAACGATAATTATCCGAAATTTAATGAATTTAAATACCCAGAAATAATAAAGGATACTACAAAGCTTACGTCAGAGGTTATCTCGATAACTGCATATGATGAAGATATAACAAACCATGGGTTTACATATATTCTAAGAAATGGTACTGGTGATTTCGATATTAATAGTTCATCAGGTGCAATTACATTGCTGAAACCACTTGGACAGAATGGAAAACAGTATCAAATGACCGTTGAAGTAACTGACAGTGGAAACCCTCCTAAACGAAATAAAACTGATGTCGTTATCGAAATTGAAGATACTAATAACCCACCAGCTTTCAACGAATCTGTTCTTAATCACACTGTAAATGAAAATGATAAGGAGCTTACAATTTCTTTTGCTGCTATAGACAATGATGATGGTCCAGCGGGCAATGTAACTTATTCTATATCAAAACAAAATTATTTAGAAATATTTTACTTTGATAGACATACTGCTACCCTAACTCTGGCTAATAAATCTAATCCTCTGAACTATGAATTACATCAAACTTATGAATTCACAATAACTGCGGAAGATCATGGTGTGTTTTCTAAATCGGCATCGATAAATGCCAAGATATATGTGAATGATGTTAATGAAGCACCAATAATCATTAGTAAAATGAACGATGATATATATTTAGAATTGTATACTGTAAAATACCAACCAGTATTGACTGTTGATGCTTACGATCCCGATATTAGCAACACTAAGTTTAACAGTCTTACATATTCTCTAAACGTAACAAGTAATGATAACCTCTTTGGAATTCGTGACAACGGAACAATTTTTACAAAAACAAAAATTAAAAATTCAGGAACATACTTACTGGCTGTTACTGTTAAAGACAACGGAAATTTATCAACGAATAGAAACTATACGGTTGTGGTTCCATCTGTTGAGGAAAAAAAAATAAACGTTAAGATAGAAGAAAACATTGCCAATATTGTAAATGTGACAGAATTAGATAGCGTTATAAAAGGTTTTGACGTATCATACAGCATATTACCTTCTGATCACTCCGGAAAGTTTGAAATTTCAAATTATGTGAGTACTTGTAGTAATTTTAGTTGAGATAGTTTATATTTAGTTTATATATGCGTAATTTATTTACATTAATAAAAAAGCGAGTATTTTTTTGTAAAACAGCAGTATATAAACGTTAATTAAAAAAAACAACTTTTTGTGAGCAAACACAAACAAATAAATATTATTTAACCTGTCTATCTTTTTTTCAGAATTTACTGAGTTTATCTATTGCTTTTGATAAAGAAACAACGAATACAACTACCTTATATATACATGGTCGAAGTGTTCATCACAACGTTTTAATTGCAAACATTACAGTAAGATAACTTAATAGTTGATCTATTTTCTTGTGTTCATGGGTTTACTTAGTAATATGTACAACATTGGTAATATTGCATTGATCAGTTTTATTGTCACCGTTTAACCCCCATGTATTTATCAGCTCTAAAAGAATCACAATGTAGTGCGACATGTTTGAATAAAAGTATGACATGTCGATTCTTGCATTTATTTAACTCTTTAATTGATCTGTGTGTAGCAATTGTATATATCGTTCTAATTTAAAAAAACAAACGTTCGTCCACAATTTAACTATTTTAGACAATTAAGTTCTGATAAAATTTATTGTTTCTGCATACATTTCTGTGGTATTTGAACTGGGTTTTGTAAGTAGCAAATATTATGAAAATATACGTATAATAGATAATTTCCTTTATGATATCATGGAGTCTTTTGTTATTCAGATAAATGTTGAAAT
This sequence comes from Mactra quadrangularis, assembly GCA_025267735.1. Classification (NCBI taxonomy): domain Eukaryota; kingdom Metazoa; phylum Mollusca; class Bivalvia; order Venerida; family Mactridae; genus Mactra; species Mactra quadrangularis. Next base: position 48,204,829 of record CM046303.1, on the reverse strand, counting down.
AGTAGATGTTAATGACTGCGTACCAGAATTCCATAGCGACAAGTATTTAATAACTATAGATGACGTGACTAGCACGAATGTTGCCATCGGCGACATATTTGCAGTTGATCAAGATTTTGAAGCCATAAATCGTAAAATAGAGTACACACTGGATGGAAATGGTAAAACTAAAAAATGCTGATTATAAATAAAACAATTTTGGTTACATTTTTAAAGGTTTTACAAATTCAACACTGGCGAGTTTAAATATTTCTACCATCACAAATATAAGTACATTATAATTAATTACATTATATATGTATAAGTGAGTGTTCTTATGAAATGTAATTATTAAATATCAAATATGAGTAACAAACAGTAAGATGTAAGCATTTAAATAAACAAATAGCATGTGTATTTAATCTATTATCACTAATGGTAAGGATTTTCCGTTTTCAGATTATTTTCGAATTGAGAAATCTGGAGACATTTTTCTGAAGGATACTTTCTCACTTAACCCTGGCAACCTTTCAATGACAGTCATTGCAGACGACGGAACTCATTCCAAAAATGTATGTGAATCCAAGTTATTTTTTAATTCATATATAACCATTTATTCGATAGTACTGTGTAGCATTTATTCTTACCATTTGACTCAAATAACTACAAATAGAACTATTAAGATAAAATTTTAATTCAATGCATGCTCCAAGCGGGAACCACTAAGGTTTTTTTATTTGTTTGTGGCTCCAAGCGGGAACTACTTAGATTGTCGTTTTCTTTATTTTATTGTGGCTTTGTTTTTAACAGAACATTTTAAAAACCTGTAAATATCTTCCCTTTTTGCTTATCGGCTGTGTAAGAAGAGTGTGTTTTTGACAGTTACCGTTCCTGATATGCTTTCATTTAATTCAATATTACTAACTATAAGAATAAAAAATCGAATTTTGTTTATAGGAGAGTCGTTTTCGTAATTACACGAACGTCAGATTTTATTGTTGCATGTCAATAGACAATAAGAATATGTCTTAATATATTTTGTAAGTGTAATCATGTAAACTGTAAATGGTCCGAATGACTTAATCTTAATGACAAATGATTAATATATCTATAAGATGTCATAGCTTTTGTTTATGTAAGTGTTTGTATATAATTATTTCTTACTTGCAACCTAATATAGAACTTATAGAAATAATATCTTATTTTAGGCATCAGTGTTGATATCTGTGCTAGATACAAATGACAATTCTCCTGATTTTAATGCCACCGAGTATAGATTTGAAATCGTTGAATCTAATTGTTCGACAACTTCATGTGATGTTGGTATAGTACAAGCAACAGATTCTGATCATGGTGACAATGGGAGGGTATCATACAAATTAGTGTTTAGAAATGAGTCATTGTTTACTGTTGTAAGTACTCACATTTAAAATAATAATATTATGTGACCTAAATGAGAAATAAAAACAGTCTGAGTATTAATTGCTTACAGTTCTAAATTGTGACCTAATTGATACATTGAAACGTTCCCAAAGGTTTAATTGTGTTTTTTGGTCAAAAGCGTCGTTAGATTGAGTATTATGATTACATGTATCTAGTATACATATATAATTTGACAAGTTGTTTCATCTAACAAGGGAGAACAATAAACTCTATAAATTGACCAAAATACGGTTTGTTATGTAGTACGGGTATGTCTGTTATGCATAGGTGCGATTTATTAGGTCTAGAGTTATAATAAATTTCTTACTTTTTGATACAATAATCTTAGTGGATTTAAAGTAAGCTTCACTTATTGCTTAGACGGTTTTAGTGTTCCAACACGAAAGCATTGTGCGGAAGAAACGATTCGTTCTCAACAATAAAAAATGCTATCCTGTTCAAATTCACATTTCCTGATTGTATAAAGTCATGTTGTTCAATATACCAAGATATTATTATGATTTTCTAACAGGTTATTGGAAAAAATGGTACAGGTCTTATTCAAGCTATAGGAAACATAGATCGGGAAGTAACTGAACAATACATACTCACCGTATGTGCAGAAGATTGTGGGCATCAACCAAGACAAGTACTTTATTTTTTTATCCATTTAGTATTACCTACTTTGCAGTCGTTATATTTTAATTTATTATGAAAGTGCATTACCCTTGCATATAAGAATACTGTTGACAGTAGCAAGTTGTATTGCAATAGTTCGTTTATATTTAAATACTAAAACATATCAAGCGTTTTTTAATATGAAGTTGCTGCTATTTACGCCACAACTCCATGATTTTCAAGACGGTAATAAGTAATGGGTATATATTAATGCTACTTTGTATTGAAAACATATTGTCAAGTCTTAATTGAATTGTGTCGAGGATAGATGCGCATGCGCACAATGTGAAGTAATCATATTTAGGTCGCCATTTTGTTGACTAAAAGTGAATTAAATTGTTGTCATCTATGTGATGAATTGGATCGCGGATGTGTGAAAGCGAGAGTATTGTCTATATATATTAAACAATTTTCTTGCAGAGTTCTGCCGATGGCGCGATTTAGCGATATTATCGCTTAAAAGATACAAATATGCACAGGTGCGAACCAAATCGCGTGCGAATCGGCCGGGGACGAATTGTCTACACCTATTTCTCGTGAAAAAAGGCTGATAGAAACCCACAATATGTGAAGTTTAGTGTCCTAAATAAGCAATTTTATAAGAAAAAACTGCATTTTGCCCCCAAAATAATTATTTTTACACTCGTTTTAAGCAACACCCTACGAGGGTAGGACATTCATCATTATCACATAGATGCTTTGTCACTCAAAGGTTAAGACCTTATAAATTCTACATTGCTGTTCAGAAAGTGTGTTCCATGCATATTGACAATAAATCCAATTTCACGATTATTATTGTGCCTTATTTAAAACAAAACCAGCTGTGACAACTAGGTGCCCGTTACATTTTGCACCTTAGTATGGGTTTCAAGCGACTCAGTGAGTTTCTGTGCATTTACTGTCAGTAAGAAGACAGTTTGTATAAGATAAGTCTACAGATTACTATAGTTGTTTATATATAATGAATTTAAATTGCCATTTCTTAAATGTATAAGTTAGTCTGATATAAAATTTTCTTCTTACTCAGTACCATAGCGAAGTTAAATGTCCGTTAAATGTAAGAAAATCATACCACGCTGTCAAATACTCGCCAGAAAGAATATTTTGGAGTCAATGAGGGGATCTGAACTGAACTGTAGTATAGATGTGACACAGCCTTGATAACCAATAAAAACCGACAACATGAGAAACACAGACCTTCTACATCACAAGCAAATTCTGTATATCAAACCTTAAAAAAAGAAGACCGTCTCTGTAAAACTGCCTCTGTTTTACTTTTTCTTGTTAAACAATAAACATGTACGTCTGTAGACATAACAAATTAAGCGCTACATACTTCTTATAATCGGTTTGACTTCTTAACTCTATCGCTGCATAAATATAATTTGTATTGGCTGTATTAAATTTGGTATCAAACTTTCATCTATAAGAAAGATACTTACATGTGTATGATAACAGATTGTTATATATTAGATAACAAGATAAGAGTTCCAAGATAAGAGTTCCTCACCGCAGTGTAGTTAAATTCCATGCAAAACACGCTCTACCATGTATAACAAAAAATAGCATGATGTTGAAAGTACACTTATGTGTTTGTTTGTTTGTTTGTTCGTATTAACGCTATAGCAACTCATTTCATAGGTCTTATAACGGCGAACAGTCAACCTACTCACTCCTCCTGGAAAGGCTAAATCTATGGATTTAGCTGTTAACCAACTTCTTTGCGCATACTTTTGTCAGTGACTGACAACTGCCCTACATAATTAAAAATCATTGGTCGGAGGGAGAATGGCCGTAGAAATAATTTCATGACCAATCTCCACAAAAGTATGCCCCGCCCGGGAATCGAACCTACGACCCCTCGATCAATAGACTTGCGGTACACTTATCTAATGTTAATTTAATTATCTTTTAGATAGTAATGTAATTTATTTTGTACATTTGTTACTGTTTTGTTATCTAATTTCAGAGTTGTGTTACAGTAGTAATAAAAGTGTTAGACGTAAATGACAATTCTCCTGTCATACAGGATGCACACGAATTTTTCGGATCAATTTTTGAAAATTCAGACAATCATACAGAAATTCATGTTGTAAGTACAAAGGTCATTTTTGCTGTATATTCATGTTACCTATGTAGCCTCTCTTTCTATATATATTTTTTCAGCGATGTTTTCAAATACATTGTCATTTAGACATTTAGAAATACATGTACATGTACTGTAGTTGGAACTGACCAATTGATGTGTTTGAATGTATCTCGTAGATATGTTTTCCTTTTTGAGATACCTGAGCTCAATTACAACCAGCACACTATTGTGTTTTTCTAACTGTTACTTTTAATTAAGTAAAATCATAAATACCCGTCTACAATGCTTCGTCAGTTGCGCACCTCTCGTCGAATGAAGAGGTCGTGGGTTCGATTCCATAACATCACAGAAATCAGTCATTTCATACGATACAGAGAGCAGCTGCAATTGTCACGTATCATACGATATCAAGTTAAATACCTGTCATTTCTCGTTGTTACAAGTACAGTATTTTGTTCCTAATATATTGGCATTTCCAGGGACAATCAGTAGAGCAGTTTTCGTCGCGATATTACTGACATTTCCTCGAAAAGCGCATATGTGCGTCATTATGTAATTAAGTAGAATAGTTAATTGCCTATTTTAATATTTGCCCTTTGAATTTGTATATATATTTACCTTCCATTTTCATCAATTTAGGAGCCTGCTATTGTTGTAACTGACATGGACAAAGGAAGTAATGGTACTGCTGGACTTATATACAGTCTTAATGAAACAAATGGACCAGTTTGCATATCAGAGAAGAACCCAGTTAAAGTCTTTGTCTGTGGAAGCATTGATAGAGAAAGACAGGATCTATATGAACTAAGTGTATGTATACAGCAGAGAACAATAATCTTCTTCCGACTTTTTTCATGTTTGTGTACCTTGAAAATGAGTTTTAAATTTAAATTATTGCTTTAATTAAATTTTTGATTTCAACTAACGAAATGTTTTTTACGTCTGACATATTTAATAGAAATTGTTTTAACAATCACTCTTAAACATTCAAGAAATTTCAAAAAGTGGATGCGTTATCATTATTTTGTTTATTTTTAGCCGCTGCTTTTGTTTTCATTATAGATTGTAGTACGTGATGCATACAACAGATCTGCTTCCGCATCGCTTACAGTGCATGTCAAAGATGTCAACGACCAAACTCCAGCATTTACACTTGATGTTTATACATTCAATGTAACAGAAAATGCCAATCCCTCGGAAATTGTTGGCAATGTTTCAGCGACTGATAAGGATCTGAATAGTACTGAAGCTATCACTTATGTCATTGAAAATCGTGCTGGAAGTCCGATATACGTTGATGGACTTACTGGTAAATGAGTGTTTATATATTTTATCTTATATATGATTAATATACTCCAAAGGCTTATGGCCTTATTTGTTTGAATTGCGAAAAGCTAATATACATCTTTATTGTCATTACAGGGCTATGATTAAGGTGCTCTATAATATATGAATTATTCACACCTATCCAATTTGATATTCATTACAGGAAATGTCGATAATTTTAGGATTGGTAAACAAGTAATTGTAAAAGTGCCCTAAAGTGATCCAGTGAATAGCCGCTTTACCTTAATTAAACTTAATTAAAAGTGTTGAAAAGTCGTACAGATACATGAAAATATATTTATGCATATGAATATTGCATTATGTCAACTAAATTACTTTTTTACTATAGTATGACAGTTTAAGATTCCATATTGTTGGCTATTATAAAATTAAGCTTTCTAACTACACTTTAAAGTAATATCGTCAATTTTCTTGTGTATTTCGTTTCAGGAATACTATATGTTGGTGGTCAAATTGATAGAGAAAAGGAGCACGCGTATACACTTAATGTTTCTGCATATGATGGTTTACATTTTAATTTTACTACTGTTTATATTAATGTCCTTGACATGAACGATAATCCACCAGAATTTGGAATTCCAGTCGAGGAGGTAATAACTCTGAATGTTACTGAGGAAATTGAATCTGGTATGCTTCTAAATATATCTGCCTATGACATAGATGAACTTGGATCAAATAGTGATCTTGTGTATTCACTGAATGGTAAGTACGCCAATGTAATTTGTGATAGATTTGGTTTCAGTAATAAATCTCATAATGACAGTTTCCTATCTGATTTGATATATATTCTGTTTAATTCAATTTTACTTCTACCCTCCACTACTACTATACTAATATTGCTTGAAACGAAATATTGCTGATGCCGAATGTGGACACTAGTACAATACGTACATCTTTTAACCAAATGTTTGTATTTTAAGTATCATTCATAAAATAATCTACTAGAAAATGTAGGTCAACTATTGCATTGTCTTTTGGCATTATCTTTGCATGTCAAGGTAATTTTTCTAAACATTTGATGAAATGTCGACAATTGTTTTATGATATATAATTGAATGAATGTGCTCTTTCCTATATATTTCAGGATCAACAAAATTTAATATATCAGATGAAGGCCTATTAAACCTTCTTTCGCCTCTGGACAGGGAATATCAAGATCATTATGTGCTTGTAGTTACAGTGTCTGATAAAGGAACTCCTTCTCTTTCGTCTTCTTCTACTGTCTTTATCAATGTTCTTGACATAAATGATCATAAACCGGTCTTCAATGATGATGGCATTACTCCCGTACTTACTTCGGAAAGTCATATGATTGAAAAATTACCCGAAAACTCCGTGATAAAACTAATTCATGCTGTAGACCAAGATTTTGGTATAAATGGGACTATTTCGTATTCCCTTGAAAAATCTGAAACATCAAAATATTTTAAGATTGATAAACAGTCGGGTGTCGTCAGCATCGCTCAGTCAATAGCTGTGAATACGCTGATGAATATTGAATCTGTAAGTAATGGGAACGGAGCTGGAAATGAAACAGCCATTATAAACTTAACAATAATTGCTACTGATGGTGGAGGTCTTAGTACCAATATGACTCTAAGTATATTCATCGAACCACTTAATGACAATGATGCTCCAATATTTGATGAAACAGTGTTTAACTTTAATATACCAGAAAATGAAAATAACGGTAAGATAATGTTATTAGTAATATATTTGAAATTTAGATATATTTTGACTTTGATGTAAACTTGTTAAAGAAACATGTTTTGTTTTTCGTATATTGCTTCGAATCGATTAACCACCAGACGAAATAATAAGTTATTGTAAATTGCTACATTATTTATTTATTTCAGGCACGTTTGTAGGTACATGTATTGCAAGGATTTTGAATGATACATTTAGTGACATGCGGTATAGCTTGATCAGTGGATATAAACATGTCAAAGATAACTTTGATATTGACAGTAAAACGGTACACTACATTATTTCTGTTAAATACGTATTAGATGTATTGAAGATAATGTGAATTATTGTCAGATGAAGTGGTTAGGTTTTGGTTTTATCATTTGACTTCATTTCTGTATTGCACAATTGAGACATTAGTTAGTTTCATTTTTCTTCTTGTTAATTGCAAGTAAAATGCTGTTCAAAAATGACATAATCAGGAACATGCGCTTTCATTTCATCATTTTATTATTAATTTACAAAATTATTTTAGATGTTTACTTTTAACTATTATTATTAATGTTGTTTCCATTCCTCGGTCATTATTATACGAACTATGTTATTACAGGGTAACATAACAACACGAATTCCATTGGATCGTGAAAGTATTTCACAGTTTACATTTGCTGTGAAAGTAAGAGATGGTCGTATTCCTGAACGAACAGCATTCGCAGCAGTAAGTATTCCTGCAATTATTTGCTACCTATTTAATACTGTGAGACTTGTTTACCCGTGACACATTTATTTCAGCATTGTCAATCAATGAGAGTGTTTAGGACATGTTTTTACGACATTTTATGCAAATCTCATAGTTAATTCTGACATTATGGTGTATTTTTTATTTTCTGTTTGATTATACGTCTAAAATAGCGTTCTTTTTTAGCATTCTGTAATGTGGCTTGATACATAGATGTTTATTAATCATTCATAGTTTGTTAATTTACGTTTCGCATTCCTTATTAAACTTAGTTTAATACAATGTCTCATATGCATTTGTTTCTTATTGATAATGCAAAGTACATTTCCCGTTTGGATAAGTAAAAAGTATATGGCATATTCTTAAAAGTCATTAAAGCTGTTTACAGTTTGTTTTTATAATTCAAGATAAACTTCAGCTACTAACTACTTTGTTTGTGTCACATCGTAATCAACATTTGTAGACGGCCTTTCTTTTTCTATTAAGGTGGAAATTGAAGTAACAGATGTAAATGATAACAACCCTGTATTCCACAATATTGATGTAAATGTTATAATACCTGAGAATTCTGAACCCAGACTTATCAATGTTAGTGCTACTGACAAGGATATTGGAAAAAATGGCATCGTTGTTTACTCATTGGATGATAACCATGGTTTGTGATTTGTTGTTTTGTTCTTACTCATTCCTCAATGTTTGACTTGAAAACATTGAATTTACTGACAAAATTGTTTGAGGCGATTAGTACATTTACTTTTCATATTGTTTGATAATCAATTAATTGCGCATTTTTAACGTTTAACTACAATTTCTAATGTATATCAACATCAAACTGCATTCCTTTACACTGATGTTAGTATGGATGTTTTACAGGTGGTCTGTTCGAAATAAATGTCTCAACTGGTATACTAAATATGAGTGGACCATTTGACTTTGAAAGTATCAGCACGTTTACTCTTCAAGTTGTGGTAAGTATTTTTATATTGTAATAGTAATGGGGGTTATATACAAGAATTTGCTATTGAAATAGTTTAACTTGTTATAATGCTTAGTGATTAGTAATGCGTATTCAATATGTCAATATTGTAGCTTAATATTTGCGTTCATTTTACATTTATAGAGACTCAGGAAGGGAACCTTTTAGTTCGATATGCACTGTCTGTGAATTTTAATCTATTCTTGATCACTAGCACTCCAGCTTTATTCTATGTACTACATTCATGTTTGCCAATTTAATATTGAAGTTTAATTAAAAATTTCTTAAAACACATAATTGTAATCTAATTTATTTTTAAGGCTAAAGACTTAGGGACATCTCATAGTAGGAACAGTACTATACAAATAAATGTTTCTATATCTGATGTAAACGACAACCCTCCCATATTTGTGGATTCAATTGTGTCAATGAATATTTCGGAAAACTCACCTCTTGGAAAGGTATTGTTCCTCCTTTACTTGTTTTTGTTCAGTTTCTTTACTATTTGTAGTCTAGGGTTTTATGTTAACTGTATTATTTGCTTTTGCATTTGCTAAAAAAAATTTGCTCAGCCATAATTTATTATTATAAAGCTGTTTAATTTTAAAATGCAATTTTTTAACTTTAAAAAATTTGCAAATTTATGTAATATTTTTTATCAAATTAAGTATTTTAATTATTATACATTGCTATTTCATTTATCATAAAGAATAATTGAATCCATTTTATCAGATATTCCAAGTCAATGCTACCGATGCAGATTCAGAGTGGAATGGTGAAGTGGTATACGAGTTGCTTAATCAAGATGTTATACCATTTGTTGTTGATGCATTTAGTAAGTGAAAATATTGTTAATGTTTTGTGCTTTAATTCATATTTTTATGGTCTTTTATAGGAAAAATTGTACATATTATGCTCGTTATTATAAAATATTATAATTTTTCAACAATAAATAAACATTATTCTTCAAATACTAACTAAATTTCAGATTCATCGAGAGAACACATTCATTATTCATAGTGAAAATCCTGGTCACATTTAAGGCTTTTATGATCTACCATATGTTTATTTTAATATACGAAGTTGGAAATGTTAAGGAAGGCCTTTAGTTTTATTTGAAAAGAAAAGGCAAATGCTTGATATTGTGATTTAGGGTGAAACGAATTTCTTATAATGTACAAAATTATAATCTCGATTTATAATTGTATTTTAAGGTGGAGATGTAGTTTTACACGGTCAGATTGATTTTGAACAAGTATCGAATTATTCGTTGATAATACAAGCAAAAGATCTTGGTGAACCATCTTTGTACACAAACAAAACGATACATATAAATGTATTAGATGTGTACGATGACATCCCAAAGTTTGAAAATGCCACTTATGACATAAATCTTGCCTCAACAAAAGCAGTAGCTAATACAAGTTTAATTCCACTTGACGTTGGTGTGTCTAATGTTCAGTTTGAAATTACAGGTAACCATTTAAATTAATTATTTTAAAAGATATGCTGATAGTTTTTTTTGTTTGAATACTATCGCATAATTATTTAATAAATTAATTAACGGTGACGTTTTGGTATATTTGTAACTAGAATTGTATGTCGTTTCAATGGTTCAATAAAAGCAAGTGTGAGGCATACTTACGTAAGATAATTGTGGTTATTAGCATAGATATAATAACTACTCTAAATTATTTCTGTAGTGATTGATTTTTTTTAAAGTTAATTAATTAAGTCGTCGTTTTACATTGAATTGTTTTTAAATATGTAAATTTAAAATGCTGTTATTTCAGGTCAAGATTCCAAATATTTCAAGATTGTTGGTAGCAATCTTTCTCTCAGTAGTAATTTAGATCCTGACAGAAATTTATTTATTGTTTCTATCCATGCTAAAGATATACTTAACCAAACAGCAAGCTGTTCGGTAATTATTTTGTATCTCTCAATTGTACTTTTTCTTATGAATTTGCTGTTTTATCTTCTCAGAATGCACACGCTAATATCAAAAATATATTATACATCCAACCGCTAAACCCAGTCATTGTCACATCAGACTTCGAATCCAGGGATTATGGTTTGAATTCCAACGTGAGATCTATATATATATCGCAAGGAAAATTTGACATAAAATAGATAATGTCACTAATGACTATTAAATGGTTTTGAGAATTATTATTATTTATTACGTGTGTATTAATTTTTAAAATTGCAGTTAGGTTAGCAATCATGGTATTTTTAAAAGAATATATAATATTGCTTTATTTACTCGTTCAGTTGGAGTAAATAAATTTATCATCAGCATAAATAAATATTTCCTAATTAAGTTTTGAATTATGTCACAGTCTTTGAGAAAGATAGATTCATTTAAAAGTCCTTGAACACTTGTTTTTCTGTTCTACGACCTACAGCGGAAAAAGTGATCGTAATGATCATTTGTATTTGATTTCTTCAGGTCATTGTGCACACAAGGGGTCATGCAGCGCTATTCCCAAAGCAAGAATACACAGCTGTTGTGGTAGAAAATTCTATAAATACTATACTAGTTGATTTAAATACAACTGAAGAAAATACAGTTGGAGCTGTTTACACAATTATTGATGTTATACCACCCACTGGTATGCATGTATTTCATAACACACAGACTTGTCGAATTGTTAATAGTTTATTTTTTTATATTTTGCTTCAAGTGTTCAATAATAACAAAGACAAAATTAAATCTTGGAAATCTCTCATAAAAGTCTGTATTGTTTTGCCTTATACTTATACTTATAGATGGCATATAAAAGTGTTTATAAAATGCTTGTACCATATGACAAACATTTCTATGTAACAGACTTTATGCTTTACTCTCTGAACATTAAACCAATTCGTGACAAAGAGTTTATAGTTAATAATTTGTAAGAAATTTTCTGTACAAGTCTGATTTATTTAATACGTTATTATCAGCAAAAAGTTAATATTAACGTAAAATTGTCAAGTATTTTAGTTATCTTTATTGATGATCTCCATGAAATGAACAAGTTTGTGTTCGATATGAACTTTGTGTGTTGATATGCCAGATAACCCGAACAAATATCTTTGTAAAATGTTTGCTTATCGTGTTTATTCTTTATATTGATTATTTCAGGCACGAGCTCGTTTTCTATTGACAGTACTAAAGGTGTTATTAAATGTGTAAAGGCACTTGACAGGGAGGAAGTGGAACAGTATGTCCTTACAGTATCTGCTAGGTCTGTGGAAACTAGATCTAAAAGAGATATACAAGGTAGCTTGCAAAACTCTTATGGTGTTACACCATTTTATAAAATAACTAAGATATTTGAATAAAAAAATAGTTGCATTTACAGACCTATTTTACAGACTATTTTTTTTATTCAAATATCTTAGTTATATGAAATAACTAAGATATTTGAATAAAAAAATAGTTGCATTTACAGACCTATTACATCACAATTAAATAACAAGTTCCATTAAAAATTGTTAAATTAAATTGAAAATCACTTAGCCTGTTTGTCCTCCCGGTTATCTCAAATTGTCATGCATCTGACTGTATGTTCAAGTATTTCTTTTCTGTGGTTTCAAACATCTGCATCTAATGGCAAATCCATGTTGCACAATATTTATTATTTACTTGGTTTAAATATGTAAAATATACGGAAAAGTTAGTAAGATCTATTATAGAGCCCAAACCAAATTTACCTCTAAAGAAGTGTAAAACTATCAATAAAGTTAATATTTTGATTGTATTTGTCTGACGAACATTTATATTATGTTATGTCTTTCAAAGACAACATTAATGAACACGTTTCAAGACCCCAGTTCTATCTATTGCCTGTTCTGTTATTTCAGACTTATCTTCCATAACTAGAATTATTGTTAATGTAACTGACGTTGATGATAATCCACCAAAGTTTATAAAAACACAGGAACTAGTGTTTGGTGTACCCGATAATGTTAGAGCTAACTATATTGTTACAACGCTTAAAGTAAGTTATTTGTCTTCAGTTGATAGGGTCCTATCTATATACCTTGATTTTTCGCAATTAACGAGGGTTTGTTTACTATCAATATTGGTCAATCTTTGATATGTTTTAATGCCCATTGGATGTTTGTGACATCACTCATTCGACTACATTAGCGGGTGTCTGTGCAATCAACATTGAAGGATTAAGTGAAAACATATCATAGGCGACTTATGTAATAATATTTAGCACGAGTTAAGTTTCTATTTAAATGTGGCTTTATAAAAATTTAAATTCCCTTTGAAGTGTTGTGTTGTTTTACCGTATTAATTTATTTATTTTAGGCATTTGATCCAGATAAAAATAGTGCTGGAAAAATAAGATTCAATGTTACGGGTGGTAGCTCAAATTTGTTTGGTGTTAACCAGATGACAGGAACTATTGTTACCTTAGTTGCTATGGCGACAGTGGAGCTAACATCGATGCATCTGAAGGTGACAGTGTATGACGTCACAATGCCTGAGGAAAATTCAAGTATTGATTTATTTGTAAGTTTATTACAATTGATTTAGTAGGAAGCCGACATTTTTCTTTACATGAATATGTATGATATGTATCTGTATATTTACAGACGATCACAAATCGCTTTCTCGTAATAAAATCATATTTGAAATTTAAAATGTCTTATAAACACAATGAAAAATGTAACTTATAATGAAAGATCCTTAGGCTACTTTAACACTACGTGAACAATCAATGTAAAACGAATATGTTTATTGTTATTTGAATGAATTCTGTGTTGTTAATATAACCAATATTTTTTTAGATTTATTTAGTGCCTACAGAACAACAACCAAATTTGATTCTTGATAAAAGTGTGTCAAATTTTATTTCAAACAAAGATGAGTATATCAGGTAATAATTGCACTTCTGTTGAATTAGAATAAAAAGGATCACTTTGTTTTCAACGTACTAGAGTAAAATGTAGCATTTAGGTTGGATTAAACACCATAGGTACTCATTGTATAATAAATATATTATGTCAAAGCAACAGGTCAGTCAAAAGGGTATTTATTGTCAATAAAAATTATATAGTTCAATGTTCTTTTCATTAATTTAGTTAAATAACTTAAATAAAAGTATTTGCATGTAATATTCAAAGCTTTTATTGGTTAAATGTGGAATCTCAAAATGTTGATGTAAATATATCAAATCGAAGTCATAACTTTCAGAAAATCATTTCAGAAATATGAGTACAATCCTTGGCGTAATGATACAGTCGGAGAAGATAGAAGGCCATACAAGTGTTGGTGATGATAAGAGAATTCATGTTGATCTCTCAAAGTATGTATTAATTTAAAAGTATAAATGCAACATATTTAAATAAACTTCTAGAAATGGTTTATACTCTATTAAACCGAATGTGATGTTTACATTTTCTTTTTCTCGTTTTCTCAACGTATATTTGAATCAGCGTCAGGTACAAGATTTGCATGTGAATCATATTTATTGGATAATATTATAAAACATGCTTATATAATGAGTATATTTTCTCATCATTAAACAAGAATATGATTGAATTTTTGCTCATATTTACAGAACAGACTTCTACTTCCATGCATTCGATACACTAACAGGGAATGCAACTCTTGTTTCCAATGAGGATATGGAAAGGTATACTATTCTTTTGATGTTTGAAATTAATTTAATGTTTAATTTATCTTGTATCATAATAACTTAATAAAACTTTTGATGGTATTATTGTTAAAAAGATGAACTACGGATTTTTAAAACATGCACACAAGTGATTTTTATTTCAGCTTGGAAGATTTATAAACAATATATTTGTTATAACAACTACTGCAGAAATAAAGTCTTTGTTTGGTTTGCAAAACGTTTCCATTAAACATTAATTCGTTTGTCCGAGATAACTGGACCTACTGATATATGGAAGGGTGAATAGTTTATGATATTTAGGGATATCTAATCTGACACCTTTTAATATTCAAATTATAGGCAAAAACTATATATTTGTAATGTTTATTATGTTTTTGTTTTAGATTACTACGTAATCATTCCAAGGAACTTGAAGACTTGTTTGGTGATAAACTTACACTGCGTTCATACCATAAATCTTTAGATCCAATCTATGACCCATCACAGATATCAACTACTCAGATTTTATTGATATGTATGGCTGTTTTTATATTCATTGGATCGGGATCAGCTCTTTTCATTGCACTTTACTCCTGGTCACGGTATGTAGTTTTTTAAATGTTTTTGATATTTTTTTACCTCCCAAAGTCTTCAATGGTCGATGTCTTACGAGACGGACATTTAACTTAGCCATTGTTTGGTGATTTTACGCTCCGTGGCGAACTGCTTGCTTTCTGAAATGAAACGGCATATTGACTGTACAACAGGACCAACTAGAGTTCAAAAATTAAACTTAAATGATTGTAGTCGGTCTTGGAAGGATGCATGCACACTAAAACTCATATGTTGGGGTCTAAATTCTTTTGTTATTGGTGTATTGTGTTAAAAGCGCATTACATTGTATGTTTCTAACGGTATAAGCACATGATAAAAAAGTAACACCAAACACCGTCTGCAGGTTATTCTATACTTGCACACAAAGAACTAACATTTATTGGAGTATATTTTTATGATCACAAAACAGCCCTTTTATGTCCTGACTTTTCTCTTAACAGAAGAATGAATTTGCGGAAATATATATAATGATCATGACAATTTTAATTTTAACATTTGAAGACAATTTGCCACCAATTAAGAAAAGATATTGAATTTTTGTCATTGTACAGTTATGAAACAGAATGCAAGCAAGACGAAAAAAAGGAAGAGGAGAGAAAACAATTAGAAATTGAATTAAGTACATTAAGAAGTCGTCAGTCTAGTAAAATGTCTTCCATCACAGGAGCTGGCGCAGTAAACCCTGCTTACCAAGAGACCGAGTTAAATGGAAGGTAACTTACTTTTATCATGAAATATATACCTTCCCCAAAACTCTAGAAAGAAGGCATTTCTTCAAACTAATTAAAAATGATTAGAGTTTTAGATTTTTGAATTTTAACAATCCAAAATTTAAATGCATTGATTAACCTTAGTCTCCGTAATCGAAGCGTTTTAAGCATTTTTATATTGATATAATGATAATGAAAATTAATGGTTTGTTGTATCCTGTGGAACAAAGCATTTATCTATTCCAGCAAGAATTCCCGACGTCTGTCATTGGAGTCGCAAGAAATAATTATGAATTTTGGTATAGATAGTAACATGAATCGAATGTATGGATCACAAAGTGTAATTGATAGCGGCGTTGGTAATACATCTTTACACTCGGCAGCGAATGGTTATCAGGATGAAAATGTCAAAGTTACAGAAGTTGGACGTGAGCTTCAAATCGGCAATAACCTAACAGTAAATGGGAATGGCCCTGTAATGACATCAAGTCCAAAACTAGCACCAAAACTGGATACATCAGAAACTCCAGGAAATTCAAAAGATTCGATAGTATACCAACTGGCAAATACTCCTACAGGTTCTAATGTCATCGTATTGAATACCACCGGTGTTTCTGAAACTGATGATGATTTTGACACCAGTCGTACTTCAGATGCTCAAGCAGACAAAGACCACGAAGACCTAGAAAATCCTATGAAAACTGAGACTTTTGAAGAAGTCGACGGCGAAGCTAAAACAGCAGAAAGAGGTGAAGAAGATGAACAAGACGAAGTTGTAGAAAGCAATGTTTATGAAAGAGACGAAATGAATGATAATGAAGATGACAAGAATGATAAAGATGATGGTAAAAGTGACAATAATGTTCATGGTGATAATGAAAATAATGATGATAATATTAATGGTGATAATGATAATAATGCTGACGATCAAACTGTTGATAACATAGATGGTAATGATTTGATAGAAAGTACAGCTTTTTAAGCTTCTTGAAAATTAGGAACAAATTTTGTTATGTGAGATAATTTTCTAAGACTGTATTTTGAACATTACTATGTTTACTTATTTAATCCTTATACATATTTCTTTCTTTTTATTAACAATAACTGGACATTAAGCTTTTATTTTATATATACCCAGATGATTGGTTAAGTACATTTGTTGAGCGTGTGTTTAACAAAGTACATGTTGATGATACAAGGCGTTTAGACACAACCATGTTAAAAGTTTAACTCTGGCTTGACACTATTGTTGCCTTATTGTTATTGATTTGTTGTATGATTGTGTTTAATAGGTTAACATGTATTTATTTATAATTACATATAGTGCAATACATATACTTTTGTCAGTTCTCTTATTTATTCATTTATTTATATGAGCGGGCGTGGCCCAGTGGTTACGGCATTGGACCGGTAATCATTGGATAGCCAGCTCCGCGTTGGATCGAATCCCATCAAAAACCTACACCATTGTTTCTTTAAGCAAGAAACTGCTCAAGACCGAGGTATCAAGAAGAGGACTCGAAAATAGTGAATTGAAGTTTTAAGAAATTGTTTCAAAATGGAGCTGAAACAAATGTGTCAATTGTTTTCAGTAAAAGTATTGTGATGGTTAATTAACTTCTTTCTGTCATGATTTAAACATATTTAAAACAACGAGTTTGACTAGTAAAGTGTCATGCAAAAAAAGTATTGATCTCATTAGATGTTTGATATGTATGTGATTGTCTATTAGGTGACCTTGTATATACATGTACTTAATTAGTTTTTGAGTTTTTAGTATTTAGAAAAACAGCTGTTGGGTATTGACTTTTTGTATACATTGTTGTATTTACGATGTGTAATTAAATACTACTGTAGATTATCAAGATATGTACAGGGAACAGTTTGTCAAGATAACCTGCATAAAGTAAATATTGGTAGAGACGGACTTTTTATCAATATTTACGATTGTGTCAGATGCTAAATAATTCCAATATAAGTTAAATATATATTAAACCTCATAACGACATTTAATGAATAAAAATTGCTCTCAATACTTTTACATTGTAAAGACTTGTGAAACAAGGACGAGTGAAACAAATAAAAACAAGACTGAGCGACTTTATATTTTACTATCAGCAGTGTGCAAAAAGGAATGATACTACAGTTACTCGCCACTCATATTTCTGTGAGCATTTGTAAGAATTTGTTTGAAAAAAAGTAATGGCACTACATGTATATAATAAAAATGGTAAATATCAGATGTCAATTTCTGCATCATCCTCGGTACATGTAACCTAGGGTATTATTCGTCTACAATAATAATATTCTTAATGTATGAGTACCGTTGGTTTCCGACGATATTTCAGCATCTGACGTTTGCTTCTTTCAACAATTATCGTAAAAAGGAGGCAACTCTTTCGTTTTCAACTCCTACATGTATACATACATGTGTTGCCATATAATACAACCACTCGACCATGTATTATTTGTCATTTTTTAAAGTAATGATGAAAATTAAGGCGTAAAATGTGAGATCTTATTGTATAGCAACGCCGTTATGTATTGTGACATATGGCTTAGTAAACTGGATATAATACGTGCGTATATACATAGAATAATGAATATTGCTTATCCGTAAAAACTCCACGGTCAATAAAGTCAATAAAGAACATCTTGAGTTTAATTACATCTGATCACGTGACATGTTTACGTGGGCTTTATCAGTAATACTAATTGACTTTTAACAAAGTAGTCAAAAGACGGCGTAGTTATTTTCAGTTTAATCTATTGCGTCTGTTATCTGTTATCAACCAAACGGGCGTTTGCTTAATCAAGAAAGTCTTATGTTGTGTTATTGATGTACGTAGTATTATACAAACGGATTTTATACATATCTTTATTTGACGTAATTTTTATAAATAACGTTTTGATAACATGGAAATATGCGAGTGGAGGATTATTCTTTAAATGTAAAGAATACTACAGATGAATACAGCGATACTACATCTAGTGAATTTAGGATATTAACAGGTTAGTATTATATAGCATTTCTAAAATGTATATTTAACTTTTCTTTGCTTTATATATAACACGGTTTGAAAGGATGTATTTTTAATACATTTCAATTATTTTCTTTAATAGTCAGACAGGCTCAAGAGGAAGATTGGATTTATCCAAATATGTAGCCTCTTAAAATAAAGTCTTTATTATTGTAATTATTATACATGTATATAATACATATTTTTTATATTATTAAAAAAATATATTCATATGTATTAAAAACTATCCTAGCAAACCTTACTATATACAAAGCACAGAAATATTATGTATTATAATTTTACGTGTACACTAAGGGCAATTATTTAACTTTTATCTGACTCAGTTAACTCTTTTATATAAATTGTGCATTTTGTAAGTCATTGTAAAGACAGGTAATACCGACGCTCTCAATCCAACAAAAACAATGTGTATACAGTGTTTTTGATGGATTGGAACCAACAAAACCGGACGCTTATAGCTCATTATTTTCTTTATTTTTGTGAGGAACATCGCGCCAATTTAAATATGACTGACATTCAATTAGAATCATTTTATTTAGCTGAGTTGACATCAAGCAATTACTATTTATTTCTATCACAAATCACATGTTCGTGTAACTTGGCAGAAAGTGGTAGGAAGTCATCTCAGTTTAGCTACCAATACATGTGGACCAAGACTAGAACATCAGTTTAAGTACTGGCTTGGCCGGACTATAATAAATGCATTGTAACCAGATATTTTGAAAACTTATGTTAAGAAACACACTGAAACTTTACAGTATATCTTGACTCATACAACTAAAGCACACAATTACCGTGCAAGGCTGACAAGGATCACGTATCTTAACATAGACGTAGAATATATTATTCTACGTCATTGTATCTTAAACTTATATGGTTGCGAGTTTTTATATGAATGGTTCAAACTAGCCCACTAGGACTTTCTTCTATCATACATGGACAAAGTATCGTTAAATTCTATGTACCTGTAGTTAAGCTGTATGTGTTTTTCATTTGTCAGCTAATTTTATTCGTGAGTAAAAACGAAATGTATAACTGGAGGAGATAACTATACAAATAAGTAAATGAATAATACAAAACGATTCTCATTATCTTGCTGATAGATATACGTGATTGTTTGGAATACAAATGAACCCCATCATCCGGAAACCACTCGGGTGATTCCGTAAACTGACGATCAACCAGTAATCGCCGAGGTAGTTCCGAATGATATCCCATATTTACTTCCCCGCGGAAATAATATACATTTAAAAGCACAAATTCGATGTATATCGATGGGCCAGCACGCAACTAATCTCCGTAAACAGATATCCTGTAGAGAATTGTCGTACAGGATCTCTACTGTCTCCGTGAAAGGTCACGTCGAGATGAACTTTGTGTCGACCGGTCGAATCAATACGTAGCTTTCATTCTAGACGAAAACACTATTAATCACATTTTAGTTTCGTAATTTCTATTTTTAGACCAAGGTTTGCCAGCTAAATTAACAGCGGTACAATTCACAGTCTGCGAGTGGACGGCTCATTTCAAATTGCGTAACGTAGAAGATGTAAACTAGTTACGTATAATAACAATTTCGTCATTAAAATTTTAGAATCGGGTTTTAATCAGATTGGCACACAACTTGTCTTCATTCTTCTATATTTACACATCAAGAGACAAGTCTTGTGCTAAACCATCAATATGTTAAACATGTATAGATCTATAAATTGACGATGTATATACATTCAATTATCAGGTGTGTAACATGAAAGGGGAAAACGAAACAAATGTTTAGTATTTAAACTAGTGATGTTAATGAATGCACCACTGACAGTTTAAATAAATTTAACAATATCTAACTTCGATTTTCATACAAATGCTTTACTAAGTAAATTATATACAGTTTTGCATTTGGTTAACTACAAATGTCTAAGAAATTACTTAATGATGGAATCAACCCTTGTATATATTTTAATAAACATGATGCAAGCTTTTATATTTTCTGATCAAAGCGAAGTGAAACCTTTACATGTATTTCGAATTTAGTGTCCCGAGGGGGGTACGGGTTCGATTCCTACCCGGGAGGTGTATACCCTTCCATGAAAATTTGCCTGTTATTTCAATTTTCAATAAGTGATTGGAGAAGTCTCCGGCCTTGTGGAAGGGTACGTAAGTACTAGTTATAGACAAGGGTCCAGGAAAAGATTGGTTAGATGCGCTGGACAGGGTAAAACAACCAAAACGTGTTGACACGGCGTTTAACCTGGTACAAATAAATAGATAAAATAAATATTTTTAGCAATGTCTTTCTTATCATGTTGTTATTATTATAGGCCCGGCTTTGAGTTGTACTATCATGTATGTCTATTTCTGTATTTTCTTAAGATTATCTTGATATACCTTAATTCATCTTGCAAGACATTGGATTTGTACTTGTCCTTACTGAGTTCCACCAAAACACCATGGAACAATGAAGATAGTTACTTATTATAATTGTGTAGCCTTTGTATGAAAAGCAAATATTACATTCTTTGTTTCAGGAGACATGAGTACGTTTTATTTGATTGCCACAGTTACAGGATGTTTCTTTATTCTTCTTCTTTGTGTTATTGTAATGTTGATCAAGAACAGAAAGAAACCAAGGCGACCATTAGATTTATTTGTTTATAAAGAATATGACAGCAGAAAAAGTTCTAAATCTGCACCAATATCTAGGTAAGATTGTACCTTTAAAGTAGTGATTGATCTTGATATAAAGTAAAAGTAAAATAATGCACGCTGCAACATATGATATTATTTGATGATGCGCTATCAGGATACTGGCCAGACTTAACAACCAGCAGTTTCCGAGATTTCCATTGACGCTTATTGACATAACAAAGCCAGTCCGATCAAAATAACCTACTGCAAATTATCATGGGATTTGCTTTGATAATATCATTACAATCGCAGTAAGTTCAAGAGAATGAACATCCTCATTGTGATTCTTATGTTTCTATATAATAGACTATAGCAAACTTTGGAATTCATTATCAGTGGTTTGCAATGAGCGTCTCACGATTTACGTTACACTCTTGTAAACACCGCACAGTCTTATGAAAACTGTACATTTTTACTGTTTTGAAAGTTTTACCAAAGTACAGCTTCGTGGTCATTTTAGCAGCACCGTTCTATCAGCATTATAAGATTTTTGACTTTGGTTTTATCAAAAACCGGGTTTTGTTGAATTAGACTTAATGATACATCTGCACAGGGCTCGAATTTAAGCTCGCATACTTGCAAAATGCGAGTGGAATTTAAAAATTGCAAGTAAGTTTTATTTTAACTCGCAAATTTTTGCGAGTTAAAATTGCCACAAAAATTAATGTCTTAACTAATGAGACTCAAATCAGCACTGAAGCAGCCAGATAAATCGATAGTATTAACTAAAGATTAACATTTAAAGCTTGTTTGATTCTCTTTGTATATTCTACAATCAAGCCCTCTTCGATCTATAGTTAAATATAGTACCATGTAATAATGTTGTTATTGCTTATATGCTTATTTACTATGTAGGCTAATAATTTTGGAGAAAAAATGCGAATTATTTTTTCATTTTGCAAGTTGAAATAAGACTAACTCGCAAAAATAACAAGTTCAATCGTTTGTCAAATTCGAGCCCTGCATCTGCACATGATGTTGTATCATGCTTTGTTAGACCGTATATGTCACAGAACGTAAATGTCACACGTGTGTCGAATACATCGTGTGACATACACGTTTGGGCAAATTCGTGTACATTTGACTATTGATTTTACAACTGGCGAAGTACTATTGAGCATAGTGCTGGGTATCTCCAGTCAAGATGCTATATTTAATTAATATATCTAGTTTGATGATGCATCGCTATGTACTTAATTAGTGTAACAGTAACACATTCGTAGTTGTCACACATGATCTTGAAATTATCCTGAATAAGTCAGTATATTTGATTTTTAATTAGAAATAATCTTGAACTAAATGAGCTAATTTGGCTTAAATAAACTAAAATAATTGATATTTGTTTTAAAATAAAATTCAGCACATCTTTAGGAAAGATATTGAAAATCAATGTTAAATGAAATTGCTTTTCATTTATGTTAATTTTTTAGTACATGGGTCTATGCATAAAACTTAATAATATAGTATTATGTACTTATATGATAAAAAGTAAATAATAGAAAGTAACTATTATTGCAGTGACTGGGTTTGAACCACCAATGTTTGGTTTTGAACTGTTTTATGTTTATCTTTTTCCACCGCGTTAACCGATTGCGCTATTCTGGGTCCTGATATTTATTATACAGGTTAGCTGACATATAATTTATAATTATAATGATAACAGTCTCTTTTTATTTACTAATTTCCGGCCGCTAAATATTCATATTGAAATAGGGAACAGTATTTTTTGAGTTTATAAGATGTATAAATGCAACAAAATTTATAAATTTAAACTTTTAATAATATTTGTTCGTATTATTTAGTGAGAAAACTTTGAAAACATGTTGAACATCTCACGTTAAATAACCTTTTTTCATTTTATTAAACAAGATAATGAAATAACTTCAGTTTGTTAAAAGCAACAAAGCATTAAACGTACATTCTAACTTCATGCTGTCAAAATCATGTGTTAGTTAAAAGGTAAAAAGTAATGTCGCCGTCACAACTTCGCTATCAAAAGTAGTTCAATGAACTCCACACCACGAAATGTTTAATCATTACCAAACGTTTAATCAAAAAGTATCGGTTCTCAATAATATGATGAATTGCTTCGACACCAAGTGTTCGTATCTCTGTATATTCCAAGCTTACTTAATTGGTGCGATACAGCAGAAAATAAACAATAACCATCCGAGATAGGATTAAACACAATAACCCCACCAAGTTATGTTTTCCTCGAGGGTTTACACTTGATAATGATTATTTTTGTTGCTTCGCTTTTCTGTGTTGTACTTCTATTTATATAATCATGTGACAAATACGTTGCTGTTTTCATTTTGTAGAAATTTTTGACAAGTGAAAAATACGTTTTGATGAGCGTGGAAAATTAATTTCCAAACGAATATGCCACATTATATGTCCTATATACCGCTAAAGGTTGTGAAATATTCGACCGAGTATATCACACGTGTGACATATTCGGACCGAATATGTCACCGCGTGACATACACTTTTTGTGACATATGAGGTCTAACAATGCTTATCTATGTTGAGAACAATGAGTTCATATCCATCCATGATAATTTGTGTCGGGAAATTTGTCGGCTCCTAACTAAAAAGTAAGCGAATACTGGTAAAATGCAATGTTTACCAGGATTTCTGGTTGGTAAGCCGGTCACCTAAAATAACTATCCAAAACGATACCAAACAACGTCTAATTTATAATAAAACACAATTTTATTGTTCAAAGCATTTGTCGTAACTGTATCATGGGATACGTCACTGATTCGATATGTGATGCCGATGTTTATATTCAACTAAACCTTGCATGTTTTTGTAATATTTCATACTTCCTCTTACAGGTCTGTAACACCAACAAAAGAGCGATATTCCTATCCTCATGTGTACGGTTCTGTAGATGATGCTTTCATCCGGGCTTCTACATTTGATAGTTTACCAGATTTTGAAACTGAAAAGGTTCAACCGGAAACAGACGGCGAAAAATCCAAAAGCATGACGTCATTACAATATCAGTCAAATATTCTTGGAATGCACCAACAAATGTCATTCAAAAGGTTAAGTTCAAAAGTTCTATATCTCAAAACAATAGATGACCGAAACGGTTTCAAGTCAGAACAATATACTTGTATATACATACAATGTTTTTTATGGAAAGCCATAAGTCCCGAAGGTAATTTAGAGCGTAAGTTCGCTAATCGGCATACAACCCGTAGTCCGCGTTTCCGCACTTCCGAAGTTACAAAATCCCGAACTCCGAACTTAACACTAATCGGCATTAAACCCGAAGTCCGCGTTTCCGCACTTCCGAAGTTACAAAATCCCGAACTCCGAACTTACACTAATCGGCATAAAACCCGAAGTCCGCGTTTCCGCAGTTCCGAAGTTACAAAAACCCGAACTCCGAACTTTACATTTTACAACCCCGAAGTTTGAATAGCGAAGTTACGCTCTAAATTACCTTCGGGACTTATGGCGTTTTTTACAACCCCGAAGTTTGAACAACTATAACTTCGCTATTCGTTCTGCATCTCCACATGTCCGAGGTTACAATAAGTTGGCTACACGCCAACTCAATTTTCCAATAATACTAAAACCTCGCTAAACAATCCCCGAACTTACTGAATGTTCGTATCAAATCAACTGAATGATCGCTTACATCTCCGCTATACTACTTTATCGGTGGGTTTAACTCGCCCGAGTTTACATTCCCGCTGATAAGAAAATCGATATTTGACGCCAAAGGTCCCGATGTAAATATAGAGTAAACTCGTAACTTCGGGAAATTACAAAACCCGCACTTAGGAAGTGGTTCTGATTTTGCGCATGCGCGGTGCATATCTTCGCTGTTTGACAATCCCGCGATTAGGAAGTAGAATTAGCGAAGTTATGAATTGCGCATGCGCCGTGCGTAACTTCGCTGTTTCACAATCCCGCGTTTAGGAAGTAGAATTAGCGAAGTTATGAATTGCGCATGCGTGGGATTTCGTTGCGCTCAAAAGGAGTTGCCGGAAAGTGTCGAACGAGTTTAAAGATGGCTGCCGACTAGAGGATTAAGTTCACACATTGAAATTATCGAGGAATTTTCTTGTGATTAGAGGAGTATGTCGATTGTCTTTCGATTGCGATTAACTTGAATATCATCAAAGAAGTTTTACAGCGATTTATAAGTGTTCGATCGTTTCTACATGGCTTTATTATGATGGCGGTAAGTTGGGGTTTTGCATTCTTTCTTTGTATCAATACTAGACAGTAAAGTGAAACTGAAAGTAGAATTGACGTGTTCCATACATTGATCAGCATTGATACACTGATGCACTTAAACTAAAGAAAAAATATATCATAGAGCATTGCAGGGGGGAGACGATTTGCACCTGAAGTAGGTCTAGGGTGCCTGATCCTTGACACATACCGACTGGCAGGGGTGCCCAGGTGGGTCCGAGCCCCAAACCGAAAGTAGGTCACCAATGTTTATAAACAAACATGTCTATATAGAGCCTATGCAGTGCACATATCAGTTAGTACTTTTAATTGATATAATGTCTCAATATAACAATCCAATAATAAATGGTAATTATCACTTCACACAATTGTCCTATTACATATAAAAGTGGAGAAATGACCAGGGCAGAGGGGAGAAATGACTATTAAAAGTGAAGAAATGACCAGGGGAGAAATGACCTGTTCCCCAGCCAGTACAGGGACTGCAGTTCACAGGTGCTGATGTTTTAATATATTATTAATTTTCAACCCGAATGTTAATCAATTTCTTACAACTTGTATTAATCACTTTTGAGTGCCTCCTGGTACTGAGCTAGTTGGATAGTTTCTTGCTCATGGAAACAATGGGGTAGATTTTAGATGGTTATCAAACCAACATAGAGCTGGGAATTCTAAAACACAACATATCTGGGATCAATGCATGAAGTAATTCAAGATTTAAGAAGAAATCTTGAAAATTATTTGCTTAGAGTTACACGATACATAATGTTTATGTAACCGGCTTGGTTTAGTAGTCTTTTCGTTTCATAGTTATCCATTTGGTTCATTTTAATTCTTTCCTTCATTTGTTTCCCACTGTTTGTTAGTTTCTGCCATTTCTCAAGGAGGTAAGACGTGGTTTTGAGAGACTTTGAAATTATTTGCCTAACTGTAATTTCTGAATGTACTTTAAGGTTTTAATTTTAGTTCTTTATGATATTCATTTCATTTATTTGCGCTGCGGTTGTTTGTTTCATTGAACTCCCCTTGAATATCTTTGTTTGTACTTTGTCATATGTTTTCGCGACTACATCGTTCTTTGGAAACTTGAATTTATGTTTTTTTAAAGTAATAATTCTTAAAACTAATAACTTAATGATAACGTCAAGGTTATTTGATAATTAAATGACACCTATTCCTGCTCATATTTAACAACTTCACCTTTTTATAACTTACAGCAGAATAAACATCACAGAGAGAGAAAATTGGTGTGAATGTGTTGTGCAGTCCCATAGATTTGGTAAGATTTATTTATATTATTCATGTACTTTTTTATTTATTGTATTTATTATTTTGTATGTTTAATTATGAGTAATAAAGTACTTACGTTTATGCCTCAGTCAAAGGCTCAGGACTATTGAAGGCTGGATAAGCTGGTACTATTGTATTGTTTGTGAATATTAACCCCGAACTGATGTTACGTTCCAGTGAGTGATCAGCTCCTCGATGTTGTACTGTACGTATATCAGTGTAGGTAATTCAGTGGAGTCTATACAGACTATGGTGATCCCAAATAGGAAATATGAAGCACTTTGTGCTTATATCTCCAGCCTTTAGCTTGATAAGGCTTTTGTAAAAATTTGTAAGAAAGCTTAAGAAAAACAAAACTGTGAAGTACTATTTCTAAAATCTATTAAAATAACTTTTCTCAACAATAAATATATATATTAAGATGATAAGAATGATCAATTCCAGATAGTTTAACAAATGAATAAGCTTAAATAATTCAAAGTCCGAAAATATAGGGGTTCTACAGCTTCTACTACTTAAAATACAATATGCGAGTCCGTACTAAAATAAATAAATACAATGGTTATATTAACCTAGAAAACCGAAGCTATCCGATTACCCAGCCGACACAGGTAACAGTATAATGTTAACATGAAATACTAGAAGTACTGTGCAAAGTTTACAAGTACGAAAACTTTCATTTATCTAAAGTCGTCTAAGTTGAAATATCAACAATAATTTATTAAATCTCTCAAAAAACTATAAGTTTACTCAATTTATCTAATAGAATACTTATTTGCTTAAATAATGTAATAAAATTCTAAGTTAAAGCCAAAATGAGAACTTGGATGAAAAATATTAAAGAAAAGCAAAATACGTCCGTACTCTATGAAATATAATCCAAGTCTGATCTTGTGACTAAAATCTGGTCACATTGCACGTAATTGTGTTCGAAAAATGGTACTGTTACCCAGAATTGGTAACAGTGACCAAGAACTGGTCACATGTGACCAAAAATTGGTAACACGTTGTGACCGAGAATTGGCACAGTGACCGAGAATTGGTAACACTGTTACCCAATATTGGTAACATTACCAAAAGCTGGTCACAGCGACCCAAAAATGGTAACAACGATAAATTTACATTAAAATCACATAAAACTACTTTTAGATCAATAAAATACATCAATGGACACGAAATAACGGGGTTTTACTGTATTATCGACATATTGCGTCATCATTTAAGTACCCAGAAAGCTTTGCAAAGATGGAAGACTGTTTACATTGCAGAGGACGCGGGCTAAACAATTTCACAAAATACAGGAATATTACTCGGAATTAAATAGGATTTATCATGTTAACAGACAAATAAAAGGTTAAGTGTTCTATACAAACTGTATTTAAACTTTGGAATATGGATTTTACCGGAGAAAACTAGGAAACATGACGACAGTTCTGAACTTGAAGTCGCGAAAACGGATGAAATTCGGCTATCATTTCTTTTATGCAAAAGATTGGCTTCAAATATGTCTGTCAATCTTCGCATATTACATATGATGGCCGATAATGTCTTCAAATGAACATAATAGGGATAAAAAGGATTGAAAACCACAGATTGAAATTGAAATGTGGATTAACATGACAGTGAAAGGTAAAATCATAAATGTTCAATGTTATCAAATGAAATTTGATGAATTTTCTGTCACTGATATGTGGAACATATCAATACATTACACGGTAGTTGCACTGCTTTGTTTACTTACCGCGTTTATATTTATCAGTTCGGGGTTAAATAAATCGGATAATAACATCAAGATTATTAGTAAATGTATGCAAACAGAATATTATTGTTATCATTTAACTGAACCTAATGTTTTCTATCGTCATTCTCTGATGTTGAAAATTATGAACCCACATCAACATCAACATCAACATTGTACTTCCGAACAATCAATACTGATTATAATTGGAAGGCGCTGTCAGGGCAATGTTAAAAATGAGAGAACTCATCATGTGCAAAGATAAAATTACTATATACAGGTGCTGGGTTAAAAACATAGTGAAAGAAGCTAATTGATATGTACAGCTGCCAGCCGCTCAGTAAATGTGCTGAGACTGGGGCTGGACTGTACATAATGGGGGAGGCCATTCCATAGTCTAACTGTTCGGGGGAAAAAAGAGTTCATGTGGTATTGGGTCCGGGATTGTGGAATTAGATAGTTCAGGTTTCGTGTAGGGATAAGATGGTTATGATCAACGCATACTAGGTTGGTACGGATTTTATAAAGATAGATGAGTGAGCAGTGTGTGCGTCTTTGTTCTAAAGTTTGCCAGCGAAGTGAATTTATCATCTGGGTTACACTGCTTGTATAGCTATAGTCATTGAAAATGTACCGTGCGGCAGATCTTTGAACTTTTTCAATTTTATAAGAGAGGGACTTTTGCCAGGGATGCCAGACTGTTGAACAGTACTCAAGCTGTGGGCGAACATAGATGTTATAGGCATTTTCTTTGACTTTTTTGTTTGTGGTCTTTACATTTCTTTTGATAAATTTGAGGGAGTTAGTAGCTTTGTAGGAAGTATTATTTATATGTTCAGCCCAGGTTAGGTCCTTACTAATGGTAACACCTAGATATTTTGCGGAGTCAGTGGATTTTAGTTCCTTGCCATGCAAGATGTATGGAAAAATGACAGGATTGTGCTTTCTGGTGATTCTCAGTACCTCACACTTATCAGGATTAAATTCCATGGACCAGTCCCGCTCCCACTGTTCAAGGGCATGCAGATCAGTCTGGAGTATTTGTGAATCTGCTGAGGACTTGACTGTGAGATAAACTATGGTGTCATCTGCGAACAGTCTGGCTTTGCTTTTGATAGAGTTTGGCAGGTCGTTTATGTATGCTAGAAAGAGGCAGGGGCCAAGGACAGAGCCCTGGGGGACACCCGACAGGACAGGTAGGGTGTCACATACCTAGTGGTTATATGTACTGTACAAGACTCAAGAGAGGAAATACCCACTGGTCACATTTACTGTTAATTACAACAAAAAGGTCACTGTTGAATATGTTACATAATTAATTAAGTATTGCTTTACATTCTTTTTGTATATTTACAGCTCAAAATATTACTTGTCTGCAGGCAAGTGGGATAGAAATATTTACTAATACTTGTCCACAGATATTGAAATACAAGTCAGCTTTGTTGGGTGTGAGGATTCAAAATGCTTAAATATGAATAACTTAGGCAGAAATTATGGTAAGTCTTAAGTCATTCTGATTGACAGCTTATGACTTGATTACAATAAACCCCTTGGCCAGAGGTTGTTCCCCTGATTGTGAAGTGGAGATTGACCGAGCAAATTGACTCCTTGTTTAACTGACTGAACCATTTACTGTTTAACCACAGAAATGCTGAAGACCTTAAGCTAACCCGAACCAATCCGGCTGATGATTATCACAAAGATATTTAACAATTAAAGAGCTAGTCACATGGTCTTTTAACTGATCAGAACTTATGTCCTGATTCAGCCTCAGATGTTTAGCATAAAATCTCATAAAAGGAGAAAAGGTCAGGTACTAGATGTATGAATTGAACCAATGGCCTCTCAGTTGCCTATTTGATACTCAGTTGATAAAAGCGTACACATTGGTGGACTTCAAAGATGGTATATATCAAATTGTGTAGCCTTGTTAACTTGTTTAAAGCTTATTGCATTGTAATATTTTTTTGATTACTTAGTATTGTTATAATTCATGATTGGTATTATTTTTAGGTCATAAAATAGTAACAGAACCATAAGTCATTACATGATGAATTGATATCAACAATTGATGTAAATGAACATAAATGAAAAATAATTAGAGTATTAAGCTAGTAATGAAACAAATAGCTGTCACATAGTTAACAACAATACTATCTTAAGATATTGGTGAAGGTAAAAGATTCATATATATTTTTTATCAATCTCCTATTACACATTTTAGCATCCTGGATTGTACTTATTTATTTATCTTTTTGATTCATCAAAGATTGAATTTGACAAAATTTACAAACTTGACTAATTTGTGCCATATTTAGAGATTAATATATTTTATTTATCCCCACATCATTTAAGCAGCTGAAATGAAAGTTGTAATGCACTAGTAAAATTACTAGTAGTAACTAGGGATTTCATGTTTAGTGTATATTGTATTTGGATTGTATTCCAGGTCATGACTGGTTCATACCTTCTATATAATAAATATTTATTGTATAGAGAGAGAAGTTGTCTGATCCTTGTAGAAAGGTTAGGGAAACCAGGTAAATCTAAGTTTCAAGGAAGCTGTTAAGTTGAGCTGGCAGCCTTTCATAACTTAAAAACAAGCCTAAAAGATGTGTAAAACTAAATCTCAATATTAATACCAAAGCAAATGTCTCTAAGTGAAAACAAAACTACTGATTGCATTTATGATAATTTATTTAATGAGAAGATTTAGGTTTGAGCTTTCAATATTCAATGGATATAAATAGACTTGCTGAAATAAAATAATGATATATGTGATTAAAAATTTAATGCAACAAGTTCAATTGATATTTCAGATACTGTATCACAGCACAGATGGCTATTCTATATTCAACAATGCTTACTAAATTTGGTGAAGATTGAGTTATGTTTGTTTTGGAATTCAGTAAATGAATAAAAACAAGTAGGTAATTTAATGAACAAATCATTTATATTTATGTGATTGTATCATTTTAACATATATTTAGCTCGACTTTTCGAAGAAAATGAGAGATATTGCTATCACTTTTGCCTTGGCGTTAGTTTTCAGGGTTAAGTTTTAACAGTCAACACTATTCAAGTTATCATATTGAAAGTTGGTATACTTATTTAATGGGACTATATTAACCATACCATGAAAGGGGATAACTGTGGAATTATGAACTATTTTTTGAGTTATTGTCCTGATATACTTAAAACATTGCAAAATATGAGGTTAAAGTTTTTCCTATGTTGATTACCTTCAATACTGATCAAGATTTTTGACTTAAAATTTGTATACTTATTTTTCGGTACTAAATCTACACCACAATAAAGGGACATAACTGTGGAAGAATTTTTTTTGAGTCATTGTCCTTATATACTTAGAAAATTGCAAAATATGAAGTTAAAGTTTTTCCTATGTAGATTATCTTCAATACCGATCAAGATATTTTACTTTAAGTTAGTATACTTATTTGTCGGTACTATATAATCACCACAATAAAGGGACGTAACTATGGATGAATTAGTTTTTGAGTTATATCCCTTTATACTTTAAAATTTAGGCTTAAAATTTGTTCTAATGGGATATATTTAGTTCTTACAAATATATTTGATTGAAAGCTGAAATGCTTATTCATCAGTTCTTCATCTGTCTGTCTCTAAAGGGACATAATTCTGGATGAATTACTTTCCAAGGTTTTTCCCTTTATACTCCATGTTTGAGGTTAAAGTTCAAACTGAATATATTTTGTTTAATAGAAAGTTAGTACACTTTCATCAGTACTACATCTAGTCGACTACAATGTGACGTAACCATTGATGAATTATTTTGGAGTTGTGCCCTTTTTCAACTTATTTGTTTGGGTGAAAGTCCTTTGAAGTGAAATATTTTCAATACTTTCAATACTACTAAAAATGTACATAACTCTTGATAATTTTTTTAGAGTTATGTCCCGTTACTTTAATGTTGAACTTTGTTCAAATTGAAATATCTATAGTTCCTTTTAAAGATATTTAAATGAAAGTGCTTATTCATTGATGCTATGTTTATTTAACTTTGAAGGGACGTTACTATGAATGAATGTTTTAGGAGTTATGCCCCTTTTAAATTTTACAAATTTTATGAATTGGTAATTAATATTTGACTGATTTAGTTGCTTTCAAAAATTAAGTCTTGTCTTGAAATATTTTTTGTTTCATGATAAGCTTTGCCTTGAACATGACACCGGAAAAGTCAAATCTGTCTATTTTGTTAATTAGTAATACAAGATTTCATATATATATATATATTATATATGATATCTTGTATTACTAATTAAAAAATAGACAGATTTTTACATGGTATTGTTTTAATCAAATTCTACCTGCAAAGTCTGTTTCTTTGAATATTAGAGGATTTTTTTTCTGCAAATGCTTTTTTAAATTTGGATGCTTAATGATTATTCCATCACAAAAAAAACTTAAATATATGGGTCTCCTGTTGTGAGTTTTTAATTTGTATTTTTTAACATTTTCAGGCACAAGCATATTGTAAGATCAAGAAGAATATTGACTATTTGTTTTATCATACTGACTGTAACAGTTATGACAGAGTTTAGCAACATTACATGTTTTAAAGATATCTAAATACACAACTCCAAAGAATTCAAGAAAGTGCTTGTTAAACTATTGTTTGAAGAAAAGATTGGACAGTCATAAAGAATCACCCATGCAAAAATAAACTCTCTGGAGAAGAAGACTGGATATTAGACACTCAAAAAGTTCATGTTTTCAGGAAATTGACTAATGAATATGTATGTAATAATTGTGACAGTTGAAAGATCTAGAGCTGTATTACGTATCTAATCAATCTAACAAATCAACAATCTGCATTTGAACCATGTATCTGTCCATTATATTCCCTTACGAAAGTAAACGAAAGATATATGTATATTTACTTTCATAAGGGAATATAATAGACAGATACATGGTTCAAATGCAGATTGTTGATTTGTTAGATTGATTGGATACATAATAAATTAAAATATTACAGCATTTAAATTATCAAAAATACAGTATGACATAAAATATTACTTATGTAAATGCAATACATTTATTGTGCTAGGACATATTTTCATTTATTAAGGATGTAACAAAACAGAAATGTGAATTTCCTTGTTTCCATTGTAGTCAATACATGACAAAAATAGGTAATTTTAAGTGGAACATGCTTAGAGCACAATCATTCTGAATACAGTAGACTGTAAATTATAATTATATCATTTTGGTTTTGATTTTATTTTTTTAAGACAATGTTAGGGTAAGCTTCCATTCTTAAAATACTTCTAATCAAATTCATAAATTTTGTTCAAATTATGTACAATCTTTTCAGGGCTAGACAATGCTTAAGTAGGTTGCCCAGTTAGACAAGCAGCTTTATTATTAACTTGCTCGAACCAAATGTCACTTAGTTGTAACAGAGAGCCAGAACAAACCCAAATATAAGTTGTCGGGGGTAATATTTTGGCCTTAAATGTTAAGCCTTGGTATCAGTTGAACTATTGATTTAAATTTTATTTATTTGTTTTTGGACTACAGTGACTAGCTTCACTAGATCTGTTAATTCAAATTTTTGATATTATTGTAAAATACTATTAAATTTAGCTTAGTGTTTGACTGAAGAAATGTTCAGCTGTTAAAAAATTTTAATTGATGATCAGGGAAGAAAATGTCAAGAGTCAACTGAATAGTGATACAGACTTCAAAAACTTTGCTTTTACATTTTTTAAATTAAACAGTGTAAAATTTATTTAGTTCAAGCAGGGATTTTTTATAACGGATTTGTAGCGATAAGTCAATGTAATAGATTTTCATCAAATTTCACTGTCGATGCTATTATTTAGGCCAAAACAGAAAACAAGTATAACAAGTTTAAATAAGGATATTCACATGAAATTTTGTATCAGTATCATTCATATTGACATGAATGTAAGGAAAAATGAGTTTCTAGATGATTTTGAGGTAAATTACAATCACAGATTGTTTCACAAAAATAAAGCATTTTCATGCCGATCTGCCATTTTTAGCCCCATTTAACATGGCCTAAAGTCATATTCTGGTCATACTTGCAACAATTGTTTTGTCAAAAACTTCAGAAAAATTCACAAATTGCATGGAAGACATGTACGAAAACAAAAATCAAGTCTTTGTACAGCTTGCTTCAGCCAGCTACAGGCAGTGATGACCAAGAAAATTAAAAAAAAAAAAGCACTCCGTTAATAATCTCCATTATATAGAATTCCTGATTCAAGCTGGCTTTCCAATTACTAAAGATCATTACTAAATTTACTGTTTAACAAAACATGATTATGATGCCAATTATAAATCGTACATTTGAATTATGTTATTACTTGGATTATAGTTTTATATTTATATATTACACCATTTCAAACTATTCACGTTTACAGATTTATATACATGTATAATTTTACAGAAAATGTAAAATGAGTCTTTAACAGCTGCATATGGTTTTTAATAGATTTGAAGTATGTCATTTAAAACTGCAGTTCTTGGGCTATTGAAGCGATTTCTAACAAAATGAGTTTCAATTCATTGTAACAAGACTTATAAAATAATTCTGATTTTGTTTAAAATTTATTGTTTGGTTTTAAACTAAGTTTTCAGGAATGACTGTTCATACTTATTATTTGCTGCGTTAAATAATAACTAGTTGATGTTTTATTGTAACAATTTTAAAACTAGATTTTTGTTATGATTTAAAAAAACTTACACTTTTCTCATATCTTTTTTTTTAAAATATTTATTGAACTAGTGATAGAAAGAGATATGAATAAAAATGTTCAGAAATATATGAATGTTCAAGACTTAGTCTGAACCCCAATATTGTATAGTGCTAACCGAGATGTGTTTATGACTGGTAAAGCCATATAAGTTAACTGTTTGATTCTCATGCAGATTTTTTGGTAGTTAATGGTGCATTTGGACACTTGTTTTTTAGCTCGACTTTACGTAGTAATGTAGAGCTCTCCTACTCGCCCCGGCGTCGGCGTCCTCGTCCACCTTTCTGATTAAAGTCTTTGTGCAGTAAAATACTATATATTTGTTGTTTCTTAAGATATTAACTTCAAACTTTAAATATATGTTCCTTACTATCAACCACATCTCATGTGACAAGGTATATAACTCCAAACACATTTTTCTCAGAATTATCTCCCCTTAAACTGATTAAAGTTTTTGTGCACAGATTAAAGT
This sequence comes from Mactra quadrangularis, assembly GCA_025267735.1. Classification (NCBI taxonomy): domain Eukaryota; kingdom Metazoa; phylum Mollusca; class Bivalvia; order Venerida; family Mactridae; genus Mactra; species Mactra quadrangularis. Next base: position 48,168,765 of record CM046303.1, on the reverse strand, counting down.
TTTTGTGCAGTAAAATACTTTCTCCTATATCTTTGTTATTTCTTAAGATATTAACTTCAAACTTTAAATATAATATGCTTCTTATTATCAACCACATCTCATGTGACAAGGTTCATAACTCTAAATACATTTTTTTCAGAATTATCTTCCCTTGAACTTAGTTTTCTTTCAAAAATGTTTGTTTTTACTGCAACTGTTTTATTCCTTTAGGTATTGACTTCAAACTTTAAATGTACATTCCTTATTATCAACCACATCTCATGTCACAAGGTGTATAACTCCAAATATATTTTTCAGAATTATCTCCCCTTGAACTTCGAGTTTTCTTTAAAAAGTGTTTGTTTTTACTGCAACTGTTTTATTTCTATAGGTACTGACTTCAAACTTTAAATGTACATTCCTTATTATCAACCACATCTCATGTCACAAGGTGTATAACTCCAAATATATTTTTTCAGAATTATCTCCCCTTGAACTTCGAGTTTTCTTTAAAAAGTGTTTGTTTTTACTGCAACTGTTTTATTTCTATAGGTATTGACTTCAAACTTTAAATATATGTTTCTTATTATCAACCACATCTCATGTGACTAGGTTTATAACTCCTTATACATATTTTTTACTCCTGTGACAAACACTAATTAAGTCGAGCATGCTGTCTCCTCTCACAGCTCTTGTTATTATTTTAGTGCAATGAATAATTGTATAAAATGCTGGGCGCAGAAAGATATCTTATTCTTGCAATGTCTTGTTTTAAAAATGAGATATTTATCTGTCTAAAACTTTTTGATAAAATGTTTTTGGTTGGATTCTGACTTTTGAGGGGTTGGCCATGTATGAAAATCTATCAATTAACTTTCTATGACCTATAGCACCAGCCATTTACCATGAAAATATATTGCAGACAAACATCCTATAGGGTAACTGACTGCCAATAGATACATAGAGACTTAAGACATGTCTTTTTACAATACTTAGATTTTTCAATAATGTTTACAAGTTACATCAACTTGGCAACAAGTATGTGTAACATGTAAATAATCAATTATTCTCAATATGAACACTAGAATAAATGAGACACTTATCAGGCTCAATGAAAACCAACTAGAAGTCAAGTGCAGCCATATTGGAATCACATGTTGACCTAATCAATGTCCCTAGGCAGGCTTGATTTGATATTGGCCTAAAAACTTGAATCAGTTCTAGTGATTACCATAGTTTGTTTTTTGTTGGGTTTAATGCCCTAGCAACCCATTGTATAAGTTCAAGTGGTCAGTCAACCTACTCACTGTTCCTAGAAAGGCTAAATCTCTGGATATAGCTGTTAACCAACTACTAGGCCCATACTTCCATCAGTGAATGACTCCTTTCTTGCATGATTTAGAATCAGTGGTAGAAGGGGGAATGGCTGTAGACAATTATTTCATGACCAAGCTCCTTGAAAAAATGTACTTCCAAGGAATCGAACTTACCACCTCTCGATCAGTAGGCTTGTGTGCTACCAACTGAGCTAGCCGACAGGCTGTATAACCATGGACCATAAAATATGTTTATGTAGGATCCATGGTATTATCTATACTTATAGCTGACAACTGCCCTACTTGCTAGTTAAGAGTTATATTGACTATAGAAATCTTTCAGGAACATACAAGATGAAAACATGTAGAACATACTGGGAATATAAACAGTGTAATGGTTTAGGTTCTTTTGCTTTCTGGCTTGGTTGTCGAGTAGTACACTGGTAGTGTTAAAATGTGTGATTTTAATCTAAGTTATATATTCGAGTGACAATTTAAGTAATTGAGATTTCTTCATGGTGCTATGGATCAAAGACCCTGATGGTACTGGTCTAGTGATAGTATAGTGATTTTATAATGTAGCAGATGTATAATGCAGCACTTGTACTCCCTTGCCTTCAAGCTAGCTTTAATGGCAACCTGGTAGAATGTCTATAAATATGACTCAAGATGTCATGGGTACCAATGCCAGTTCAGACAATGGATTTTTCCAGGTTATATTTGGCGCCCAACATAAATAACCCACCAGGAATTGTGTGATGGCACTCATAGATAGTTCCACAGAAAATGATGGTCCAAGAATCTTGGATGAATTCAGTTAAGGAAGTGTATATAACATAGTTCACAGGGGATCTTCATCTCCCACTATATCTATACAATGTATATATGTATAAAAGCGAGTGATAAAGATCGCCTGTTGCACAGTCTTAACACAGCATTCCCTAACCTTCAATCTAGCCGTTATGGTGATGTTTTTTAGTGTCCCTTATGACTCTAGAGGATTGGTCTGAATCTCGGTTCAGACCAAGGATTTTTTTACTAGATTACAATAACTAAGAATATAAAATAGATAAAAAACAGAGATTTATGTCAATTTTAACCCTCTATTTAATTAGATTCTATATTTGTATATATCTATAATAACACATAAGCAATTAAGGTATACAATCCCTAACATAGAACTATTATAAATGCCATTAAAAAGTTCTAGAAATAATGATACCTGTTAGTACATTTTATTTCAATACTTCTCACCATGTCAGATTTTCAGATAATGTTAACGCAGGCTTTTTATGGATATACATAAAATTGATATATTATCAAATGAATGGGAGGTAATAAGTAACTTTATGTTCACAGTTTTTATTAAATAATTTTGTAATCACAAGTGATTTGAAATTAATCAAAACCATGCCATATGATTCACATACTGTAATGATTAAAATATATAGTGTTATGTAAGCATTTATCATACTTTTCATAAATAGTTTTTGACTGAAAGTTAATGTATTGTAAGTCTAGCCACTGTCATAATCATAACAAAGTTGATGTTTAAAGCCACACTACTAATATACTGTAAAGTTCTGTCTTAATGACCACCATGGTTACTTTCATGCGATTTATGACAATTATTTAGACACAAATGCTTAATTTGTGAAGAAAAGGGTCTCTATAATAAGACCCTTTCGCTATTAAGACCATCGAATTTGCTGGTCTTAATAGCGGAACTTTACAGTATATTCATTTATAGCATATATAAATACTGTTTTATAACAATTAAGTCTTTAAAATATAGCATGCATTAGAGACACAATAAACATGTCGAACCATTTTGTTTTCAATGTTTAAGATTGACTAAGTGCACATTTCCTCTAGGGGAGAAGGAGCACACTATAATCATTTTTGTCAACATTGACTTTATATGATCAAAAGTCGTTTTCGAGCTTATTACATAATTTGGATGTAGTTTTTTCTATCACAATACTTCATTTTAATATACTGTGATCAAAACAATTGTTTTAAATATTGACAACATAATTCAACTTTCAGTTTTCATCTACTTTCACTTTGAACTGCAATAAAGACCCCCAAATAGTTAAGCAATGTTTGCAATTATTAAAAAGTTATTTTATAATAAATATAATGACTGGAAAGTACACATAACATTAAAAGTTCTGATATACAAGTAATGTAAAATAAAATACAGATCCTCGTTCACAGATTTGGTGATTTTTTATGATTAAAAATTAAAAAAAAAAATTATGATTTAAAAATTATCTGCCAGTGTCTGTAATTGTGCTAAGAAAATGAATTCTTAATATTTTAAAGAAACCCGACTTATAGATTATGAGAAAAATAAAATTAAAGTCACAAAAATGCACTAATATTATCTAGACTGTCACTAACAGGATAGGTTTTTATGCATAAAATCACGATCTTTTACAGTTGCATGCCAATTTGCACTAAAATTGGCATGACCAGAACACTACAGCTTCAAAAATGTTACTAAACAAATTTGATTTTTTTAGAAAATTGATATTTAAGTTGAAATCTATGAACGAGCATCTTTAAACATTCATAGTACTACATGTAATAGTATTAATAGAAAGATAAAATGATTGACAAATACATCGAAGTATATTAGTGAGAATGGCAATTTATACCAGTTGGCAAATGCATGCCTAGTAACTATCTTAATTGTCTACAAACTGAATTAAGCTGAAATAATACAAAAAAACTAGTGGTTTTATAAACACATGTATGTACACTAATGAGGCAGTGATAAAGAAAGGTAATTGGTTATAAATCTTGCAAGTCTCATCTCAGTTAATATAACTAAGTTTTTTTTGACATGGAATCAAAAACTATATTTTATGGGTTGAATTTCTCTAACTGTAAATATTATTTTTTGATGCTTCACTTGGAATATAGTAGGCATATAAATTCAGGATACGTTCAGTGAGAGAAATTTTATAAAAAATGAGTTCAGTTACTTAACTAAAAAAGTGGATAGTCAAACATCAAAATCAGCTGCTCAGTATTCTATGACAAAACAATATTACTATATAATGAAAGAGAAATTAAAAACACTTAACAGACCTAATCCGGAACTCCAATTTATAGTTTTTACCATCTTTGCACAGGCAATACAAACAAATTTTCAATGTTAAATGAAAACATGTGTACAAGGAACAATAGAATTTAATCTGTGGTTTGTGTTTTATAGCAATAATGTGTAAGAAACTTAGCACTGTCTGTGCGTGGATAGAAAACCCAAAATACATGTACCAAAATTGTGGATATAGACTATTAATACACTCCACAAGAGAATGTATGTAACAAAAATTAACTCTAACCAAGAGCATCACATGATCGACCAACCGTAATTCACCTTATAAAAGTGCAGCCTTTCTTTATCAGTTTTTAATAAAAACAAATCCAAAAAACTGCCCTTCAGACATTGAAGACGATCCACTTTTAGCACTACGAAAAGTCACATTAGCTGTCAGTTTATTTGAAGATATGATCTGAGACTGAATACAATCAACACAAAAATATGTGTTTTTTCCTTTGGTATTTAAAACAATAGTGTAATATGTATCTTGTTTTAATAAAATTGGACGATGAAAAAGCACTGGCAGATGAGTTTCATCTTGATGAAAACTTAACCTTCCACTGATTGTATCATGTAACTCCCCAGTGCTGGAAGTGAATATTGACAGATCAAAAAAGATAGACTCATTTGATCTGCCAAATATGTCAATAGCCTTCAACTTAATGTCTACATCTGACATAATCTGGCACCTGTCACCATTCATTGGATCAGAGACCCATGAAGGTGAATCAGATACCAGACAACATCTCCTTAAAAAAATATCAGAGTCTGTCACCACTTTCCTATCTTTAAGATATCCAATGTCAACAGAGAGTGCAGACAATGATGACAAATATAATAAAACATTGCTCTGTATGGTTGGCTCTAAAAATGAACGTGAAACGCACTCACGGACAAAGAATTCCAGACACATTTTGGTGTATATGAAGTGAGAAGACAATTCTTTGAACAAATCATTGTCTCCATAAGCTTCTATGTAAGATGCAATAAATGAAAATAAAAACTCTTCATTTACACTTAAAGACTGGCGTTGAATAATGGAAACAACAAGACCTTTGGATAAAGAGCAAAAATCATCATTTGCAACATCCGCAAAACAAGTATCAACAAATGCCAAAACATGATCTTCAAAATTTTTACGACCATTATCAGATGCAATCTGAAGTAATTTTAAAGCATTTGATTGTTCAAGGTTTGACATAAAAAAAGAATCTAAATGTGCACAAAGCTCATCAACACCATAATATACAGCACATTTCAAAAAGAATTCAACATTTTCAAGTGTTAAATCACATGAAACTCCATACATAAATTGAATAACACCAATTACATAATCATCATCGAAGTCTGAACAACATATGCTATGAATATTTTCTTTAGGTTGCCATTCTTCTTTAAATAAAGTCTCGAAGTACGCGCTATTTAATCTTAAAATGAAAGAATGACACTTGAAATTTTTACCGGACTTTAATTTCAATGTTACATCACAGTTCTTGCCCGTCTGAAGAGCATTTTGAAGTTTTTGTTTCACATTTGACATGTTAGAAATGAATAAATTGCAAGACACCAAAGTGATATTAACAAAATAGATACATCAAAAAGCAACAACAAATGGTAAAGTTCAAATTAAAACTGAAGATATTTCCAGGAGTGAAGATGAAGACTTGGAATGATGGAATGATCTTTCAAATGTTGAAACCTAAAATGTACACAAAATAAAAAGAATAAAAAATCTGAACACTTGTGGATAATTAAAAGTATTTGTTATATCTATAGTAGACTTTATGAATATACAATGTAGTATAGAGATCTATCACCAAGGACTGGGTAGAGCATGGCAACTGAGTACTGTGGGGAATTAGACTCGAGCCCCTGGTCGATGATTATATACTATAGTACACATGTATTCTCAATATACTTGGTATTCAAGTACATTGAATGTATTTTGAAAGAACACACTTTTCAGTTCTCATTATGTAACCACACTCTGTTGATTAGTTTTACTGTTTAAAGACTCAACAAGGTAGGTTTCATGCATCCGACCATAATTCAATGTTGCTGACACTTAATTCTAAATTTGATAGACCATGCCCACTTAATTATTAAGTTAATACAGATAAACTGGTGAATGGTTAAGTATAAAGTGGTCACTGGTCACATATAGCAGGTGGCTGCTTCTTACAGTTTCAAAAAAGAGTCATTTTGTTTGTAGGAAGCTAGACTCAGAGGCGGATCCAGGATTTTTTTCAAGGGGGGGGGGTCCGAACTTTTCAAGGGGGTCCGAACTTTTCTTGGGGGGTCCATACCTCGAACCACAACCACATTATACACATTTTGTGAGAAAAAATGCAACATATTGATAATTAAAACTACATAACCATTAAATCTATGTTAAGCACCGAAAAAATTACTTAATACAAGCAAGAAATACACTAATGGACATGTACGTTTTCCAAATTCTAGGGGGAGGGTCCGGACCCCTTGACCCCCCGCTGGATCCGCCCATGCAGACTGGCTGCTTACAGCAGGTGACCACTGATAGCAGGTGGCTGTTAATGCAGGTTATACTGTATACTATTGATTACACATTTAAGAAAAAAGTACCGTATAATAATAATAAAGACTTTATTTGTAGATTTAACACAATTAGGCAGAGCCCAATCTTCCCTGTGAGCCTCTTAAATAATAAAATAAAGCTATTCTAAAACGAAAGTAAGAAACAAAGCATGTGAGAGGTACACCTGATTCACGCTAGCATCGTTTACTATTAGCAGTAAAAAGTTGCTTTATGACATATTAAACGTTAATGTACACTGTATAAAAAACATGTGTATGTATCAAAGCAGTACTTCAAAAATATCAAATTCAGCAGAAATGCAAATAAAAAACTAATCATTCTCTCTTCATAAAAATATTAAATTCAATAAAAGCGGTTAAAAAATCATAAACTTACCAACTGGTAGCACTGTCCGGAATGTAAACAACTATAGCATGTGTATACAGTGCGCATGCGCAACCCCTCTCTGACAGTCGAGTTCTAAACTCAGATTAATTAGCGCAGCTTCAATTCTTCGGCATAAATGGCGAGGTTAGCTCGGTTATATGAAACCTCGGAATCGCGGAATCGTGAAGCGAACTTATCATAACTTCGGAAGTGCGGAGACAGATAGATAGATAACACTTTCCTTGGAAATGATTGAGCTAAGTTACTGAATGCTCGGAGATGTGGCAATGTTGAGCGAAGTAACAGTATCTTCGGGAATGCGCGATAGTTAAGCGAACTAATCGTAAGTTCGGAAACGCGGAGATGCGGAACGAGTAGCGAAGTTGCAGATGTCGCTGTTACAGTGTAAGCTCGGACACGCGGAGAAGCGTTACGCATAGCGAAGTTATAATTGTTCTAACTTCGGGGTTGTAAAATGTTTAGTTCGGAGTTCGGGATTTTGTAATTTCGGAAGTGCGGAAACGCGGACTTCGGATTGTATGCCGATTAGCGTTAAGTTCGGAGTTCGGGATTTTGTAACTTCGGAAGTGCGGAAACGCGGACTTCGGGTTTTATGCCGATTAGTGTTAAGTTCGGAGTTCGGGATTTTGTAACTTCGGAAGTGCGGAAACGCGGACTTCGGGTTGTATTCCGATTAGCGAACTTTCGCTCTAAATTACCTTCGGGACTTATGGCTTTCCATAGTTTTTAACTTGGAACTGTGCTACTCAACGATACGTCTTAAGATCATTTCATCATTGGCATATTATATATACTTATAGTAGTTTTAACTCGGAACCGTGCCGAATGCTTATGCCTTAAAACTTCTTTTAAATGTAAATACAATGTTGTTTTTGTTTATAGATGCCTTAAGCTTTACTTTTGTACCAGAGACATGAGTTCATAATCTATCGTGAAACATAGAACCTAATTGTTCTATTGATTGACTCCCAATTAATATTCAAACACATGTTACATTTTAAACTGAGCTTGCATATCGCATGTAATTTTACTATGATTAAAACTTAATCATATAGTGAATCATATGTTGATAAACTAGTAACTGTTGATTTTGGAATTCGATCAGTTGACTCTCTGTTTATTGTTCTTTCATGGGTGTCAACGAATCGTTTTATCCTAAATACTGGATTATGCCCGAGGACTCAGTCCGGTTTTTCCCTGTTTAAACACTGTGGCAAACCGGGACTACAACCATAGCAATGCCTTGGGCACCATATTTTTATTATAACATAGTGATGCTATATGGTAAGATGCAACTTATATCAAGAATAAATTAGATTCATATACCATGCCCATCTGAATTGATTAATATATTATAACAATACTGATAATAAAGTATTATACAATGCTTAGTGAACATTCGGCCATGGGCTGTGAATAAATTTGCATAAACTCATATGCAATAAACAAAGCTGTCACATTCTTAAGTTATTAAACAGAACGTCCATATAAAAGAAAATGTCGCTTATATCGTTATAGATAATTTTTGCTGTTCTGTGGCTTATGGTCTTCAGCGTGTCCGGGTCTATATTGTGTCTATATTGTTATTGAGCGTATTTGATGCCACATAAGAGGAAAAAACAAATTGTAAAAATGCGTATAAAAGTTTGGATGCCAGAATTAGCATTAGATTATGGTTAAAGTCATAAAAGTGACGAGAAATAAGAACCATCATGATATCAAATAAAGCAAAAAAGTTGCATAATAGTGATCTTTGGTCATTAAAATTACTAACTATGAATTAAAAATGCAGCGATTACCATCCATCACACAGATGACGACGGATGAAATAACCTAATTTTCCTTTCAGAGGCCATTTCACGGAAATGGCCGATAAGACTCGTACGTCATCGGAAAATTACGACAGTTGCTAATTTGCATATTAAACGGTGTTCCGGTAAAAAATCGTAATCATGATAAATGTCAAAGCTTGAAATATGCGGCACATACTTTGGTTTACCTCATTAAATATGCGAGTCACGTGACTTACGGAAACGACTGGTAATTTTCGGCGCAGATTTTAAATCTTTTAGGACATGGCATGTCTTAAAATATTTATGAAATTTCATAATTGAATTAAATCTAGAGGCGGATACTTTTTAATTTTTTTAACATGTAAAAAACTATTTAAATATAAATACAATATGTCAATAATGTTTTTTTGCAAAATTAATTTTCTTTAATTTCGTCACTTATATATCTTTAAACAGGAACAAGATTTCCCCATTCGGATACAAATACCCGTGGTTACTTCTTTAAGAAAAGGCGTATTAAGAACCTTCTGTTAATGGTATTTTTTACTGTATTTTACAGCTGTGACATCGAATCAATGGTTGATGAAACATTACCACCGAGTCCTCATGGTAGAGTGTATTTTAAAACATTCTTAGATGAAACACAAGGACTACTAACTGTTACTTTATTACATGTGAGGGGCCTAAAAGGTAACTTGATCCATTTACATGATCTGAAAAACAGTATACTTGAAAAATCGGAATCCTATAAAATAAGAATGAATTTTTTGGTTTCAATTTGCAAGCGAAAATAAAATTATAAACATAAGGAGGGTTCATTATGCCTCGTTATAACCAGTTCTTGAAATCTATAGCAAAGTAGCAGATCAGAAAATACATCTACTTTCAAGATGTTTATTATCATCGATGTTGAATCGGTCCCACTGATATGGCCATTATATATACAATATTATCGTATGGTTTTATAAATTGATAAATTATTATTAATAAATGGGTTTTCTTAAATTAGTGGGTTTGACATGATTTGGATGTTTTACATCACCTTGATATTTCGTAAATGTTTCATCTATGTTTTTTTGTTGTTTTATTACTCTATTTATTCATCTGTTTAATCATTCTTAATAATATCAATCATAGTATTTGCTACGTATGTTTGTCATGAATACATAGTCTTTGCCATGAATATTGTAAATGACCAAATGGATATGTATTTACCTTTTTAGCCAAATAACTACGTACGTATGTGTAATATGATTTGATTGATGTGTATGGTGTGCAGCCATGTGTACGATTGAAAATTGAACATCTACAAAGTCAAGGAGTTACGTTGGACGTTTTGCTTTGATAAATATAACATACTTACTTTACTTATATTTAATGCATTTTTAGGTAGGGACAAGACAGAGAACTTCCGGGATCCATTTGTAAGAATATTTCTCTTACCAGATGAACATATATGTCATACTTCAAAAACAGTGAAAAATACTCTAGATCCAATATACAGCGAAACTTTTAGTTATTGTGTAAGTATAGTGTTTAAATCATATAAGTATAGTGTTTAAATCATATAAGTATAGTGTTTAAATCATATAAGTATAGTGTTTAAATCATGTAAGTATAGTGTTTAAATCATATAAGTGTAGTGTTTCAATCATATAAGTATAGTGTTTGAATCATATAAGTATAGTGTTTAAATCATATAAGTATAGTGTTTAAATCATATAAGTATAGTGTTTAAATCATGTAAGTATAGTGTTTAAATCATGTAAGTATAGTGTTTCAATCATATATGTATAGTGTTTAAATCATATATGTATAGTGTTTAAATCATATATGTATAGTGTTTAAATCATGTAAGTATAGTGTTTAAATCATGTAAGTATAGTGTTTAAATCATATAAGTATAGTGTTTAAATCATGTAAGTATAGTGTTTAAAGATACACATGTTATACTTGTAGATTTGAAATTGTATGTTTTCAGACATTTAATCCATATATGTATATAACATTAAAAGTCATGCCAAATATGGCTAATCTCAGAACCATTGCCACGTGTATGGACTTATTCTGAATTCAAACGCTCAGATTTTTTCTTGATTTTGATTTCAAACAGCATTTAGCGTTCTTTGCCAGCTCTTTATTGGATTAAATATGCTAGTTGGCCGACTCATCGAACTGGATACCCTTTTTCTTTGTAGTATTTCCCTCCTCTGTTATCAGTTCTTTAATGCGTTCTTGTTTCTATGGAAACCACAGACTACATTTACGTTGTAACTTTAAAATAGCACAGATCTGTTTGATATATATACTATTATCATTAAATCATTATAGGGATTAGTTCACATGATTTACGTTCAGACATAATGACATAAGCACATGATTTAACGTAGGTGATTGCTTCAGAATTATTGATCATGTGATATATTTCATTGAATTATTACAATTATTTCTGCTATAGTAAATTCACATCTGTTACATGAACATACCGTAGTACTATTGTTTGTATGAACATTGACACGTTGAATGTAGTTGGTATTTAAAAATAGTTTTATCTATTGAAACTGTAGAATGCATTGCACTCCCTTAACCATATGCATAATGTACGAGCTCATTCATGGTTCTACGAAACAACGTGTTGCACCTTATATTTCAATACCTACGTCACATGTAATGATTGGCTATTTGTTTTTTGTTGGGTTTAACGCCGTAGCAACACATTGTATAGGTCATATAACGGCGGGGCTATGTGTAATATGCATGTGAGTTATGGCGACATACTTTTATTTATAATGAGACTCGAAAATCTGTTTGAAATATGATAGATACAATTATCATATTTTGTTTATAAGTTGTATAGTCGGAAACTTAACATATGTTGTTCTGATCCTTTAATCCTTCATTTGTATATACTATTACTTGCTCATTGTGTAACTGTTATGGCATTACAAAGATCCATTCGATGATACATTTATCACAGACCAGGAACTAATGAATTTATCTATTTAAAGTGAACTAGCAATTTCCAACAAAATGACATAAAAGCATGCGCATCGTAGCATTTATATTAGGGCTGTGGATCGTTGAGCAAGTGGCGATCCGATCCGAACTACGATTCATGTGTAGCGATTCACAAATCGAACCACGAATCACATGTTAATGAAAAAAGCATACTGGAATTCATGTTATTTCAAAAATAAGGGAAAACATTTCAGGAGCTTACTCTATAGGGGAAACTATGTATTCTAAATATTACTATCAAACGTTTTATGGGCATTTTCAGTGATAACATTTTTGTTCAAATGTGTACCAATCTAAAGTTTTAGGAATTAAGATAATTCGGTCCCTACATGCATGAATTAAAGTTATTATTAGTAGTGCGACTCGTTTTCAGTGGTAAATAAGCTGAATATCTTTCATTTTTTTCCAAAAGTAGATCGCGATCCGACGATTTCGGATGTGACGAATATTCATACTCGATTTTCTGGTCGAGATCGCGAATATCCGAGTACTCAGATACTCGCCGCAGCCCTAATTTATATCCAACGGTTAAAGGGAGTTAACTCTACATGGAATAAATGTATATTGTGTGAATACTTAATACACAATGATATTACTGTTCAAGGGAGACAAATCCAATAGCAGACTCAATATATGTCTGAAGTCTTTATGAGAGTCGAGTCTCCCTTCCAATTTTATTATTATTTACATGATACAACACAAATGTTCATGTATGAAGGCAGTGTTAGAATCTCTATTCATCGCGATAAACTCGATAGAAAAAAAACGTTCTGGCATTATTACTGTTGTCAGTGCATTTAAGACTTTTATTACGTACAAGTTTTATATATTTTATTCAGTGCATAGGCAGATCTAGCGGGGGTCAGGGGTATGTACAATTACAAGTCATGGTTAATAAAAGCTTATTTTCACGTAACACGGTTTTAATTATACGTTGATGAACTAATTAATGGTGATTATGGACTTTTCCCAGATGGCTGTTTGTTCCTATTAAGCATGGATAAATACAATTAGTTTATTTTTAAAACAGGATTTCACCCGAGTGAAATGACACTGTACTTGTTGAATACTATGTCATTTTTGTTTACAGGTTGATGTAAATGAGATCAAACAAAGAAGTTTAAGGTTTACTGTTTATGACGTTGACAAAAGAAGATTACGTCATACTCTTGGTCACGTGATTGTATCACTCCGCGATATTGACCTCACTTCCTCTGAAGTTATCTGTAGGGAAATGGAAACAAGTTTAAATGTGAGTATTAATCTGAGTTCATTCACTTGTTCACTTTCCATGGACATTGAGTTGTCCGAATAACAGTTGCAAAATCAATGCCAAAAAGTGGCGTATACCACCTTAGAACTAAACCAAAAAATTCATGTTTGTCTTTCAATAATTGGCTTAGCTTCAAGCCTAATAAAGTAGAGCTAGTATTTTAAAGATTATTTTATACTAAATTATCCTAAACGAATCATACTTAGTAATAATTTGCTGATCTATGAAATTAATCAAGATTGCTTTTGTAATGATTTATGTCTACATAAAATGATAATGGAAACGTTGCTTAAATGATCAGGTATTAATTGCAACACTTAAATTAACAACATATTATATTTTAAATATACAAATTGAGCAACAGTATGACCTCAATAATACTTTCAAGAATCTACGTCTTGTTTCAATTTCACTGTAAATGTGCTTTGTTTATTTTTCAGCATGGTCCGTCCGTTGGTGAAATCAATTTAGCCTTATCGTACCTCCCTCAGATGGAAAGACTAAAGATTGTTATATTACGTGCCAAACATGTCCGTCCTCCATCTGACCCCGATGCTGGTAAGTTACTATAGTAACTATGAAGATGGTAACTAGTTCCATACAACTCTTTGTCCAAATTTTCAGCACGTCAGATTTCAATTTGACGTATTGGTTTTAAATGTATTATTGAAGACTGTAACGTCAACTTGACAGTTCTAACAATAATGCGTTTGAAAGTAAAACTTGAAGCCGAGAAGCACCTTCAAGCACATGAATTTATTGTACTGTTATTATAGCGTTTTTACTAAAATTGCTGCTGTTTTCGGTGATTAATTTTAACAACAATTAAGAATTTTTATTTTGTAATACCATTGGAATGTCAATATCAAAGGGATTTTCGTACGAACAGCTAAGAAGGTCAATGAAAAGTACAGTGGCTTTTAAGGATACACCGATTCACATTAAAGTCCATGAAAAAAGAAACAATGAATCATATGTGCATATTCTAAAATCACCAACATTATTAATTCATCAACGTATGATTCATTTGAAGCATATTAGATGACTAAACTGTAATTATAGTTACATTAATTGCGTTATGCATGACTAAATTTGCATATGACCATGAACAGTTGATAGATACTGTATAGTTTACTTTATCCTGCTTTAATTTAGCTCGATTGTGAAACAAGTAATTACAACTTAGTACATTAATTACTTTTGAGTCCACCTCCTGATCCCACAGAACTGAGCTAGGAAGATAAAGTTTCTTGCCAAAGGAAACAACGGGATAGGTTTTAGGTGGGATTCGAACCAACGCGAAGCTTGTATCCTTAGATTACCAGTCGTCCAACGTCGTAACAACTCTTCCGCTGTATATTTTCTATTATTATAATAATTTGTTTTCTTTCAGGGTTTTATGTGCGTTTACATCTTCTGTATGGGAATAAGATAGCAAAAATAAAGCAAACTATGACACACAGTGCTGGAGAAGAAATACACTTTAAAGAATCATTTGCATTCGGTACATCAAACAAAGCGATTGAAAATTTCAGTTTTATTGTGTCATTGGTGCAGACACGTGATCCCTCACCTGAAAATGATATCGAAATAGGACAAGTGACCTTAGGTTCGTTTACGCATGCGCGAGGGGCAGGATTAATTCACTGGCAAGAAATGTTGGCAAATTCAAGGAATGTTGTGACAAAGTGGCATCAATTGAATACGCCATTGTGAAGAAACGATAACATTATAAAGTATATCGAACTTATGGACCCTTTATGAATGAATACCCGGTTATATCTATAATAATCAAAGGGAATCGGTGCATTTAAAGTTATATGTCATCTGGCATGTGTTGTTTGTTATTGCCATTCTTGAAAATTATTCCGAAAATTGTAAACATTGCGCTCGGTCACAAAGGTATTCGCCACGATCCTACTTAACCTACGACACTATATATACACATATGTGGCGTAGATTGAGACTTTAAGGGTTATTAATGGACTTAAACGCGTTTTTAAGGAAAACGGCGTCATAGAATCTCTAGTGTCTCTGATGGAACGGGACCTTGCCGGCGTCTATGTTTTGTACAAGTAGTTGTTTCAAGTGTTCAATGTATATAATGTTTGGTTTAATATATAATGTCTATTGTATTGTATATACATGTAATTGTTCTTGTATAAGTGTTGGTCTATGTTGTTTATAATTCCATTAAACTATACCAAATATATTTTATGTTTAGCGTTCGGTGACTGATGAGTTTCAACCTTTCAAGCAATAATAAGTAATTGAGAATAGAAAACTTACACCATTAAAGCTTTGTGTAGAAAAGCACACCACTTAACTGTTAAACAAGTTTATCGACCTAAAACTTTGTGTGGATGAATTAAAAGCGCTTACTTCTGAATATGGTTTTGTTGAAAATTGTAACATGAATAAATAAAGCTAGGTTTTCGTCGTGGATAAACACTTGATAATAATTATTTTTGTTGCTTCGCTTCTCTGAGTTGTTAACAGTTGGAGTGTGACTCGATGATCGGGGAAGTTAATGTCAAGACACGACTGGATTGTCATACTAAAAGAAAACTTCAAAAAAACTTGCTTTAATCTTTAATTATCTTTAATATATGTCACCGTGTGACATATACGTTTTGTGACATATGCGGTCTAACAGCGTCGATTTTAGGACCAAACAGTTATTGATCATATACTAATAACAGCATTTTGTGTGCGCATACGGTATTGTAAAGATTGTTTAGGAATCAATTTACATCTATATGAATTTTAAATTTACAGAATAGTGTCTACAATTTACTTAAGATTCTAAGACAGTAACACATTCAGGCAGTTTGCAATTGCCTGTATTATTATGTACGTGATTTGTTTCATATTTGTGGATCCAAAACATTTAAAGCAATCGCTTTAAACTACATGCATATGTTTGAGCACTTATAAAAAATTAAACTATAGTTCAGTCTTCGAATTTAGCCAGTGGTCTGTGGACCAATCCATTAAAATCGCATGTGATCCAGTGACTTTTAGAATGTGAGAGGTCCAACAATCCACCAAGTTTTTACAGCCACCGATTTCCTAATTTATCAAAAAGCATGTGATTAATCTGTTAACTTCTGATGCATTTCGCATATATAATCACTATATTGTTTGATATATTTATGAATAATTTATAAATTTATAATTTGATAAAACATTATAATGGACAGCATAATTTAACAAATAAGTAAGACTTTTTTTGGATCAGTAGATTTTCTTTCGGTCCAGTACAAAAAGTCATTTTGGTAGACCGAGTCTAGTCTAGTGCTAATGAAAGTTTGCTGTGGAGACTGTAGGGCTGTCACGATACGCCAGAAGCGTACCGCGATATATTGCAATACGCTGTCATCGTATCGCGATACGTACCACGATATATTGTGGGCTTTAAAATTCGTTGTTTCTCCGCTGTATTTATCAGGAAAAAATGCAAATCTTATTCAGCTACTGATAGAATCTAGCCTCTTTCAAGTATTTACGATCATTTAAGACTGAGACGCGCTCCAATCGGTAAAATTCTTGCAACTTCAGGTTAGATGAAATACACAATGGAAAAACTGACGTTTCGCTACTTTTATTTTGCGATGGGAAGAATTTTCCAATGAAATAAAAATATCGCTAAATACCGGTACATTAAAATCGGTATACCGGTATATCGTGACAGCCCTAGAAGACTGCTTTTTAGTTACAAAGATTCGATGCCCTAGTCTCTACATACACTGTACTCAAATCAGCCTTAGTCAGAAGTTTAAAATAAGATATTTTAGTGTCAAGTTGCATTCAGTAGGGGTAATAATATTGATGAGTCAATTTTAGTTTACAAGGACTAAAACGTTTACTATAACAGGTTTTACCAGTATACACTGAATCATAATTTTGACATCGGCGTATGGCCTGATTGAACAGCGGTATTAGACTGAAACAGTGTCGAATATTAAAACAAAACAGCAGAGGCAAATCTGTTAAAACACAACTTTTTCGATTAGATTACGTCTTAAATTCGATTTCCGAATGATTATATTTTTTCTAACCCTACCTTATTTAATGACCAACAATAATCCATGACAAACGTGTCAACTGACACCATATTCCGGACAAATAAAACCAATAAGCCTCATGATATTGTACATACTTTTAACCACAAAACTACAGACCGTTCATGTAAACATGTGTAATCATACATAGCTAGATTCGTTTCACAGCAATATTTGGGGTGAAATATTACGACAATGTAATATTTTGGTTAGTTTAAGCATATTTTACTGGCATATCGGCAAACCAAATTTGCAATGTACGTATGCACAATATATCATAAAATGTTCTGTACTTAAGTGGCATGTATAAACCAGTAAAATGATGCACGAGTGTCAGGTGGTAGGAACAGTACTCCAGTGCTTTGACGCGCTCTTGGGGATCCAGAGGTTCTGGGTTCAAATCCCACTAGGGGCAATGCTAATTTCCTTGAGCAAGAAATTTACCTGCAATTGCTTCACTCCACCCAGGTGTAAATGAGTACCTGTAAAGATCATGCACTGTATGCTGTGGCTGCAATCTGCGCCGTATGTTAACAGTTCGTGAGTGACTCGATGATCGGGGAAGTTAATGTCAAGAGTTGACTAAATAGTGATACTTACTTATATACCTATTGCTTAGAAAAGTCCATTGTTAAAATACATAAACACGCACGACCTATTATACGACATATAGTTTTAATTAAATAAAATATTAACCAAACAGAGTGTTTTACAAACAATATTTATTGCTAAAATGTCATAGCTTTTGTCCCCATGAGAATGACAAAACTGTTTATAATAGTTCGTAACAAATATAAATGGGATAGAAAATATATAATTCTGATAATCATAAAATATATTGGAATCAAGACAGTCATTGAAACATTAATATTTAAGGATTTCTGACACTACATTAATAATCACTAGCAATAACTAGGTGACATTAAGACCCATTAAAAGCTTTGGAACAAGAAACTGTCAACATAATGAAACGATTTTTTTCGTTTACAATGAGATTAGCAGACGATGTCAGTATTATTGTTTGATAGTATTGTTTTACTATTGGTTCACCAACCCGGTTCTTAATAACATTCCACTATCGTCAGGAACAGTTTTCAATAATGTCGCTTTTAACACCTGCCAGCATATTTGACAGCAATAAACATTTCAATTTCGTGTAGCGCGCGACGTTGATATGTTTCCTGCTAGTATTGACGAGAACTCACTGTCGGTAGATATACTGCGTACTAGATACATATCTCGATTTTCAAGTGACTTCAGAGAGAGTGAAATAGCATAGTTACAAAATGGAGCAAGCAATAACTTTGGATGAAAAAGGACTTATTCGGTTAAATATTGGCGGAACTTTATTCTTGACGTATACAGAAACATTGGCTTGTTTTACTGGTTCAAAACTTGCAACGCTTGACCATACTACTAAAAATTATAATTTCAATACGCATGAATACTTTTTTGATAGGAATCCATTGTTATTTGCGTACATCCTTGATGCGTGTAGGAAAGGAGCTGTGCACATACCGAAGGATGTTTGTGGTTCAACATTCAGACAAGAGCTGGATTTCTGGGAGATTTCATCAAAGCATGTTGCCCCTTGTTGCTGGGAAACACTTTACAGCAGTGATACTGATGTATATATGATGCAACAATTGTTTGATAATTTCAAACAAAATACTAACATGTGTTTAATGTTAGAACAGGAGAAAAGTGTGCGAGGAAAAATATGGCTTTTTCTAGATGAGCCAAATGCATCGAAACCTGCAATGGTAAGAAGCTATTTATCATATATAAAGTATTGTCTGACTAGCTGGAAGTTTTTAGCTATTGTATATATAGGCATGCAGGGGAATACAGTGAAGTTCTACTATATTTTAATATGGACCTTGTTCTTCCAAAATTAAGAATTTTGGACTAAAAGTCAGGGGCGGATCCAGATTTTTTTTCTAGGGGTGTTCGGACTTTTTCTAGGGGGTCCGAACTTTTTCTAGGGTGGGGGTTCCAAACTTTCGAACCACAACCACATCATACACTTTTTGCAGAATAATGCAACATATTAATAATAAACGCTACATAACCATTAAATCTGTGTTAAGCACCTAGAAAATTTACTTCATGCTACTTAAAAATGAAGAAATACACATATGGACAGGTACTTTTTGGAAATGCTAGGGGGTCCGGACCTCCCTGGCCCCCGCTGGATCCGCCTATGAAAGTAGTACATGTACAACCTCACTTGTTATGTTGTAACCAATATAGTCTTGATTGCGGAAGTTTACTTATATTCCCATACTATCTAACAATCAAAACGTGTACATGCATGTCTCCTTTAAAATGATGCATTATTTACAAAAATATCTTAAAATTGATACAGATATGAACACTTAAAACGGTATCAGATATATCGGGACACCCTTTACTTACTATATATTTTGTTCATTCTTTCTTTTTCATGTAACCACAATAAGAAATCGAAAATATCATAAGTGTTCTATTAATAATAAAAAAATTATATATTTTATACGTATATGTAACATATTTATGCATGTATATATTTTACCCAATCTGATTAAAACCCGATCTAAAATTTTACACTCGCATACTCGCTAATTTTCGACAACGCTCTACAGGATATCTGTTTACGGAGTGTGATATTTTACCATACAACTGCAGTGATTTTGAAGTATATATATTCTATCATAATATTAACATGATTATGTAATTATCTGACAAAGTATGTTCCGTTCTGTTCTGATGTTATGCAGATACTTGAGATAGGAGAAAATTAATTTAGTTGCAAGAGTAATTAGATCTTATCTTGGGTATGCTCTCAATTTTTATCTAAAAGTTAAAACATTTATACGTTAGGCCCTTGTCACAATTTGTAACCATATTTTGTTTCGTAGTTACTCTATCTTCCATGGTCCAACGGTAATAGTAATAATTATAAATATTAGACTTAAGAATTTAGATGTCCACTTTGGATTATTAGTCACGGTAGGACATTACTTACCTTTACCTTTATAATTCGACAATTGTATCGATATACTACCATATTGGGATAAATTGAATGTATCAACTATTTGTATAAGAAACGAAAAAAGTTTGTTCAGGTGAGCCGACCGCCGTGAAAATGGAAAATCTTGTTGATATTCGAGCGGTATAAAGTCTATATGACCAAGCAGACACAACAGATAGTTATACGATGGTTTGAACGTTATGTCTGCGTCTCCTGTAGAAATGACAGGATATGTAATCATATTTATTACAAAACGAGTAGACAATACGACTGAAATCAAGTGTCAATATGGTTTTTATCACCATAGATGACTCCCTTGACAATTGACAAACCATTTGTAGTGAATTCCTTATTTCATCCTATGTTGAATCATCAAAACAGAGTCTGTAAATGTAAAAAAGTTTGTCTTTGAAATATCTGCGATAGCGCTTGCCTTAAAACAGCATTTTGCAGTCGGTCAACAGATTTACCGATTGGATGTTACATGATTTTCGTGTGCATTCTATTACCACTTTAAATAATATTCTAGTTCAAAATTCAATTCGAATAATCATTTTGTTTGCATTTTATTAGAGTTCAAAGTAAAAACCATTATATATATATATATATGATAATGTATAGTCATATACGTGATTGTAAATCTTTGATTTCGAAATCATATTTCAAAAGTTCCAGTGTTACATTTAAGCTTTATGCATCTTGCATTTACTTGTTTAAATATCCAAGTTCGTGGCATCTAGCAAAATGTCTTTAGAGCACAGGTGAGGTTGCTGTTTCGAATCTAAAACGGACATGCAATAACCGGTTACAATAATATTGATTTTCCTTCATTGGTGAGCTTTGAAGAAGCTGTCGGCCTTGAAAAAGGGTAGAGGAATACTTTTTAATGACAACAGTCCAGAAAAGCTTAAAATTTAATAAGCAAAAATGATCGGCGTAAAATGACTATTATTTGTATTGACACAGCGTAAACCTCTTAACAATGAATTTTGTATTCACTAATGTTTTACTGTTCATTCATTAGTTCAGCCAAATTTTGAGAGAGATTTATAGCTTTAATATTTTCATCAACTACCAACACATGTTTTAGATTTATCTCAGCAACAACAACACTGCAACCAGTATCTGATAAACATGCTTTGATATTACAGGAAGATTAATAGTGTTCCGGATAAAAATCATCAAATATTGCATATGTTTAGACAAAAACAGATTATACTGTGTGGATTTCAAAATCTTTCAAAATATGTAGATCTCATGTTCATTTGATAGTCTGTAACAACCAGACTCAGCAATTTGAATGGTACCCGTGAACATCAATGCAGAATAAAATGTCAGCTTAAACGTAATGTAGTACTGTTGGATTGTATAACATTGACCGGCTATGCTGTTTATTACCTTTGTTTAAAAGTTTGATCAGTAAAGTCAAAGGCTAGTAATACCCTTCCTTGAAAATGAGACAATTATATCGATATTCCTCCATTTATGAAAGTAATTTGTACATAGAGAAGTTGTTGGATTTGGTGAAGGGTAGATGGTTATTGGTAACAAACCAAGGTCCAGAATATCAAGGTTAGGTGATCAAGACGCCGTTAAGTTATACCTACCACAATTTGTGTTGGTTTGGTGTTAAATACTTTTTTTTCATTTTATACTTCATCAGATACATTTATGATTGAGTATTTGATATTTAATTTAAATATTCCCTTTATGTATCAGAAATGGCAAGCAATTACTATATCAATTAATTGATCATTCGCAAGAATCAACACAGCGATTATATATTTAATACGAAAGACTAGCGATGACTTCAAACTTTTTTTATACAGAGTAGGGTTTTTTCTATGTCAGAACATCTTTGAATATTCTCGGCCTAACCATTTGCATCAACCGTCTCCAACGATAATTAGAGAAAAAGTGAGATGTTTGTGGTGTGTCTATTCATGTATAAACTACAATTGTTACGGCTCATTTACAAAATAATTACAGCCGTTTTGAACATATTGTGGAGTATTCTAATATATTTCAGCTTTGTAAACACCATAAAATGCCAGCCAAATAAAAGATTTTCAATATAATATATTTAAGTATATTTTACAACAACTGTGCTTTTTTATCATGTTTTCCACCACATATGCTGTCAGTGCATATTTATCATTAGATAGACTGATTGGCATCGACATTGGCCTAAAACACGACACCATTTTATGCCAATTCGCAAGATTCTGCATGAATTCGCAAGCTGTTTTCTGCCTGCTCATTTCTTTCGCATTTATTCAGTTCGCTTGGCGACTATACGTTACAGTAGCCGCTCGCAAAAACTGCTTTTAAGCTTGAACATTTTAACCATTCGGGTTCGCTTGGCAGCTATTTGGTACCATAATCGCAGAGTTTCTTTAAGGCATCCTTGAAACTATCACTTGTCATGTATACATGTACGTTTTATCTCGATGATGCAACTCAAGGGGCTTGTTCGTGCATTAATTTTATGGTCTTTGCTCATCAGCAAAATACGATACTGTACGGTTTACGTACACATATCTCATACTTGTCTTACAAACATCTTGTTACTAGTGTACTGCAGCGATCAGTGGCGCTTTTTAAATAAAAAATCTAAGAAAAAAGTTATCGTAAGCCAATTTCATAAATTTTGCAGTTCAAAATCAAAAGGTTAAGAGACATAACTATGATATGATATTCAAAATGTATCAAATATTTTACATAATTTATTAATATTTTGGATTGATAAGCCAAAAATAACCGTAATATGAATGTTTCTTGCTTTTGACTTACGATGATTTGTATCGTAAGAATTTTTGTGATAAACGCCAAAGAACTCAAAGAAATCGCACTGAAAGAGAGCATGTTGAATGAAAATCTTGAAAGCTAGAAAATGCTTGCTTCTGTTTGGCTGTTTAATAATGTATTTGAAATGCGTGCTATCTAACGATTTGTCCTAATTATAACGGGTTCCATTATAACGATGCCCATGAAAGGGCAAAATAATTTCTGTTCTAATAAAGATAAAAGACACACCAGTCTTGTGAGAGAAATTATGATTTTATGAACGCTCTGTCACGTACAATCATATATCATTGAAAACACCCACTCGTGCTGGAAGCAAATGGAAACAAATACCATAATTCATTTCTTCGAAGCTTAAGTCTTTGCTATCAACACATTCATAATATACACATTTTAATCAGTGAAATTCTCAAAGGCATATTTGAAATACTATCACGTTCCGTAAAAATAATAAAAAAATTCTGTGGAATTTTATTAAGATCGATTTTTGCTATATATTTTTCTCATCGGAATACCTCATCGTTTTTATTAGTGTTATATATATTGATATTGTTTTACTATCATCTCAAAACACATTGACAACGATTGGAAATATTCTAGAATAATGAATTTATATAAAAAGAATTTTGTTATAATTTGATATGATGTATGATATAAAACATCAAATCGCATCATCTAGCATAGCATATCATATGCATAGCGTAGCATAAGAGAGCATCGCCTGCATAGCAAAGCATTGTATCGCAAAGCATCGCCTAGCATAGCATATGCATAGCATAGTGTTGCAAAGCGGAGCATAATATAGCTAATAATATAGCAAAGAATATCATAGCATAGCAGATGCATAGCAAAGGCATATAGTGTAGCTTAGCATAATAAATATAACGTGCAGCATAGCTAGCACAACATATCAAAGCTTAACATAGCTTCGCCTAGCCAAGCATCGCTTAACATTGCATGGGATATCGTTACATCACATAACATAACATTTTTTTGTAAATATTAATTCAATATTTTATTCATAAAGATGCAAGCAAGTGCAGCAATTCTATCATATAAAAGCCTGTTTTTAATTTTCATCATACGAAGTACTATGAATGATTTAAACTAGTGAAATATTATTCGTTACGATATATCTCGCATACCAAGTTTGTTTTTATTTCATTTACAGTTTCTGGAACAACTGCAACTGGTTGCAAAGAATCTGCTTTATAAAATGGTTGATAGCACCTGAACATGCAAGCTAGTGATTTGTTAAACCATATATTACTCGGTCACTGGTGCAATAGGTCAATGCATTTCATTGTTAATTAGCTATCGGTATTTTTTTTCTATATTTCTGACCGAGTAATCATCAATCAAACATGATAATACATTGTTTATTTATATACATTTAAACTTGTTTTTGGCGACGGTGCTTATCTGATTTTTTATATCTGATATAAGCATTTTCTGGTTGCGCTTCGGAATTCATTATAAGTTTGTTTATCACAAATACACGTGATTGGTATATAAATTCTAGTTAACGAACAGTGTACGAGTACATGTGCTTTTTTTTGAAAGAAATAGAACAATGTGTGAAGTACTGTGTACGATTATGAACCGAGCTGAATTTCGTTTCCATTAATCTTAATATTTAAATGTGTTATCTTTATACGTACAAATGTCTGAGATTAAAATGGCAGCAGAAAAAAATGACACACAAACTTGTCAGAGGAAAAATGCCAGGCATTAAGAGGTACAAATGCCATAGGTTTAAATGTCAGAGATGTTTTTAGTAAATTGTATTTTCCATGCTTATTTTAACTATAGCATTGTCATAATTCAGGGTTTGGCAAAATTTACGCCTGACTTCTTTGCTTTTTACATTTTTATCACTGGAAAATTTACTTCAGGCATTTTTACGCTTGATATATTACCTCTGGTATTTTTACCTTTGGCATTTTACTTCTGCATTTTTACATCTGACGCGTTTGCCGTTAAAATTTACCTTCAGTGTTTTACCTCTGACATTTTTACCTATATCATTTTGACGCATTTATCTCTGATATATACCTTTAATATTTTTACCAATGACATTTTTACCTATGTCATTTTGATTCATTTACCTCTGATATATACCTTTAACATTTTTACCAATGACATTTTTACCTATGTCATTTTGACATTTTTGCCTTTCACCTCTGATACTTTTACCTGTGACATTTTTGCTAATGTCATTGTACCTTCCATCTATTTTCAGGCATGGAGTATTTTCACATCATTATTAATTATTGTAACAACATTGATAGAAGCGATGATGACAATTCCAGCATTACAAGTGACCTATACAGACGACGAACAAGTTGTTCTTCATAAAATGATCGAATTGCTCGGATACAGCAACAGTACAAAAGAAACCTTCGCTGACAAGAAACAAAATCCCAAATTAGAACTAGCCAACGTTGCTTGTTACTTTATCCTCACGATTGACTTTGTACTGGGTTTCATAGTATGCCCAAGAAAAGTGAAGTTCCTAGGTTGCATTTATCGGAACGTAATTCTAATTGGCTACGCGTCATTTTGGGTCACATTCTGTATGCAAATTAACTTTTCAAAGTTAACTAACGTAAATGCGATGGTGGTATTTATTGTTTTTAAATATTTAACCGTTCTTAAACTCGGGCGACTGTTTTTCCTCACAAAACATATTCCATCGTTCACGGTCGTGGGGCTTACATTTGCTTATTCAAAGAAAGAATTAAAAATACTAGCATTCATTTTAGGAATACTTGTATGCCTATTTGGTTACATCATGTATGTTGCTGAATTTTTCAACAATGGTAAATTCACCAGTATATTTTCAGCAATGTACTGGGCGTCAATAACTTTGACTACAGTTGGTTACGGTGATTACACTCCGGAGACTGTCTTTGGTCATGTTATAGCCAGCGTTTGTGCGGTCTTTGGAGTAATTGTCTTGGCGTTACCAATTGGTGTGATAGCTTCAACGTTTTACAAGTTCTATAACTATCATTCTTATGCAAAAACGTTTGCACAAGCACATGGCAAGACTGTTTGTTGCCATGAGAATTCATTAACGGTACAGAAGTGATTTTTCTAAAGCATTGAATTTTAGTTTTGTCAGCGATATATTTTATTTGTTCAGTTATTCTATGTACAGTAAACAAATATTTTTACGCGTGAAAGAAAACCTCAACGAATATGTGTACTCTGACATCGCGCACTGTTTAAGCTTCGCTTTTTAAAAAGACGCACCAGGGTATGTCGTGTCTCTGTAGAGATTTATACAGCTTATGAAATGACAGTAGCGTAAAATCAATGATGATCAAGATCACCGCTGCATGTCTCTGGATATTCCTAGATTATTTCCTTGGTGAAGTTTATCTCTTGCTATGGCTTTGTACACATGAATGCATTGTATATTGTCTTTTCACATTGAAAACGTTTTAAAGATATAAATATTGTAACTTATATTTATTAGTTTTTCCATGCTATGTTCATCAACATATAACATTTTATTATTGTTTTTTGACACAACGTTTCGCCATACGATGCTTTATCAGGTATAAACAACGTTTTTTTCCATGCTATGTTTATATTCGATAAAAGTACAATCAACACATAACACTTTTATCATTGTTAACTGATACAATGTTTCGCAATGCGAGGCTTAAACATTTTTTCCATACTACGTTTTGAATTATTAATATGCGAGAATACAAACTGTACAATATTTTTGTGCTGCATTCTGAAAAGTAGGACACATTTTGCTGTTGCCATCTCATGGGCATTGTAATCTTACTAATCTATAACAGCTATCTTGCTTGTATCAATCTTTCAACCAGAAACAAGAACTATAAATGAACCCTAATATAATGATACCATGAGTACCGCCATCTAAATGTGCCATCAGAAATGTCTCATGTTTTATATGGAATTAGAAAATTAGCTAATGTACTTGGTAATGCAGATGAGTTATAGAAATGAGATAAGATCTAAATGTACTGCTATATTAGATATTGTACTAATGGTAATGTTCACTTGAAAAGGAGGTATGACAGTATGCAGAATGTCTAATACAATTCTTGAGTCTCAAAAAGAATTTTATGATAAAAGGCATACATGCATAAAACATAAGGATATGATAAAATATTTAGCTTTCTGTAAAAAAAGCATAAACAAAACATTAATTTACCTTGCCATATACTTTAGGTATAAAATCATACTCCATCGTAAGAGGAAATAGACTACGAAAACAAAGAAAATTCTTGAAGTGTATAAATATGTAAAATAAATAAATTTAAGGTTTAATACATTTGTTGGTCCCACATTCTATTGGCCAAAAAGAAACTATGCGTATATGTGTCAGATTCAAGCCACAGTTAATCGTGACAAAATTATAAAAAATCAACAAAAAAGCTTTGTTTAGAATAAAGAATGTAATAACAAAGTAATTTATTACAATTTACAGGCTATTGTTGATATATTCGGGTAAAAATGGTGATTGTTATAGCTTAATGTAATTTTCATTATTTTCTACGTTTTGGCTTATGTACGAATTTGATAGTGTTTGTTTACATTCTGAAGATCACGTGACTATATACACTCTGAGCTTGCTGTGGATGAAACTTCATCAATTTGCTAATGAAGAATAACAAAGAGAAGCCTTATTTGAGGGACAAATAGACTGTCTTGTATACATAATGGCATTAAAGCATATAATTGAAATCAGGCACGTATGAGTTACCAATTTGTTGAGTGATGTAAGGAAATTAGCCACAATGGTTAATTGTAATGTCCACTCCATGATTACCAACGTATACCATAGCTGTATTTGTAATTATTGTACTAAAGCTTGTTGCACTTACATAAACTACATGTATTGATGTGCTTGTTTGTTTGTTTTGGTTTTACGGCGCACCTACACTGAAAGGTCATATCGCGACGAATTGATGTGCTTGTAGACTATGAATATTTGCAATAAATAATTCAAAGGCTAGTTTTGATACTTGATACCCATATTGTAATACATCTTCATGTTTTAATAAATTTAATGGGTGCATATTGTAGCTGTAATTGTATTCAGTCCGAGTCTCCCATCAGATGTATTACACATTTTCATCAACTTATAAATCTTTAATGTAATTTGCAAGTGGATACTCTTTTGTCATTTATTAGACAAAACATTTGTATCGCAAGCTGACCTGAGTCTGCAATGAAAATAAAATTGAAAGCCACTTCATGGATGCTATTACAAACATGTATACGAGAATCTATATTTTCAATTGCAATCAAAAACATTACAATCCTTTGATTGTGGAAGTAAAGGTTTGTGGACCAGAAATAACGAACGTGAAATGTAGTGCAGTTAAATCAACTCAGAATAAGTATGAAACCTGTCATATTATAGTATAAAACCATGTAGTTGTCATTTCAAATTAATTATTTTAGGCGCGTAGGAGCTGGGGCCGCAGGGACCGGGGACGCGGCCCAAATATTCTGGCAAGCAGCGGCATGGGACCGTGAGTTATTTTCATGACACATCGAAAATCTTGAGGTCTAATACAAAGATTTGTACTTGAACAGGGGGTATTGAAAGTGCTGGAAATTAAGTTTCAGATGCTTACATTCAGAAAAAAAAATTCGACCCGCGAGAGGGACACCACTCCCATACCAATCCCATCTGCGGACCCAATATTCAGATCCTTCCTACGCGCCTGTATTTATCACTCATACTAAACTCTTACAATGATACCCTGTTCTAGCTGGCTTTGTCGAAGGATTGTATACTCTTACAATTTAGTCTGTGTTGTAACTCAAGATTATACACAAATTTATTCAGTTCACTTAGTTGAATTCATTCCTAATTAATATATCTACCTATTTTGGTCGAGCGGTTTATGACGCTGACTACAAAGCGTAACCCTTCAAAAAAGGAGTTGATTCAAGCCCAGCCACCATGTATCATTCTCGTATACCCCAGAGGTTCTCAAAATTCACGATTAAAAAATATCAAATGCATATATGCGCGTGCTCAATTTTTTGTCTTGTGGCGCCAGGGTTAGATCGTGAATTTTGATAGGCTCTGGGTATGGGAATGTCAAGTATGGGTAAACATAGAGTTGGAGATTGTGACTCTAGTACTGCATCTTGGGAGATACAACTTTCTGCTTATATGACTCCACATGTTGAAAAAGACGGAAAGAAAAAACAAATATAAAAACAAACAAAACTTGTATTTCAAAGACAGAATACAATCGACTGTTGTAAATCATCGCATGCCTTTGTTTATAAATCTATACTTGAGCAAATAATACAATATTCACAGAATATTATATCTATTTATTAGTACTATCATGTTTCACAACATAATCAACATTTATATAAAAATATACACTATTAAATAACAATATATGTTTTAAAACGTGGCACTATGGACGAATAAAACAACATCAGAAAAACATAAAGTGATAAAATCAACAACATTTCACACTATTCACTATAGGAAACAAATAAAACATGTATTAAAATAGCGGCACTAAATTCTATAAATTAGGAATTTCAACCAATTTATAAAGCCAATAAATAACGAGCATGGCAAGCGACCATTTGTTAAATATGCAAGCATGGTGCTATTACAGTAAAGTTCCGCTATTATGACCAGCAAAATCGATGGTCTTAATAGCTAAACGATCTTATCATAGGAGCCTTTTGGTTCACAAATTAAGCATTTTGGTATAATTTTTTGTAAAAAATCGCATGATTTTGAAATAACAGAAGTGGTCTAAATAGCAGAACCTTACTGTATAACAAATAATTAATTTCTTACTTGAATGAATGTACACATATGTCCCGTGACTTAAATATAAATTATATAAATATATGATTATATAAGAGACATTACAGAGAATGTAAGAAGTAGATGAAAATGACATTGTGTTTTTTGTTTCTGGTAGATTTACCAGATTTATTTGAATTCAATAGGTCATATTTCTATGCTAATAGCAATTTACAATAACATACAATTCCATATAAATAAATAATTATTTATGATGTAAAAGACAAAAATATATCACGTACAGTAATGTCTTTTGATGTTGTTATCAGTTAACAGTGTCAGCTCAAGATATATACATGTAAATCCACTGCAAAAGTAAACTTTGAAAAAAAAAATTCAATAAAGCAGCATAAAGATGAAGTCAATAAAACTCAACAAAATGACTTATTGAATAATGAAAATGAAGTAATTGTTTTAACAGTAGCCGATTAACAAGCACCGGGGTCATTTTATACAGTTAATTGAGGTAAAATTAATACATATAATGTAAAACATCAACACCTATAGCCTGTTCAATTACCCCGAACGTTCCAAAACGTTCTGTAACGTTACATTTGGAACTCCTCGGCCATTCACTAGGAATAATCTCGAACATAATTTTATTTATTTAGACGATTTTTTTGAAACTACCGGTGTTGAAGTAAACAAATATACAATCGTTTAGGCAATGAGTGATGTTTCGTTTTTAGTCCATAAATTTTGAAACATCACTCATTGCCTTAACGATCGTATATCTGTTTATTTGATTAGAATATTCGCAGCGAATGGTCGAGGAGTTCCGAATGTAACGTTACGGAACGTTTTGGAACGTTAAGGGTAATTGAACACGCTGCTAGGCATGAGGTAAGCTTAGATAATACCGTATAAAACTAACCTCCTCAACATGCTAAATAATAAGACTAGCCGGGTTGAGTCAAGTCAAAATACTTTATCGGCATAAACTAAGTTCATCGCCAAGAAAAACGTTGGCAGGATTTTACAAATAACGTATGTACAAAATCCAGATATGCCATGGTTTGTAAATATTTAGTACAATAAGTTCTTCTATAAAGACCCTCTTTGCAACTGCAAAATAATGCGAATTTGACGATTTTTAGGCCCTAAATGCTTAATTTACAGAGTACAATTTCCCTATTTTACGACCCTTAATTTTGATGTCCCTACTATAGGAACTTAATTTTATACACCTATTTATGGCATTTGAAATGATGCCATTTATCGATCAACTTCAGTTTCTGCTCTCAAATTACATTATGCCAAACCAGATGGCCTTCCTGTGATGGCCAGCTCAAATAGCATCGCCGACACAACATGCCGGTATCATTAATTGTGTGCAATAGGTAAATCCTTAATTGAAAACCGCTACTCGTTGTTACAAGACAATGAACTCACTGCACAGTATTCATTAAAACACTTATGTGTTATTTGAAGATCATCCATTCGTTTTAGTTCGAAATTTAATTCTCTGTGTGTAATGAACAAGTTCCAAACCTGACCACCTTTTAGTAGAATCGCAATAAAACTGTCTACACATTCAAGCACTATTGTTCGTTTCTCCCGGCTGTCAAATTGAATAATGACACGATGCCTGAGTACATGCATGTACATGTATGTTCTTCTTTAAGTAATTGCAACGTTGACTTAACAAGCGAGCATGAAACCATGATTTCGTCTGTTCCACTCGATCTTAACACACACTATCGGAGTACAAGTATCACGATGTAAGCTTAATTGATGAGTTAGGGGAACCATGTGTTATACACACATAGAAAATATCACATGTTCAATCCACCGGAGAGTTAAAGCCATGTTCACTAAATATATTAACATAATAATCTGCACCATTCCAGAGTACACTTATAAACATGAAAGTTATTGCAGCACAGTTGGCTGCCCATGAGTAATAAGACAACAATGCTAAACTTAGTGACACTAAACAGAATAACCAATTAAATCCATAATATGCAATTGCTTGGCCACTGAAAAATAGAATATTATACATTTTTATACAGGCGAATATTGTAATATAAGCATTTGGAGATGCTAGGCTATATACCGGGCCACCGTATATCGATGTTCACAATTCCCAGATAAGTTCAAGGTTAGCAAGACTTGGCGATGACAGTTCGAACCGTCATTAATGTCAAGGTTAAAGTGTGATTTCTAAATTAGTTCAGAGCGCCGCTAATCGAACTAAAAAAACAAATTTAAAATATGAGAGGAAAAATGTTCAAAGAAATTAACAGGCGCTAGTTGTACGTATTCGATTAACTTAATTGTGTCAAGTACACATTTAAAGAGGATCTTACCATGGTCCACCTATACAATTCATTATTTCAAATTTATCAGCAAGATATTTATAACTTGTAATTCTCTTTGGACAAACTATAACACTGACGATCAGAAAATATAATACCTGAAATCAGAGATCGGAAAAATATAGTTTTTGAGCAAATTAAGCAACACGCTTACAGGTTTGTCTATTTATTGTAAATTTTTATTTCAGTGTCTGTTATAGTGTTAAGAAAATGAATTCTAAATACTGTAAGACTGGTCATTCAATTCTGAAGTAAAAAGTCACAAAAATGCACAAACAATCATTCTTACCGTTGCTAGCGGGGTAGATTTCTATATAAGATCAACATCTTTTATAATTATATGTTAAATTGCATTAAAACCTAAAATGTTACTTCAGCATTATGACAGTTTTAGACCATTTAATACATTAGTTGAAATCTGTAAACGAACAGCATAAAATGGCGTGGACAGCACTAACTATGAGCAGTAAAGAATGTGATACTATTATTATCATGGATAGTATATTGACAGTTGTTTACTAGCATAAGTCCATGCCTCCTGACCACAATGCTGATCTATGTAGCATAATGTATAAAATGTTGACATTTAATAAAACAAAGTACACCTTCAGTTTATACAACGACGATAAAATTAAACTAAATTAAACAATCAACATGGACTGTAATGAATGCAATTTTGCTATAAGACAAACTTATATATCAGTATGTATTTCCCCTCTTTGTACTATGTTGATACTTGGGATAATAAAACTTAAAGTTGAGTTGAAGTTGTCAAACTTAAACTTAGAAAGCAAAAAGAAAAACGCAGCCTATTATATTGTTGAGAAGAATTTGGCAAGGAAGTAAAAAAATGGACGATTTACCGTATGAAGAAAGAAGAAACCAAATGGTACAGCATATAACCAAATCATGCTAAAACTAGGTGATTCATCTACGAATGATTTAAACCAATATTTAGATATTGACGTAGGGTACCATCGTACACTGAAATAATATATTGGTGTCATTGATAAAGAGATCATAAATTAATAATGCCACTATAAACTTGCCAGACGATAAATTTAATTACCAAAACATACTAATCCAAATAAACTAAGAAAATTATCTGTGTGAACAAACATAAATATGCCATATTTTAAAACTGTTTAACCCTCCTACCACTGATTCTAAATCACGTAGGTCAGTTGTGAGTCTTTGGCAAAAGTATGTACCCGGTAACTGATTACCAGCTAAATACAGAGATTTTAAAGCCTTTCCAAAAAAGGTATGAAGGTTAACTGGCAGCCATTATGACATATGCAATGTGTTGCTATGGTGTTAAACCCAATCAAAAATGTTTTTACGAGCATGGACTGCTTCAGCTAGGATTACAACCGATGAACCACAACAGAATCATGTCAATATTTCACATGGAATTCACTTTACTCACTATACAACTTTACTTGTTCAACATACATGTAATAGCATTATCGACAGTTCAGACGGGCTGTGAGTTCTGTGTTCTAACCCGACAAGCGTATTGCTCACTTCTGAAAGTAAAAACTTGACTAGCGATTGATGAACTCCCTCAATGAGCAAGTAGGTAACGAGTAAGTCTCTAACTTGAAGATAATTTAATGAACAAGGGTTATCGTAAAACCTTTAAACATGCACACTGTAGTCTTTTATGTTAAAACATTAGAGCCAATTACTACTTTCATGGTGAAGTCGTTTGAGCTTGTTTCAACAGTAATTTCTAGAAATCAAGTAATAGCTAAATCTGTATGACTATTTATTCAGAGTCTGGACAATGCAACAGACAAAGACCTTCAAGATTGTCAGACTATGCCTGACTATGTTGACTACACTATCAAGACGCATTGAACAAACACCGATTAAAGACTACATACCTAAATGTTAATAGAGATGGTAATATATGTATAAAGCATGATGTCATTTTATCATGATTATGCATTACAAGTGCATTTCTATATACTATTGCAGCTACAAGCACCGGCCCATTAGCTAATGCAAAAGCCACTTGGAAGATCATGCTGTTGTCAGGCAACCTGAAAAAATCATAACTGACATTGAGTTTGAAAAGTTAATATATTAATAGTTAAACT
The DNA here is from genome assembly GCA_025267735.1 of Mactra quadrangularis. Taxonomy (NCBI): domain Eukaryota; kingdom Metazoa; phylum Mollusca; class Bivalvia; order Venerida; family Mactridae; genus Mactra; species Mactra quadrangularis. Next base: position 48,134,160 of record CM046303.1, on the reverse strand, counting down.
GAATATACGTACACGGAGGATTGTAGTATGCGTTCCTCGCTAAAATATTTAAGTACATATTTATTATAAATGACAGCTATAACAAAATCGAAGTATTTATTCAAACATTGGCTTATTTAATCAAAGCATTGAAAGATCTGAAGTTGTTTAGATTAGAAATTATCGCGAACTTCTATTTCATTCCCAACCTTTGTTCCCATGAATGATTATTATCCGTCGGGTCGGTTATGAATATAATATACACAATTACAGTAAGGGAATAGACGAGAAGAACCGAAGCGCTACAAAATTTAGAAAAATAGCTTTTGTCTGTTCAAAAACAAATAAAAACGTAGTTATTTAATATATTACTCTCAAGAAAAGACAACTATCAAAATAAGAAGTTGTGAGCTGCACTCATGGTACAGAGATTGACATCACAATGGCTGTCTACCTGACTAAAATTAGGATAATCAATAATGAATTCATACCAAAGAAAAATGTATGTCAAAGCGTTGGTAAAGTAGCAGAAATCTAACATAAAGAACTCCCAGTCACGACTCCTGAAAAACAAGCATTATTTTCAGTGAAATTATTTGAAATACAACGAGAAAACAGAGGGACGTATTGTTATGAAGCACTTAAATTACACTGTTCACTTTCAAATAAATTATTATTGTCGGATACCCATTGTTGCTTATTCCGCTCCGGTCAACACAGTCATAAAAATCGTTATTCTCATAAGTCATATTCTATGTGGAGCGGAGCGGAAAGGCAACTGTAAGTATTCAATGATGTTGTGTGAAGTGTGAATTCAGTCAGTTTTTATACCATATTAAAATAATTAAGGATTCGGGTATAAAAACATATACTGTGTGATTGCAATCAGAGGATATGAGATAATAAAATCATAATCAATAGTATTAATGCTAGTAAGTTTTAAAATGCACAAGCATGATAAAACTTTTATAGATAATTATGGCAATCACTTTAAAACCAGAGAAATAATTAATTTACAAGCTTCATTAACTCTGTACGATGTGATCGACAATAAGCTGTCTGAATATAATGAGATTGGCATATAAAAAATCAAGAAAATTGAGTGATGCCAATCTGATTGAAACATATAACTCTGTGCTAGCATACTCGTCTGTGTTTCATGACATCGAATTTTAGATTCTTGAATGTAGCGGAGATTGGAGTGATGGTTTGAACACTCATAAATCTTAATACACAATAGTTTTAGCACAGGGATAGAATTGTCAGAAAAAATAACTTGCTGCTTCATATTTACCAAGAGTAACTTAACAGGGTTTGAAACAGTTGTGTTAGTTCCTTTAATCAATGGATTACTGTCGAATTATGTATATCAGATTAAAAAAGACATATTTACTTACCATTTTAATAATTCATTCATAACTTGTGCAAATGATTGTGCAGTTCTTTTTAAAACATTTTGAGTATGAAAAGAGCGCTACTCAAATATGGTATATAATAAAAGTATTAAAAAAGAAAAAAATAATGAGCTTGACATGTACCAGTTCCTTGTGGTCATTCTATACAACAACATGTATATCACTAACCAACTTCATCAACTTACCTATAGAGAAAGAATCTAGCTATCATCATTATAGGTGTAACTGTAGCATATATAAATGGTATCATCCAATGAGCCCACACTACACTGTGGGACAGTGCAATAATAGTTAGTGTTACTAATACAAATATACATTGTTCTAGTCGTCTTGATGGAGAAGGTTCCTCTTTAATCTCCTTAGTTTCCTGAAAGTAGTCCAAAACCATGATATCAGAACATGTTCAAGAATATAAGTATACGATATCGACTTAAAATTTTATCAGGAAGTTGAGAAAAAGATCTAAGGATCGAATACAGTGAAAATGTTGTAGGTATGAAAAATCAGTGTTTTTTAGTGTCATCACTGCAAATAACAAATGTAATATTCACAGATGTCAATGGTGCCATTAAGTTTCTCTAGTGGTCAACTGGAAACACAAGGGAGATAATATGTGTGTTCTTAGTATTCCAAACTCCTCACAGCAGTTATAGAAGTTATTTCCCTTTGTGTAAGTAAAGTACTAAAGTAGCAACGCGCGACGTAATCACTGTTAGGAGTTTGTGAGTACTCCTCACACTAATTGCATCACACGTTGATCGATAGATTCAATTTCTTTTATTAAAGGGAAGTAACCGTTCCGGGTAGTTTCGTCGTTGAAATACAATCGGTTTTCTCCCTTAATATTATTATGTAACATATTGCAAAGAATCGGCATCTGTGGTAATATGTCTGCTATATTACTAATGTAATTAATTTATTAATGCAGGTATCTAATCTATTTCATGCTGTATAAAAATCCGATTAAACACAAATCAGTTAATGAATAAAAGAAGTTAATATATCCTATTTGCATGAATTATTAACACTGTCTTTGTGATGAATTTCATATTTAGTACTGAATTCAGTATATGATTCGTGTTTATGCCCAAAAAAATGCTAATTGTTGTATGAAACCTTTAAGTTAAAATATACACTATTAGTAGTTTTTTTCTATCCAATATCATCCAATGGAGCAACTGACATCAGTATCGATAGAGACAAAGACTTTGTGTACAAGTAGTTTAGAGCAAATTTTGCCATTTCTTTATTATTTATTAACATAATTAATATGTAAACAATTTGCCGCACGTATCAATTTACTCCTACCAATAAGGCTATACATAAATAATTTATGCATACACATATTGTAGTATGCCCTCAGTTCATAACTAAATGTAAAAATGTAACTCATTAATGTACGTAAATTGATCAATACTTTATAATACGTATATATATACATACATATGTTTTAATACATTTATCGATTTATTATTCAGCTCTGTTATTTAATGCGCCTTTAACATTCAGTAACAAGCTTAAGTATTTAAACATGTATACATCTAAACACTGTATGTTTTACGTAAGTCTTTGAAATAATTAACTAATTTCAAAATTAGGTTTCATTTTCAATAGCCAGTTCACATATGTATTTCATATCTTTAAAGTCGGTTTTAGTTTACATTATTCAATAAAATAATCTATTTTATAGACTACGCAAACTAGTATAACAACAGGTAAATAACCAAGGAAGTAAACTAGAGTTGCACCCACTCATCGTCCAACAAACAAACATGTAACTTCCCTGTTTCATTGTCTAATTTTATATAATTCATTACGAATTTATGAGAAAACATTCATCAGTCAGTATATAAGACCTCATATTGTGATGTGATCTGAATACATACATCTCCATTCTTCTTATACTGATTTGGCTTATATGAGTGGTTATAACGCTGAACCGGAAAACTTAGAATAATTAACCAGTTTCGAAACCAATCCCAGTTTCACCACGTTGTTCATAATAACACGTAAAAACGAAACTATGTACATTTAACTGTTTACAAAAGGTGGTACAGGCGGAATTGTAGACTGACTGGTTACAGTTTATCGTGGGAGTATTTTGAGAATTCTTTTCACGATCAAAACATAAAAACTTGTAAAAAACCCACCGTTCTGTTTAAATTTAAACGAATCAACGGATAATAACTATTTATGTAATGTGACATGGTTTAAAGTAAAGTATTACTAAAATCTTAACAACTAAAGAAATAGGTCAGCTGTATAAATAACTACGAGTCTACAACAAAAACATTACCTTATCTTTCTGTTTAACTTTATTTTTCTGCTCCAATTTATTCCTACGTTCAGATCGATCTTTCTGTTCAGAGTTCACTTGGACACACTTCTTGTCTTCCATGTTTGACACTTCATATTAAACACCGAGGCTATAGAAATTCATGTACACGGTTTATATTTACAACCCCTGCGTACTAAACTTGTATAATTGATTTATCATATTCTTTTTGAATACCTCATTTACTACCAGTTGTATTATTCAGTACATAGAGTGTATATGTATTTAAAGCTCAGTTATTCGTCCTTCACCGAATTTCTATACTGCATATTCACTTTATATCTGTCGACCACTACAAAATAGCAATTAGCAAACGTAAGAGTTTTAAACCTTACAAAACGTAACGCGCTACGCTAGCAGCTCAACTGTCCGGAGCTTTTTTTATTAATTCACCTTCTAAATGAACTAAATACTGAACTGTGTATTCATATACATTACATATACATGTAAAATGTACACTGGGCCACGTGTTTGCTGTTCACCTCTACATAATAAGCAATATCTGTTTTGTAGTCAATAATGAATACAGCTTACTTAGGAGCAAGTCTAGAGTGTTTTCCGATGATAGCTAGATATAAAGAGTTCTTTCTGTATTTATCATACATAAGTCAATATTTCTTCCACACTTATACGTAAAACGCGGAGTTATTCAAGTCCGAAAAGCTGAACGTAGACTGTAGCTCAGCTTATAATATTCGGAACACCTCGACCATTCATTGAAATAAATCTCGATAGGATTCGCGGGAGTCCACCAATAAAATAGCCTATATACATGTGCTACGTCTCTACTTTGCTTCGCGTATGTAGCAAAAATATATTATATTATGAGATATTTTTGCTACATATGCGAGGAAAAGCAGAGGGGTAGCAAGGGCGGATCCATGATTTTTGCTAGGGGGTCCGAACTTTTCTAGGGGGGTCCGAACCTCGAATCACAACCACATTATACACATTTTGCAGACAAAATGCAACATATTGATAATAAAAACTACATAATCCTTAAATCTATGTTAAGCACCGAGAAAAATTGCTTCATGCTACTTAAAAAATGACTTACAAGCAATAAAAAACTAATGGACAGGGACATTTTCCAAATTCTAGGGGGGTCCGAACCCTCCTGACCCCCCGCTGGATCCGCCTATGGGTAGCACATGAATAAATCTTCACTATAATAAACACTTATCGTTTAACTTTCTGTAATGAGCAAACTTTTTGTAAAGCCGAAACACGAAGTTCTTATCGCACCGATTAACTGATTTCATTGAAATTTTAAAGGAAAGTTTTGGCTCATAAAAGCGTTGTTGAACCTCATTTTTCACAACCCGTGTTTTTCACAACTTGTGATAAACACGTACGCATTTTTCACAACTTGTGTAAAAAACACGTTAGCATACAAAATTCATACAAGCATAGAAACGCATTTTTCACAACTTCAAATGTGACGAAAAAAGTGATTGAAAAACTTAAGTTTTATGGTATTAACGCATTTTTCACACATGTAATTTTTTAGTAGTAGTTTTTTTTAATGAGGTTCAAAGTTTGTTACAACCCGTTTTGTAATAATAACCCGAATTGTAATAATTATTACATAACGGGTTATTACAAACATACAGACGCATTTTGTATAAAACCCGAAATGTAATAAAGTGTCTAGTTGTATTAGTTTGATTATAAAATATAGTTTAATACTTTAAAATAATAGTAAAGAACGAAAATAATGCTAAACGAGCAAACATTAATTCTCAAATAGACCAAATACTTACATTTTGCCATGTTAATTTGAAGATTTCGACAGAAAAACAAGTTGTCATATTTTATTGCAAACGAGTTATTACAAAATTGGCTCAACTTACCAACCCGTTAATAATAAATCTTTAATATAATTAGAGTTTTTATAACAAAACAGGTTGTAATAAACGTGGAAAAAACCACGATCGTATTTTTACAGGTTGTGAAAAACACGGTTTGTGAAAAATGAGGTTCAACGTTAAACCTCATATTTCACAGAACGCGTTTTTCACAACCTGTGAAAAACACGTTTGTGAAAAACGAGGTTCAAAATGGCAACTTTGCTTAATATGTATAGGTTATTAAACAGGGCAAGTGTGCCTTAAGGAAGATATCGGCACACTTGCTTAGGTATTGGCCCGAGGGCTTTAGCAAGTTTCACAAGTTGTGAAAAACACGGGTTGTGAAAAATGAGGTTCAACAATGCTTCCATAACGAGCATAGGGCAGTTGCTAGCGACAATATAGGTGTTTTCACATCGAATTGTTGTTTGCCACTGTACATTGGTGTGATCAAGTGCAAGTTACGCGCACATTTATTGTTACTTCTATATTTATTGAGGGAAGCTCTTACGAAACCCCTGTGCTCCGTAACGGCTATTTTGCGTAACAAGTATTTCACATGCTATATGATATAATTTATGGAAGAAACAAACTGTTTTTGTTTTCGATATTCCTCTTTTGATCGCTTGAGCATGTTAAAAGCAAAATTAGGCCTTAGCACTAACAGTTACGGTATGTGTGTAAGAAAAACATATTTAAGTGCAGGTACAGGATGAAGCATAAATCTGAAAAATTTGTGATGGATGACTTTCAGATTTTCAATTTTACAATTAATCTTACTTCCATTGACTCATTTATTTAAGTGGAAAGAAAAATGTTGATGTTTCTTTCATTAAGAATAAAAATTCATTTCGTTACGGAGCATAGTGAGCTTGTTACGGAACATAAATTGAAATAATAACGATTAACGTGATTACTGAATTAATTTGAATGCATTTCACATTATCACAATACTTTTACTACATAAACAGACTAACTGAACGTTTTCCAGGCTTATACATGTATGATGAAAATTGATGAAAATTGTTGGGTCCGTGAAGATTTACATATTTGACACACCTGAATGTGTTTCAAATTCATAACAAAACAATACTTGTGAAACTAATTTATACAAAATTATGATCATAACAACAATACAGAACATATAATCTATTTATTTCCAGGGTTGCCCGCAAGACTGAAGTAAGATATTTGGATTAAAGAGCGAGTTACTACAGTCTTGAGAGCAACCCTCCTTTTATATGATATACTTTAATGTAATTATGTACCTTTCATGTTTTATGAACTAAACTTTTCTACGATCTTTATTCCGCCTACTACAACATAAAATTAGGCTTCGTTCAGCCATTGGTAGAATCCAAGTATTGATGGTTTAAAGTTATATCTCCATAAAAATTATGTTATAAAGTAATGTACGGTCTAATACATGTACAGCTTAAAGTAACCATAATAAACGTAAACATAACACTATACATTTTAAAATATTCATAAGATTATATATCTCAATATGTCAATGCCACCTCTTAATACGTAAATACATGTATGTATAATATAAAATAAAAATATATATTAAAAAATAAAATATAAAAATAAAAATTTATGCATTTGCTAGGTTTCGAACCAGCGACCTCTTGAACTTTTCATGTCATATGCTTATTTCCTATCCTTCCCTTTAGCCGACTGAGCTATTTGGGTCCTAAAAAACAGAGCCTGTAATAATCGTTAAATACTGTAAAAAGGACATTAAATATGGGGAAGATAATTTTGGAAGATGAATCCTCAATTTAGTGAGTTGTTATCAAATACAAATAAACTGCACTATCAAATTAAAAAAGCAATTAAATTGTGGTTGGTAAAAAAAGTATTAATGATAGTTATGAAATTTCAAGTAAAATAATCCCATGTACGATTTATTTGACATACTAAGTAATTATGCACAGCGCTATTATTTAACTGAAAACCTTGTAATTAATATTTTGTATATAGACCCATAGACGTTCTTGTAAGAAACAGAACAGTTTTGTCTGTTCACTTTGTCAAGCGTTTTTGGCGAAGCATTTTACTGGCTCTGGTCGTTCCCAAACACCAAGTCATTCCTTTTTCTTAGAGAAGGGAAATTTGGCATGGTTACCAGAGCTGTTGATGTTTTGCTAGTACTTGGTCAAACGCTTTGTTTTCTGCGTTCGTCATCGTGAGATGACGAAACAACCTGCATGAGTCGTGTATGTGGTCGCACGATCATGGCGCTCTATCCTGTCTCGCCACCCTATATTTAATGAAATAACTATATTGAAAACGATTTAATATTTCTTTCATCTTGAAAAAAATATTAATGAATACATGTACACTTTAAAATGGATTAATTTGCTATGTCCATTTCATACAATTCTGTACTTATTACCCTTTCGAAAAATTCATAATGTTTTAAATCCAACCTCCTATAATCGAAGACAGGAAGAGTGCCATGGTCAAAATGCAGAATTATGATAAACAAAAATATATTCAAAAATACATAAAATGAATTTCTACGAACCCGGGTCACGTCAGTTTAATGCATTGCTTCTCATATTTAAAATATGCAAACAATATGAAACCATTAAAATAGTTTTGTCGGAAAAATATTGGCATTTTGAGAGAGGTCGATCGAGGAAGTTATAACTTTACCATCAGACTTACCTCGGCGATCTTCTATGCAGATAAATCTCGGATATCATAAGGTGAAAAAGTAGATCTACGAAGTTAGTTTCTGTAGTAATGTAGTCTGAACTGCACAGAAATACGACGTGTGAGACGTTGTTCTGATGTGATGATGAGATAAACGTGTAACAAGGTTATCATTAAATGCTGACATGCAAATGACAAATGGACGTGTTTCTTTGTATATAGAGACAGTCCAGGGCCATTTGCTATGACTTCTGAATGTTGTTTGTATAGCTAATTAGTAATCTAGCATACACATTTTTTAATAATATTGATTTTACACGTCGATGTATAAACAACTTGCCAGGGAGTTAATCGTCCGACCTTATAGACTGGTAGTATTTCTACAACGTCTGATTTCCGAGGTATATATTCGTAGATGATCGCCGAGGTTGTTCCAAATGATAACTTAGTCAAAAATTTCAAATATTATCGGTCGTTTTCAGTTCCTCTGTTTGGTTAACATGTGGTATTGTATTTTATTTCGTATTCACGGTTCCATGTTCTAACAGAAACCAACATCTTATTATAGTTTATAATAATACATTTTAATATATCATGCTTGTTTGTTTGATTGTTTGTTGGTTTTAACGCCGTGGCAACACATTGTATAGGTCATATGACGACGGTCAGTCAACCTACTCACTCCTCCTGGAAAGGTTAAATCTCTGGATTTAGCTTTTAACCAACTACTAAGTACACACATCGTCAGAAACTGACAACTGCCCTACATAATTAAAAATCATTGGTAGGAGGGAGAATAGCCGTAGGAAGGCTTGGACTAGCTATTTAGGGGCGCTTGTCTATTTCAGAGACATGATTTGTTATCCATTGTTGTTCACTGTCCAAACAATGCAGTTTTGGCTGCTCAACTAATATTGTTTTACCTGAGTTCCTACGAATTGTGAGAAAATAGGTTGAATTATATTCTGTGGAAATGAGGAATATTTTAAATGAAAAAGAATGACTTTTTATCATTATTGTTTTATCATTATATTTATAATGTAGATCTACAATGTTATAAAGATATCTTACGTTTATATAAAAAATGTCCTCTTTATCAGTATGATTGTAGGTTTATTTCCTGAGTTGCTCGCAAGACTGAAGTAAGAGCTTTGGATTAAAGAGCGAGTTACTTCAGTCTTGAGAGCAACCCACCTTTTATATGATATACTTTAATGTAATTATGTACCTTTCATGTTTTATGAACTAAAATGTTCTACGATCTTTATTCCGCCTACTACAGCATAAAATTAGGCATCGTTCAGCCATTGGTAAAATCCAAGTATTGATGGTTTAAAGTTATATCTCCATAAAAATTTCGTTATAAAGTAATGTACGGTCTAATACATGTACAGCTTAAAGTAACCACAATAAACGTAAACATAACACTATACATTTTAAAATATTCATAAGATTATATATCTCAATATGTCAATGCTACCTCTTAATACGTAAATACATGTATGTATAATATAAAATAAAAATATATATTAAAAAATAAAATATAAAAATAAAAATTTATGCATTTGCTAGGTTTCGAACCAGCGACCTCTTGAACTTTTCATGTCATATGCTTATTTCCTATCCTTCCCTTTAGCCGACTGAGCTATTTGGGTCCTAAAAAACAGAGCCTGTAATAATCGTTAAATACTGTAAAAAGGACATTAAATATGGGGAAGATAATTTTGGAAGATGAATCCTCAATTTAGTGAGTTGTTATCAAATACAAATAAACTGCACTATCAAATTAAAAAAAGCAATTAAATTGTGGTTGGTAAAAAAAGTATTAATGATAGTTATGAAATTTCAAGTAAAATAATCCCATGTACGATTTATTTGACATACTAAGTAATTATGCACAGCGCTATTATTTAACTGAAAACCTTGTAATTAATATTTTGTATATAGACCCATAGACGTTCTTGTAAGAAACAGAACAGTTTTGTCTGTTCACTTTGTCAAGCGTTTTTGGCGAAGCATTTTACTGGCTCTGGTCGTTCCCAAACACCAAGTCATTCCTTTTTCTTAGAGAAGGGAAATTTGGCATGGTTACCAGAGCTGTTGATGTTTTGCTAGTACTTGGTCAAACGCTTTGTTTTCTGCGTTCGTCATCGTGAGATGACGAAACAACCTGCATGAGTCGTGTATGTGGTCGCACGATCATGGCGCTCTATCCTGTCTCGCCACCCTATATTTAATGAAATAACTATATTGAAAACGATTTAATATTTCTTTCATCTTGAAAAAAATATTAATGAATACATGTACACTTTAAAATGGATTAATTTGCTATGTCCATTTCATACAATTCTGTACTTATTACCCTTTCGAAAAATTCATAATGTTTTAAATCCAACCTCCTATAATCGAAGACAGGAAGAGTGCCATGGTCAAAATGCAGAATTATGATAAACAAAAATATATTCAAAAATACATAAAATGAATTTCTACGAACCCGGGTCACGTCAGTTTAATGCATTGCTTCTCATATTTAAAATATGCAAACAATATGAAACCATTAAAATAGTTTTGTCGGAAAAATATTGGCATTTTGAGAGAGGTCGATCGAGGAAGTTATAACTTTACCATCAGACTTACCTCGGCGATCTTCTATGCAGATAAATCTCGGATATCATAAGGTGAAAAAGTAGATCTACGAAGTTAGTTTCTGTAGTAATGTAGTCTGAACTGCACAGAAATACGACGTGTGAGACGTTGTTCTGATGTGATGATGAGATAAACGTGTAACAAGGTTATCATTAAATGCTGACATGCAAATGACAAATGGACGTGTTTCTTTGTATATAGAGACAGTCCAGGGCCATTTGCTATGACTTCTGAATGTTGTTTGTATAGCTAATTAGTAATCTAGCATACACATTTTTTAATAATATTGATTTTACACGTCGATGTATAAACAACTTGCCAGGGAGTTAATCGTCCGACCTTATAGACTGGTAGTATTTCTACAACGTCTGATTTCCGAGGTATATATTCGTAGATGATCGCCGAGGTTGTTCCAAATGATAACTTAGTCAAAAATTTCAAATATTATCGGTCGTTTTCAGTTCCTCTGTTTGGTTAACATGTGGTATTGTATTTTATTTCGTATTCACGGTTCCATGTTCTAACAGAAACCAACATCTTATTATAGTTTATAATAATACATTTTAATATATCATGCTTGTTTGTTTGATTGTTTGTTGGTTTTAACGCCGTGGCAACACATTGTATAGGTCATATGACGACGGTCAGTCAACCTACTCACTCCTCCTGGAAAGGTTAAATCTCTGGATTTAGCTTTTAACCAACTACTAAGTACACACATCGTCAGAAACTGACAACTGCCCTACATAATTAAAAATCATTGGTAGGAGGGAGAATAGCCGTAGAAAGGCTTGGACTAGCTATTTAGGGGCGCTTGTCTATTTCAGAGACATGATTTGTTATCCATTGTTGTTCACTGTCCAAACAATGCAGTTTTGGCTGCTCAACTAATATTGTTTTACCTGAGTTCCTACGAATTGTGAGAAAATAGGTTGAATTATATTCTGTGGAAATGAGGAATATTTTAAATGAAAAAGAATGACTTTTTATCATTATTGTTTTATCATTATATTTATAATGTAGATCTACAATGTTATAAAGATATCTTACGTTTATATAAAAAATGTCCTCTTTATCAGTATGATTGTAGGTTTATTTCCTGAGTTGCTCGCAAGACTGAAGTAAGAGCTTTGGATTAAAGAGCGAGTTACTTCAGTCTTGAGAGCAACCCACCTTTTATATGATATACTTTAATGTAATTATGTACCTTTCATGTTTTATGAACTAAAATGTTCTACGATCTTTATTCCGCCTACTACAGCATAAAATTAGGCATCGTTCAGCCATTGGTAAAATCCAAGTATTGATGGTTTAAAGTTATATCTCCATAAAAATTTCGTTATAAAGTAATGTACGGTCTAATACATGTACAGCTTAAAGTAACCACAATAAACGTAAACATAACACTATACATTTTAAAATATTCATAAGATTATATATCTCAATATGTCAATGCTACCTCTTAATACGTAAATACATGTATGTATAATATAAAATAAAAATATATATTAAAAAATAAAATATAAAAATAAAAATTTATGCATTTGCTAGGTTTCGAACCAGCGACCTCTTGAACTTTTCATGTCATATGCTTATTTCCTATCCTTCCCTTTAGCCGACTGAGCTATTTGGGTCCTAAAAAACAGAGCCTGTAATAATCGTTAAATACTGTAAAAAGGACATTAAATATGGGGAAGATAATTTTGGAAGATGAATCCTCAATTTAGTGAGTTGTTATCAAATACAAATAAACTGCACTATCAAATTAAAAAAAGCAATTAAATTGTGGTTGGTAAAAAAAGTATTAATGATAGTTATGAAATTTCAAGTAAAATAATCCCATGTACGATTTATTTGACATACTAAGTAATTATGCACAGCGCTATTATTTAACTGAAAACCTTGTAATTAATATTTTGTATATAGACCCATAGACGTTCTTGTAAGAAACAGAACAGTTTTGTCTGTTCACTTTGTCAAGCGTTTTTGGCGAAGCATTTTACTGGCTCTGGTCGTTCCCAAACACCAAGTCATTCCTTTTTCTTAGAGAAGGGAAATTTGGCATGGTTACCAGAGCTGTTGATGTTTTGCTAGTACTTGGTCAAACGCTTTGTTTTCTGCGTTCGTCATCGTGAGATGACGAAACAACCTGCATGAGTCGTGTATGTGGTCGCACGATCATGGCGCTCTATCCTGTCTCGCCACCCTATATTTAATGAAATAACTATATTGAAAACGATTTAATATTTCTTTCATCTTGAAAAAAATATTAATGAATACATGTACACTTTAAAATGGATTAATTTGCTATGTCCATTTCATACAATTCTGTACTTATTACCCTTTCGAAAAATTCATAATGTTTTAAATCCAACCTCCTATAATCGAAGACAGGAAGAGTGCCATGGTCAAAATGCAGAATTATGATAAACAAAAATATATTCAAAAATACATAAAATGAATTTCTACGAACCCGGGTCACGTCAGTTTAATGCATTGCTTCTCATATTTAAAATATGCAAACAATATGAAACCATTAAAATAGTTTTGTCGGAAAAATATTGGCATTTTGAGAGAGGTCGATCGAGGAAGTTATAACTTTACCATCAGACTTACCTCGGCGATCTTCTATGCAGATAAATCTCGGATATCATAAGGTGAAAAAGTAGATCTACGAAGTTAGTTTCTGTAGTAATGTAGTCTGAACTGCACAGAAATACGACGTGTGAGACGTTGTTCTGATGTGATGATGAGATAAACGTGTAACAAGGTTATCATTAAATGCTGACATGCAAATGACAAATGGACGTGTTTCTTTGTATATAGAGACAGTCCAGGGCCATTTGCTATGACTTCTGAATGTTGTTTGTATAGCTAATTAGTAATCTAGCATACACATTTTTTAATAATATTGATTTTACACGTCGATGTATAAACAACTTGCCAGGGAGTTAATCGTCCGACCTTATAGACTGGTAGTATTTCTACAACGTCTGATTTCCGAGGTATATATTCGTAGATGATCGCCGAGGTTGTTCCAAATGATAACTTAGTCAAAAATTTCAAATATTATCGGTCGTTTTCAGTTCCTCTGTTTGGTTAACATGTGGTATTGTATTTTATTTCGTATTCACGGTTCCATGTTCTAACAGAAACCAACATCTTATTATAGTTTATAATAATACATTTTAATATATCATGCTTGTTTGTTTGATTGTTTGTTGGTTTTAACGCCGTGGCAACACATTGTATAGGTCATATGACGACGGTCAGTCAACCTACTCACTCCTCCTGGAAAGGTTAAATCTCTGGATTTAGCTTTTAACCAACTACTAAGTACACACATCGTCAGAAACTGACAACTGCCCTACATAATTAAAAATCATTGGTAGGAGGGAGAATAGCCGTAGGAAGGCTTGGACTAGCTATTTAGGGGCGCTTGTCTATTTCAGAGACATGATTTGTTATCCATTGTTGTTCACTGTCCAAACAATGCAGTTTTGGCTGCTCAACTAATATTGTTTTACCTGAGTTCCTACGAATTGTGAGAAAATAGGTTGAATTATATTCTGTGGAAATGAGGAATATTTTAAATGAAAAAGAATGACTTTTTATCATTATTGTTTTATCATTATATTTATAATGTAGATCTACAATGTTATAAAGATATCTTACGTTTATATAAAAAATGTCCTCTTTATCAGTATGATTGTAGGTTTATTTCCTGAGTTGCTCGCAAGACTGAAGTAAGAGCTTTGGATTAAAGAGCGAGTTACTTCAGTCTTGAGAGCAACCCACCTTTTATATGATATACTTTAATGTAATTATGTACCTTTCATGTTTTATGAACTAAAATGTTCTACGATCTTTATTCCGCCTACTACAGCATAAAATTAGGCATCGTTCAGCCATTGGTAAAATCCAAGTATTGATGGTTTAAAGTTATATCTCCATAAAAATTTCGTTATAAAGTAATGTACGGTCTAATACATGTACAGCTTAAAGTAACCACAATAAACGTAAACATAACACTATACATTTTAAAATATTCATAAGATTATATATCTCAATATGTCAATGCTACCTCTTAATACGTAAATACATGTATGTATAATATAAAATAAAAATATATATTAAAAAATAAAATATAAAAATAAAAATTTATGCATTTGCTAGGTTTCGAACCAGCGACCTCTTGAACTTTTCATGTCATATGCTTATTTCCTATCCTTCCCTTTAGCCGACTGAGCTATTTGGGTCCTAAAAAACAGAGCCTGTAATAATCGTTAAATACTGTAAAAAGGACATTAAATATGGGGAAGATAATTTTGGAAGATGAATCCTCAATTTAGTGAGTTGTTATCAAATACAAATAAACTGCACTATCAAATTAAAAAAAGCAATTAAATTGTGGTTGGTAAAAAAAGTATTAATGATAGTTATGAAATTTCAAGTAAAATAATCCCATGTACGATTTATTTGACATACTAAGTAATTATGCACAGCGCTATTATTTAACTGAAAACCTTGTAATTAATATTTTGTATATAGACCCATAGACGTTCTTGTAAGAAACAGAACAGTTTTGTCTGTTCACTTTGTCAAGCGTTTTTGGCGAAGCATTTTACTGGCTCTGGTCGTTCCCAAACACCAAGTCATTCCTTTTTCTTAGAGAAGGGAAATTTGGCATGGTTACCAGAGCTGTTGATGTTTTGCTAGTACTTGGTCAAACGCTTTGTTTTCTGCGTTCGTCATCGTGAGATGACGAAACAACCTGCATGAGTCGTGTATGTGGTCGCACGATCATGGCGCTCTATCCTGTCTCGCCACCCTATATTTAATGAAATAACTATATTGAAAACGATTTAATATTTCTTTCATTTTGAAAAAAATATTAATGAATACGTGTACACTTTAAAATGGATAAATTTGCTATGTCCATTTCATACAATTCTGTACTTATTACCCTTTCGAAAAATTCGTAATGTTTTAAATCCAACCTCCTATAATCGAAGACAGGAAGAGTGCCATGGTCAAAATGCAGTATTATGATAAACAAAAATATATTCAAAAATACATAAAATGAATTTCTACGAACCCGGGTCACGTCAGTTTAATGCATTGCTTCTTATATTTAAAATATGCAAACAATATGAAACCATTAAAATAGTTTTGTCGGAAAAATATTGGCATTTTGAGAGAGGTCGATCGAGGAAGTTATAACTTTACCATCGGACTTACCTCGGCGATCTTCTATGCAGATAAATTTCGGATATCATAAGGTGAAAAAGTAGATCTACGAAGTTAGTTTCTGTAGTAATGTAGTCTGAACTGCACAGAAATACGACGTGTGAGACGTTGTTCTGATGTGATGATGAGATAAACGTGTAACAAGTTTATTATTAAATGCTGACATGAAAATGACAAATGGACGTGTTTCTATGTATATAGAAACAGTCTAGGGCCTTTTTCTATGACTTCTGAATGTTGTTTTTTAGCTAATTAGTAAACAACAGGTCGTAATCTAGGTCATGCGTGTTATTGTACTTTAAATAATGGACTTTTCTACTATATAGGTGAATACGTTGATGCATGAACAGCATTTTGCTGATTTAAACACACCACTTTGATATTCAATGTTTATTTTAAATATTGTATATCTTCTTTGTAAATGTTTTATAAACATGTGTATTAAAACAAGTGTAAACAAACCAAACTATAAAATTGTATGAATAATTCACCCCTAATTATTGGTGTGTAATTAAACTGGCCATACTTATATACGCAATGTTTACGTGGACGACCTGTAGCATACAATTTTTCGGCGTAGCTGTCTAAGCTGGATTTTGATCTACATTTCTGTATAATGACGTCTGTCTGGGATTTCGGAAATCCGCCGTTCTATTGGATGATTTTATAAGCACTGAAAATGACGTACGGTGGAAACAGAGAAAATCCCCTCTTCGATTGGATGGCCCTGACACGCGCGAAAAAATAAAGGCCACACTATTGTAATGCAGTGTTTTACGAAATTTTGCTTCGTTCGTAGATTATTTCTTTTTGGGTAGACTTTTATTGCTTTACAAAGTGTTTTTTTATATTGTAACAATAAAAAGTTACGTGTCAAACACAATATTTTATGGGTAAAATGAATTACGTCTCCAGATGTGAACCGGTTTCTAGTAAAAAGTCTGACATATTACCCAATAATTATTAAGTTAGCCTCACTACGTCCAGTTTCCGGGGTTTACACTTTGAGAGTCACAGCTCCACATATATTTATTAATCCGCAGAGTTATTGGTACGTAACTTTTAAGGTTCTGGAACTGTAACTAACTTCGGTAAACTTCGACACTCGATACAATCCGGTTTTCCCCGATTACCTATCTTCGTCAAGTTTCGTAATTGCTATTTTTAGAAATTTTCACCACGTGACGTGGGTTTTTCCAGAAGTCATAGGGTTACGCATTTTCCGAAAATGGCGAAACCAGACGCTCTACAGCGTGATCGTAGTTAGTTATCGTAAAAATAATGGTTTATCGACATAAAAACAATGAAAAGCCGTAGTGGATCATAACTTTTGCGTTGATTCTGTTTGTACAGGTGTAAAATACATTTTTTTCATCTATTTTGCGATGTAAATTGGGTATGACTGAACTACGAAATGGAGATTTTGAGGCGAAATGGACGAAATGGAGAATTTGGGGCAAAATGGGGTTTTGATTGTTTAATCTATTTTGTGTACTGAAAATGAACAAAGGTAAAATAAACTACACAAATATCGATAAACTGGAAAGAATGTTTAACTTATATTGATTTATTGCCGAATTCCCACAAATAATCGTACCAAAGTCAGCATATAAAGACAAAATCGTTGCACATTTTCTGTTTTTAATATCATCATATTCTAATTATAAAAAAAACAATACAATAAACAGCATAATTTGAAAGCTAAGGCACATAATATGCCAACATTACTAACTCTAGTGTCCAACTGTTAGTGCAAAAAACGACAACAGCAGAAAACATAGCTGGTACAAGTTTAATCCCCAAATAGTCCCCTCAAGCTTGCCAAAACGCAATGGAGAGAAGGTTTTTATATGATAATGCAGAGTTTAACATACATTTTCCATCTCAAATACCAATTTTAGATGATATATTTGTATAAAGTAGTATTATTTGTAATTGACCATTTTGACGTTATTTTTCTCTATAAAATCTCTTGCAGTTTCAGTACAGTAATCTCATACAAATTCTTACAAAAAAATTTAAAAACGGTAAAATTTCTTAAATTTTTAATTATATGGGCAGTTAATACTGCAGAAAATTTTAAAACTAGTTGCATGTGTCTAACTAACTTCTAACTTGAGATATTTGCTTTTAAATATAGGGTAAATTTTTTAACAATCTCAAAAACTCGGATTTTTGCTTGGGGGTACATGTATGCAAATCTCTGTATTTTTATATGTATTTGTCCAAAGTGTAACCTGGTTGCTCTGATTTGTCATTACATGACTGTATAACAAGAAAATGAATTAAAACTTGGAAATAAAACAGCAGAATTTGAAAAAAAAAAGTTCTTTCACTTTTTGTCCCAGCACAATTTACGGTCTTTCTGAAAATCAAGGGCCACGTTATAAAAATGCACATAACTTAAGTTACAATCGGTAAATTTCTTTAAAATTTCAGCATTTAATGTCTTTAATAGTATAGATTCAAGAAACAATATCAGTATAAGAATTGTGGAAGGTCACCATTACAGTTCCAGAACCTTAAGAATAAATTCATAATTTCTGTTTTGTAGCATTAATGAATAGGTTTTCACAATGCAATTTTCAAAAATCTTCTTGTCTGAAACTACTAGGCCTAGAGCTTTCATATTTGGTATATAACATCATCTAGAGGTCCTCCATCACAGTTGTTCAAATTATGCCCCTGGGTCAAAATTGACCCCACCCCATGAATCACAATATTACATTGAATTATATAAGGAAAAGTTCAAACAACATCTTCTCTTGAACCGCTTATGATAATTTGCCCAAACTCAACAGGAATGGTCCGTGGGTGGTTCCCTACCAAAATTGTTCAAATAGGTCTGATTGGTTGGATAAGTAGGTCACTGGGTCAAAAAATAGGTTTTAACATTAGTGGTCCTCTGTAAATGGCTCTTCTGTGACCTTTGACCTTTTCCTCAGGTGAGCACCCAGGGCCATTTGGGCCCTCTTGTTTTTAAATCGACGCCGTTTGTCTTTTTTAAAGACATTTCTTGTTTTAGATAATATTGATTTTACACGTCGATGTATAAACAATAATAGTACTACTTGCCAGGAAGTTATTAGCCGGACCTTATAACCTGGTTGTATTTCTACTACGTCTGATTTCCGAGGTACATCTTCGTAGATGATCGACGAGGTTGTTCCGAATGATACTCTAGATGTGGTCAATGTTTTGTTGTAGACCCCAATGACGTCATTTTTACAATAATAATAGTAATGAGCGCCATAAGCGCTCGTTACAACATAGATGTGATTATTATTCTATCTTTTATACGTTCAAAATATCGTTTTGTACAGATCGTTAAATATGTAGAGGTTATTTAACAGGGCAATCGTGCCTTAAGGAAGATATCGGCACACTTGCTTAGGTATTGGCTTGAGGGCTTTAGCCCGAGAGCTAATTCCGAGGAAAGTGTGCCGATATCGACTTAAGGCACACTTGCCTTGTTTCATAACATTTTTATTGCATATGTTGACCAATGCATGTAATGATGATTTTTCTACAACAAAAATTCAATTTTTTTCTCGACGTAACGCGCTATTTTGCAGGTTGACGTTACGTCACATGTATTGTTTGTTTTTCCAAAGCCGAAACGTTGGAATCTAATGAATGCTTGTTATAAAACGTAAGTCTGGTTGTTGATTATCTCATTAATTTTCAATATGAAAAAAACAAACGTCGTAAAATTGAATAGCTTCTTGTTGAGAATTTCACGTGCGGAAAGTCTGCGGTTGTATAACTGCAGGTGCGTAATGACCGGAAGTTGCCTTAATATCAATTTTTGGCACACTAGGAAGTGAGCCAAATATCGATATTTTGGCACACTTGCTCAATACGTAGAGGTTATTAAACAGGGCAAGTGTGCCTTAAGGAAGATATCGGCACACTTGCTTAGGTATTGGCCCGATGGCTAATGCCGAGGAAAGAGTGCCGATATCGACTTAAGGCACACTTGCCCTGTTTCATAACCTTTTTATTGCATATGTTGATCAATGCATGTAATGACGATTTTTCTACAACAAAAGTAGATCTACACTAGCTTTTTCTCGGCGTAACGCGCTATCTTGCACGTTGACGTTACGTCACATGTTTTGTTTTTTCAACGCCAAAACGTTGAAATCTAATGAACGCTTGTTATAAAACGTAATTCTGGTTGTTGATTATCTCATTCATTTTTTATATGAAACAACACACGTCGTAAAATTGAATAGCTTCTTGTTGCTAATTACGTACGAATTTAACGTGCGGAAAGTCTATCGTTGTTAAACTGCAGGTGCGTATTGACCAGAAGTTGCCTCAATATCGATTTTTGGCACACTAGGAAGTGAGCCAAATATCGATATTTTGGCACACTTGCTCAATACTGGAATGTATTGCCTACATTGAGACTATATTGGCGCAGTTTCTCGTCGATTTTGTTACTATTTATAGTAACATATGCAATAATGGAATATATTGACCGCCTCGAGGTTTTATCGGCACACTTTCACAGCATTTTTGTTACTATCCATGCAAAATATAAATTCCAGTATTAAGCGAAAATAAAAAATCTGACAATGAAATCTGTACCTCTGAAATTGACCACTGTGTTACAATTCACAAGATATAACTCACTAATATCAAATGTTTGCATGATAAACATACAATGATTTTTACTTTTATATATCAATTATCTATGCTGTAATCATATTTATTTAAGTTTAATATTAGGGTTGGGCAAATATTAACTTTTTTTAAAAGTTGCATACCAAACGGGTGTTTTATATGGCCAAATTATGTGCTGCGTCTGAATATCATAATTAAAATTTTCTACGATGACGTTTTAGGTTCACTTTTTGCGAAAATTCAAAATGGCCGCCAAAATGGCCGATTTCGGTTCTGCGGGACAATATAATGCTGTCACTATAGCTTGTAATATATTATTTTATAGGTTTTTATGGTTGATAAACACGTTTTTGAGGTTAAAATACCAAAATTAAGTAGTGGAAGCTTAATTTATTGATAATTTATACAATATTTCGGCAAGACAATACATATTTTCGATTATTCTGTAAAACAATTACAAAATATGCTACATGATCAAAGAGTTTGCTTTAAAACACTGTCTATATTAAGCAAAACATCATTTTCTAGTTTTATGTTTTTGGTTTAATTTGTTTTCAGGGAGTATTTCCATTTTGAGTTTACTGTCTTTTTTTTATGTGTCGCATTTGGTGTATATGCGACACAGTTGTGGCTCTTAGATATCTTACTTCACATATCAATCGTTTTTCTGTTTGTGAATCCTTAGCAAATCAACTGATTTCAGTGTGAATGGACCAATATTAGGTTGTTCAAAATATAATTCAGCAGATAGATATCTTTCTTTTGTTTTTATCACTCCATCAATTATGTGAGCATATAACATATCTTAATCATGTAAGCTTTTATAGTGATTGTCTCTCTTTGCAAGTTCGAAGGCTCTTGTGATGGACCGGTACTTTTTACATGTTACATATCAGCTCTCAATCAACTCAACACATAACAAGCATATCTATAAGTCCATGCGGACAACAACAGGATAATCTTCAATATACAGGCTAGAATCCATCAAACTAAAACAAATCTCAACAACTTGATAGATGCTTAATGATATTTTAAATTGAATGACAACTTTAAAGATGAAAATGAATTTAATTTAGAAGGAAAAAATTGTGAATAAAACTACACAGCAATGTCTAAATGGACCTTATATAGCATGAAAGATGGTGAACAATACGCAATACCTTTGTGTTATTATGGCCAGATCACATCACCTTAATCTTACATCACAAAGGAGTATCAGCTTTCACATAGGCAATTACATATCTAAAGACTTATAAAACATAGGCACTTGACACAGAAATCAATGGAAGTATTTGTGCATGGTCTTATACACTCCACTCCCACATTGACTTTTGCATGGTTTAAACACTGTACTACCAGCCTATTAGTATTAAATCAAAAACTGCAAGGGATTCAAAATTGTACTGAAAGAGTGGTCTTGATAAGTCCATTAGAGCAACCGGAACTGTGCTCCTAAAGTCTCCATAGACTATCAATTAAAGTTAGAATTATGTCTGAAGTCCTTCTAATGACCTTGCATCATGTTACTTTAGAACCTTTTCGTCCAAGTGAGATCTCGAGGTCATTTTTGGCTTCGATATCAAAGTTATATATGCTAACTATGCTATTTTCACCTCTGTCATTATTAATTTCTAACATTTCCATTCATGGAAAAGGAATATATTTGTCTAAAGGTTCATAATTTTTTACACAACTATGAAATCAAGACTTCATATACATGAATAAATGTACAGATACTGCTAGTACAAGCTTGTTCGAGTAATCTTCAACTTAATAGAATAATTTCAAAATTAAATTTGTATGATTAAGGAAAACATTTACAATATCTGCAATGCATCAAAATCTATAAACAGTAAAGCATTTAAAACCAGTAGATGGTTTGTTTTTTAATTATTAATAACAGTTTAAAGTCATAAAAAGCGGCATAGCTTGATGAATGCAATTTGGTTATTGCTATTAAAGCTAGTATGTGTATTCTTAATAAATGTGATAAAAATTCATTCTTAGTAGCATTAATATAATCAAAAGTAGAAATAAGTATGACAATAGTAATATGCAAGCTGAAAAGCCTATGAAAAGATTTATAGGAAATTGATTTAATGCAAAAGTAGATATTATTCTTCGAAATTGTGTGATTTTGGCTGAAATATTATATAAATTATCAATAAATATAGCTTCCCATACATATTTTGTTATTCTTAACCTAAAAAATGTGATTATCATCCTTAAAAACCTACAAAATGATATATTACAAGCTATGGTGATAATATAAAATAGTTCTACATAACCAAAATCGGCCATTTTGGCGGCCATTTTGAATTTTCGGAAAAAGTGAACCTAAAACGTCACCGGGGACAATTTTGAAGGTCATATTTGGATTCAGTGCTTCATTTGGCCATAAAAAACACCCGTTTAAAAAAAAGCTGGTGATTTGCCCAACCCTATTAATATGCATGCATCTTCCCAACATTAAGCTTTTTTACAAAAGGTACATGTATATCTCACCAAAATATGAAATACTGTAGAATTTTCATGTTGCCATCGATGCATAATAAATGAATATTAGTGTCAGGGCGTACAATGGGTTGTGTGCTTCATGCTTCGTCCCCCAAGGAGTCGCTAGTTTGAATCCCTCTCCTCCACTTAAACGACCAAGGCTCGACAGAATTTGCTATGGACATAAATGTTACCATGGATATTCGTGCTGTGCTTGGGCAGCTGATACAAACCTTGTGAATACGGACATTATAACAGTACCATGGGATGTATGTGCTTACTATGTACCTTAAGGTGGCTTCTCTATGTTCTAAAGTGGTTGCTTGTACGTAAAGGTAGTAAAATAAGGTACAATACTGGCTTGTTGAACACCTTAGGGTAGTTGGGACATCTTGCACTCATGTTGCCATGTAAACCATTTAAATAAAATATTTGAAAAAATGAAACACTAATTTTGTTTATTATATACTTGAAAATATACTATGATATTGACCAATGTTGTGAAAATTGCGTTAGGACTAAAAATCGAAAAAATGTCTAACGTAATTTTCACATTGCTCATTTGTGAAAAACGCGTACGCAATTTTCACAACTTGTGAAAGTTACTAACGTGTTTTTCACAAGTTGTGAAAATTGCGTACGCGTTTTTCACACGTTGTGAAAAACACGGGTTGTGAAAAATGAGGTTCAACAAAGCGTCGTTGCATGTGAATTCGGAACATAATCGGAAAAATACATTGAGCGTTCAACTTGGTGTCTGATATACGCGTAAAATTTACATAACTTCATCAAGTACCAGACGAAAATTTTCCTTATTGTAGTATATCATTCGCTCTAACTACATGTACGAGCATTTCGTACATATGCAATAAGAAGGAAAAATTGTGCCTGACATCTGTGGTTACTTTTACCTGTACAAAAAAGCTCCAAATGGGTATTCTAGCTCACAGAATTCCAATTAAGCGCGTCTATGCGCTTGTCCTCGGTGCAAGTGAGGCTAAAAATAACCAAAGCACTGGTCTGATGGAGGAACGAGGTTTTAAACTTTTGGTCATTCAGTTACCTCAATTCAGTTTAACTCGTAAACCAACAATATCGTCAAATATAAACTTTACATGTTTCATTCATTTTTGAATAACACTTAAACGAGAAATCATGAACTTGACAGAACCAGTAATATTATCTTTTTGCTGCCCATTCATAGAAAGTTCCCATGACTGTTGATTCATGGATTATAATTCTGCTGTATTTATTTTGTGTCTTATACTTTTCTTACAGCATGTGTTGAAATTTAGAATATTTAAACAATGCCGTAATTTTAGAGGATAATTTGTTTACAATTATAGAGAATCTAGCCGTTGGTGTTTACATAGGTCAAACCCTCCCCATTTCTCCTTAACGGCTTAATTGCTTGCCATCCGTTATTTTGAAGAAATTAACCATGGCCTTTAGTTACGTCCATGTAGTGTATGAACATGATAAAGCACTTACAGCACAGCAGTGATGTGTCTTAATATATTCAATACTTATGTTTGTGCATATTAAAATATTAGTGTGTCTTCTTTAACTTCATGAAGCGACCCCCTTAAGCCTAAAGGCTGTAGTCCTCCCGAAAGGAAAGCTCGATTACATAAATACATTGCACCACGTACAAGATACAGTCGAGGCGTTTGAACTTGCTCTCGATCTATGCTCATAAGAGCAAAGCAATACATCACATTCCGTAAATTAGTGGAAACAAAGTAAATTTTCCGTAAATAAACAGAAATCCAGAATTGGGACTTGTGTCAGATCGCAACATAAACATAATTGGATCTATACAACTTTTTCCCTGTTGTATTTACATCACGTGTTTATCTCGGGGTATTTTACCTAGTTAAATCATGTGGGGTAACAAGTAATATAATATTTAGCCGAATGTTACAAATATATTTGGTTAATTGCTTTGGCATTTTTTACTATTAAACTGTTATGGTTATGCTAGTTCCAATCAGTCGGAATATTTATTGCGTGGAAAAATATTTATCAGCGTATATCTAGTAAAAGCAAGTTTAGCGAGTGTCAAGTTAAAAAACTATCCATTAGATTCAATATCGCTAAAGGGAGAACACATAGGCTTGGAATAAGGGTAGAATGTTTCATTAAAAATTGTGGACACTTGGTATAGACATTCGTTGAAAGTTAGTAATAAGTTTAGGTGAAATTATAATTATGGAGATAAGTCCGACAGTTAGTTCAAAGATCAGATTTAATGTTGGTGGAAATTATTTTGAAACATTCAACGAAACCTTGAAAACATTTCCGGAGTCCAAACTGGCAAATTTGTCCAGACATACGAAATACTTTGACAGTGAGAAGAATGAATACTTCTTTGATAGGAATCCTATTTTGTTTGCATTTATTTTGGATGCTTATCGTAAAGAAGAAATACATTTACCAAGTGATATTTGTGGACCAACATTTAGAAAAGAACTTGAATTCTGGGAATTATCTTTAAGTCACGTGGCACCATGTTGCTGGGAAGCTCTGTATAAAAGTGATGATGATATTAAAACAGTGAATAAATTAATGGATAATTATAAAAAGAACGCAAGCATGTGTACAGCACTAAATAAACACAACAAATGGAGGAAACAGCTATGGCTATTTTTAGAGGACCCAAATTCTTCAAAGTGCGCCATGGTAAGTATATCTCGTACATTTCAAGTGTCTTGGTATTTTTAGAGATGGTTGAAACTCGAGTGTTTTTCAATTTCATACATGTAAAGCCCATTTTTTCTTAACTATCCAAGTTTGAATAATTTCAAGGTGATTGAATAAATACTATCACAATTTCACGAGTGTTAGGAAAAGAACATGAAGTCACCACAAAATTATTCATGTTTTGACAGTTGAGAAAAACCGAACTATAGCCCCAGAAAACAAACATTTATTCTAAAGAGACTCGCATAACTTGAAAATTTAGAAATTTCTTTACTTTACTTAATATTTCATTTTCGAATCTTTTAAATTTTGAAAATTTTAAAGATATGAAACTTCTTAATGTGTTTGATAAATTCAAAACATAAATGCAACCGTAAGAGAGTTGGCAATGAAACGTGAATACCATATACAACACATGACGACGAAGACCGAACAATCTAATTGTATATACCAAAGGGTTGATAAGTGAGGAACTTGAACATTTTATAGATACAATGAATGGCGACTTAGGTATTAAAATGTTCTATATTTTCAGGCATGGGTATCGTTAATATCGATCATAGTGTTGGTTTCAACTGCTGCAGAAATAATGTTGACCCTTCCACAGTTTCATGAAGACTTTACAGAATCTGAAATGAAAATGGTTGACCGAGTTATGGACATTTATCAGAGTAACAACGAAACAGGTGAACAATTCCAATCAATGAAACCTAATCCCTTTCTTACACTCACCATAACGTGTAGTCAGATCATTTTGACTGTTGAACTCATTCTTAGTTTCCTAGTGTGTCCACAGAAGAAGTATTTTGCAAGTAATCTCATAAGGATTTCAGTGACTCTCGGATATGTTGCATACTGGATTGCTTTTTTATTTGACAGCAAGATTGTTACATTGGGGAATAATGCATGGGTTTATGTTTACCTTGCATGTAGATACGGTGTGATTCTAAGATTGGCTCGATTGTTCTATTTGTCCAAATATATTCCATCTTTTAACATAGTAGGTCTTACATTTTCTTCGTCAATATCAGAATTTAAGATACTGGTGTTTCTTTTAGGTATACTAGTCTGTGTATTTGGATACATTATGTTTGCAACAGAGTATTTTGTGAATGCAAACATGAGGACTATGTTATACACAATGTATTGGGCTCTTATTACTCTGACAACCGTTGGGTATGGAGACATAATTCCAATCTCGGCGGCAGGTCAGGTAACAGCTTCTGTGTGCGCAGTGTGTGGAGTCATTGTTTTGGCATTACCTATTGGAATAATAAGTTCTACATTTAACAAGTTTTATAATTTCAATTCCTATGTGACAACACACTTGCGCTTAAACTCTTCCATGCTGAAGGAAACCTCTGATGAAAACATAGTAAAAGCTTGTAATGGCTCGAATAAGTCATAGCGATTGCTGCAGAATATTTGTAAGATGCAATGGCTGCTAATACATTTGGATGTGAACATAAGTGTTATTTATGTTTTTTCCAATTTAATAACTTTATATACGATGCTTGATAGTTTTAAAGGCATCAAAGGTCAACGCCTTAGATTAAATGAAATAGATATATGACTAATGAATTATGTAGCATAAATAACTAACTTTATAACTTTTTCCAATCTAACATTTTAAGATCACAGTTTTCAGAAATGTTGCATTGAACATGTTTCTGCGATTTAATAAACATGCACTAAATTGATCGTGGAATAAACATGCAGTGGCTACAAGAGTATAGCTATGTATAGATTGACATTTAATATAATACACGCAGTTAATTCAGAGTATATGGTGTATATAATTATATTACATAGTGTTTGTCTCGGAATTGTGACCTTTTGAAATTATTTTTTTTGTTTTATATTATGTAAAACTGTATTGACAAATCATACACCGTCAGATATAAATTTAAACTATTTAATTCTCTTAATCACTATTTACAATGTAATTGAGTTTTGACAACTGTATTATATATTGATATATTTAGCAAAGTTTTTTATGCTTAAAAGCTAGTACATGTAATGTATACTTGGTAGCTTCAATTAGATTTTACCATATCATATATCCCACTCATGTAATATTGAAAAGGTTATAAAAACGCTAATGTTAGTTTGTCCTATGAGAATAGTTGCGTCAAATATCAGAACCATTATAAAACAGAGCTGTATACCTAACCCAGGACCGTAGAAACACTAAGTGTGGGGGTGCGGGGTGTTATGAGGACATAGTTCACGCTAAAGGTTTGAATATAATTATTGTTACGCAAGGTTACAAATTATTTATTTTCATTCTATTTTATGATCTTTCGTCCAATCGTTGTTTCCAGTCGGTACCGGTCGTGACGACATGTATGGCACCTTGCAATGCCTTTTATTGCAAAATTTAGATGAATACTAGATTGGTGCATGCTTTTTATTGGACGATCGCGGTGATTGGTGTTACAAAGTTACACGACGTTTTTTTTTCACATTTTTCCCAATTTTTCATATATTTAAAGAATGTATGTCTTCAAATGTGAAATAAAATCACAGCATCAGAAAGCCTTCGTTTCGCCGATTCCTATGGTATCTAACATAATCGGTTTGTCAAATAACTATTTCGACATTATGTAAAGAAAGGTATAAAAAGTCGCATTTTTTCCTTGACCGTCATTAGCGTGCGTTACGTCAATGCGATTTACGCTGGAAGAGAATTAGAATATCATTTATTTTTTCCAATGAAGAAATTTGCCCTCACAACAATCTAGCCCCAATCAAAACATGTTTCATACAGTATTGTAAAATGGTAACGTAATATGATAAACCATTAATTAAGTCATATAATATTAATGTACAATTCCTAGCTTTTTTAATGGTTTCGTTGTTTCATTCCAGAAAAATTGCAGAATTCGTTATAATAAATAAATCAATACAGACGTTGGGTAAAAATGCGATTTCCTATGGAAATACTATTATTTACTTATTGCAAGAACTAACCGAATCGTATATTTTACTCATTTCTCTAACTAATTATAGTGCGTACAAAAAAACAAAACGTGTTTTGGTAAACATTAAAATTGAAACAATTCATTTCAGGGGTAGGCAGTATTGAAAATAAAATTTGTGTAATTTATTTTAACAAAATTAGCATGGTTGATAAACCACCACCACTGTAAATCATGCTTGTTATGGTAGAACGCTTTCCATTACACCAACAACTAAGACACAAGTAAAACATATCACAGTTGTTTATTTTTAAGTCATCCTGGGCATCCCTCGTCGAGGGTTAGTTCACTGTATTGTTATTATAAACAGTGTTTTGTTTTTTTGTACGCACTATACTTATATTTACTCATAAGGGAAGTAATCCTATATACTCATTGCTTGAACTAATGGAAGTATACATACAGCCTACGAAATTAGTTGGCGTGCCGTTGTCCGGGACAACCAATATTTAGTTCGGGCAACCAAAAATTTCTTCTGGGCAACCAAAATTCTTCAATCAATATGTGGTGATGGCTGCTAAATCGACCTGTTCGGGTAACCACTTTTATATCCTATATTCATAGACTGTACATATTTACTTATTCTCGACATTTAAGAAAGTAAGCATACGCATCCATTGCTTGAACTTATAGCATTATTCTTACATGTACATACTCATTCCTTGCACTTACATATATATTTTCACAAATGTTGGTTCAATTTGAACCCAGTCATCTTTCAAATAATTAACTTAACTACAATAATACCGTATGCATGCCCGGGAATTTTTTATAAATGTTGTTCAGCAAACTTCATACACGTTTTCCTTGATGGGACGGTTCATTAATATTTCATACTCATATTGCTTGCCTGCTAGTAATCTAATAACTTAGTTGGAATATGGCTTTATACGGCTTCTGTGTATTGTACGTATATACGTTGTAAAATACAAATAAATAACGTGTATTGTTTTGTGGTATTTATGGTAAAGACACGACCAAGTGTATGCTTATAATGACAGATGCATTGTTGCTATTTCTAAACTTAATTGATTGTACGTTTATCTACAAGAGACATAATTGAATGGATAAAAGTATGATTTTTTATTGTATTTAATGAATATGTTTAGACAGTGCATTATCTTTTTATCAACTATGGACTTTAATGCGGTTGCTGTTAAATAATATATAGGTTTTGCTCCAGTGACCTAAAGCTGTAACCACATTTTATCGGAAAATTTCTTGTAGATTGTGAAGACAATGTATCCGTAGTCGTTTCATTTAGTCTTATATATTTTGTTCTTCAATGGTATTTCTTAGAAATCGATGCTCTCGGTGTCAGTAAAACTCTTTGGCTTCCCTTAGGTGACACATTGGTCTCTTGTCACAACAGTTGTTTGTGATATTACATGTATTTCTGTTGGCTTTTTGGAAACAACACGTGTTGGATTGTATACGCCAGTGTTAAGATTTGTATGTCAGAGTGTATAGTTACTGATTGTTATTATTGGAAAAGTCTAGAATTTCTACGAATTGCAAAAGCACTATTGGATGTGTTATTGCGTTCATCAGGTTGTAATATAGGAACTTATTCTACAATTTAGTATTACTACAACAATCAAATATCGGATTATCACAGCACTTGTAAAGTAATAAGCTAACTTCCTAAGGCAAAACACGAATTGACCGGGGAGAGATGTGCCACAAATTATGGCTAAGAGGAATTTTCTTAGAAATAAGGTTCGCCTTAATATTGGCGGTTTGGATTTTGTAACGTATGAAGACACGCTGAGACGATTTCCAGAATCAAAACTAGCAAATCTTTCTCCATGTGCCGACAATTACGACGACGAAAAACATGAATACTTCTTCGACCGAAACCCAGTTTTGTTTGCATTTGTTCTGGATGCTTACCGGAAAGAAGAAATACATTTACCAAGTGATATTTGTGGACCAACATTTAGGAAAGAACTTGAATTCTGGGAATTATCTTTGAGTCACGTGGCACCATGTTGTTGGAAAGCATTGTACAAGAGAGACGATGATATAAAAACAGTTCATAAACTTATGGAAAACTACAAAAGAAATGCAAGCATTCGTTTGACATTGGATTGTCATAGTACATTGAGAAAGAAACTGTGGCTGTTCTTAGAAGATCCTTATTCATCCAAGTTTGCAATGGTAAGTAAAATACGAGATATCGTTCTAGTATATTTTGAGTTTCTTTGTAGTGAAACCTACTAGGGCATAAAAGATAGGTTAAGTTTGACGGGTGATCACTGGATTGCAAGCATCGCTTTGGTTCAAATTACATCAAACGCCCATATCGTCGTTTCTTTGAGCAAGAAACTTTCCCTAATCAGTTTGTGTAGCCACGAAAAGGACTTGAGTGTGATTATTTTAATTTGTAATGATCGAAGATCATAAAGACATTGATTGTGAGCATACATAGATATTGATTGCACGTACAGTATGTTCACCATTAAACATTGAAACTGACTCAGGAAGCTTACTATAGACTATTACAAATATTCTGTATAAGTACAGACGAACCAAACAAAAATTTTCCGTCTTGGGTGTCAAAACATTTTGTGAGTGAATTTTCCAGACGAAATCTATAAACTGCGTTTACAATAAAACGATTAACGGACGTTATACCACTTAAAGTTCGCATCTTTTTTGCAAAGTAATCAACTGAAAGTAAAATATTTAATACGGATGCAAACCAAACTTGTAAATGTTTGTACTATTCCATTTTTTATGATGCGTCAATACCATTATATTGAATCAAGAAAATTCAATTATTTACAGCTTTTGTCATTTTTTTTTATATCAAATTAATGTAACAGAGTTGTACATGGTTATCACGGCGTCTAATTTCCGGACAGCTGTTCTTCATTTTGTTTACGTAATAGTATGTGTGTCTTTTTCAGGCATGGGTTACATTCATATCAATTCTGGTGATAGTAACAACTGTCATTGAAATCATGATGACACTTCCAGAGTTCGGTCAAGAATTTAATGAATCAGAAAAACATGTTGTAGAAATGGTATTGGCTATCTACGAGAGAACCAATCAAACAACGACAAGAATGCGTGCTATGAAACCAAATTGGTACCTTAATACTGCGACAATGATTTGTCAAATTATTTTAACATTTGAACTTGTTTTGAGTTTCATTGTTTGTCCTGCTAAGAAAATTTATGTTTGTAATCTGATAAGGGTGTCAGTTACTCTAGGATATGTTGCCTTTTGGGTGTCGTATGTGTTTGACAACAATTTAGGTATCCTCGAAAACAGGGCATTGGTTTTTGTTTTTGTTATATGCAGATATGGAGCGATACTTAGACTTGCCCGTTTGTTTTACTTATCCAAAGGGGTACCAGCGTTCAACGTCGTGGGGTTGACATTTTCTTCGTCGATTCCTGAATTTAAAATTCTAGTATTTCTTCTAGGGATTTTGGTTTGCGTCTTTGGCTACATGATGTTTGCAACTGAATTTGCTGGCAACGAAAAAATGGGAAGTATGTTTGCTACGCTGTATTGGGCACTTATCACTTTGACAACAGTTGGCTACGGGGATATTGTTCCATGCACAAGAGTAGGTCACGCGATTGCTTCTCTGTGTGCCGTATGTGGGGTTATTGTTTTAGCATTGCCTGTTGGTATAATAGCTTCAACGTTTAGCAAGTTTTATAATTTCAATTCTTATGTGTCAACTCATGTTAAGCTCAATGAGAATGTATTGAAAGAAATAGAAGAACAAGGACATGAGTACTCATGCAATAAGAAACGACCATTACTCCATTGCAAAGTACAGGAATAAATTACACACGTTCAGTGGCGCGGAATTCCATTGCCCTGAGTTTTTCCATGAGATTAGATAACGATTCAATTTAGTTACAAAAATTTGCATTTTAGCCGCATTTTTGTCTGTGTTTTCAATCATATTTAACAGTGAACTGTTTTATTATCAAACAAATATGCATTTATTACGTATATATAGTAATGTTGTTTAAATCAATACTTTAAAAGCGCTTCTTTTATATATATAATTTCTAGGCACGTTGATCCGGACATTGTGATTTCCAGATTTCATTTGTCAGTTTACTATTAAAACATGTGTCTACAACACCCCTGACAAACATGTTTTTGTATTTGGGCATGCGCTTCTTAAATTGGATTTATCATACATTTGATAAAGTTGGATTTATCATATATTTTAAGATTTTGGAGTGGTTTAAATTTGAGATCAAATTGTGTAGGATACTGGAAATGTGCAAAATAAAAAAGCAATATCAGCAGTTTACAACAAATTATCACAATGGCTTTGATGGCGTTGTTTGTATACTAGGTGTGCTCATTTCTTGTAAACTTCGAATTATTTAGTCAACGTTTTTTTTTTGTAATTTCTATATATTTCACGATTATATTATTCAATACACATATATTTTACACCTGCCTTTTCCATTACTGGTGTTATTTGCAATTTATTATATTATTCTTACAGTTTTTTTGCAATATTTTCTTTATAAATAAATTTGCTCAATTATACTACGTGTTTTTGTTTCTATAATCATGGGTGGTGATCAGAAGTGTGTTTCATTTACGTAATTGTAACATTCTTGTGCCTTTAATTATGGTAAGAATTTAAAGATAACTGAGAGCTATAATCTTTCGTTTTAAGTATACATGAGTCTGACTAAAAGTTGTGTTAATTTAAAATTCAAATTGAATTGAGCTTGTTTGTTTATTACTTTTTTCTCCGCTTCCTGCTCTTCCAGTACTAATCAATGTGGGTGTACTTACTGGCGCAAGGAAACAGTTGATTTTTTTGATCGAACACTTTAAAAACCCGAAGATAACCAGATTAGTTTCGACATTGGTCAGCCAACCTTGAGCTTTATTACTAAGTACAGTATAACATGCATTAACAGTCACCTATAATAAGCGGTCACATGATGTCTGTGGTCAACCTGGCTTCTTTTCAACGAAAATCACTCTATTTGGAACCTGTAATAAACAGCCACCTACTGTCTGTGGCCAGTGGTCACCTATTCTATTACAAATTCATCAATTTACCTGCATCAAGTTGTCACAGTCAATCAAGTGTCACCATCATAGTATAATAGCACAGACGAGTGAAAGCACATCCAGTTGAGTTTATTAAACAGTAAAAATTTATCAACAAAGTTTCATCAAATAAAGAAAGACTTCCAATATAAAACTGATATAGTCACTAGTGCCCTTTTTTGGGATCATTTAAATGAAACAGCAGAAATAACTAATTATTCAGATTGGACTGATCAAATCATTTTTATCTGAACCTGGGGCGCGTTGCCTAACGATTTTCGCTACGTATCGCTATGAAAAAGCGCTTTCTTGTAGCGATTCATCTTAGGAAACGGCTTGCTATTTACGTCACAAACCAAGATGGCGGCCTTTGCCGAGTAAAACTTTTGCGCTTATTGCAATTGCATGTATTCGGGGCGCTTTCAAACTAAATAAGGCTTCAACAAGTATAAAATCACTGCAAAAACATATGTTTATTTGAACAATTACAAATATCAATTAATTTCAATTCATCTATAGTCAGTCAAACATAAAAACCAAATTGTCGGCAAACAGGAAGTCACATTATTGCCAAGGCAGCTATTTTGATTTGTTAAACCGCTTTCGGGTAGCGAAGAATTTTTTCGCTAGCTTTCGCTACGTAGCGAAATGAAGCGATATCTTGTAGCAAGTCGTTTCCTATGATTTTGCTACAAAGCGATACCTAGCGAAATGCTTACGCAACGCGCCCCTGGATTAAGTGGTCACCTGCTGTAAGCAGCCAATATAGTCACTTCCCGTCACTGGCTGCTTACTGCATGTTATACTGTATTGATTCATTGGCACAAACTATACATTTTGTGATAATATTTGAAATTCTAAATATGACTGTTGTTCAAAAGTTCTGATTAGTTTGTATTACATTACCAACTATTTCTATGAGAGCCTATGTTATTATTAATACATCAGATATGTATACGCATGATTAATGAAAGCTATTGTCTGGTGATTCATTGGGCGGGCTGTATCTACAAAACGTTTTCCAATTTGGAACAATGAATTATTAAGCTATTTTAGCTGTTATAAACAAGTTCTGTTCAGGCAAAATGGCTCTCCAGTGACAATTGTTCTCTAACTTCATTTAGTAATAAATTAGTAATAATTTCACCACTGTTTCAAACATGAATTGTTATGTAATAACTAATAAGCAGATGTCTAGAGCAGCAGTTTGCATTAAATTAAAATGTTTCATTCCAAATGCTTGTGAACTTATACGTAATAAAAATTAAACCCTTTACTTTAAGTTAATACATTTTGATTTCAAAGCATAAATTTAAATATACAGGGTGTCCAAAAAGAAAGTTTACAGTTTCACTCCTTCGTCATTTTATCAATTGTTATGATATATTTATGAAAAATATATCATTTTAAAGTGCATATGCTCAAGTTTTAATGCACCTTAACTTGACTCGCTAAAATGTTTGACATTGCCATATAATGACATAAGGTAAAAACTTGTTATTTTCAAGATGGCGCGTCTGACGTCTGATCAGCGTGTTTTTATCATAAAACATTTTTATGTAAAAAAGTAAAAGTGTAACAGATGCGCAACGAAAGTTCAAAAATATGTATAAAGGCATAAGCATGCGCAGAATGATTATATTCAAAATAGTCTGAAAGTTTTAACAACTTGGAACTGTAAAAGATGCGCCAAAATGGGGTCGTCCCTTGACCAGCAGAAGTGAGGAAAATGTCAGTGCGCTCCAAGACATGCTTCAACAAAGTCCAGAAAAAATCTGTTCAACGCGTATCATCAGAGATGAATGTTTCCAAAACATATGTACATAATAAAATATAAAAAAAAAACTAAGAACTGTTTCCATATCAAAAATAAATTATGCAAAGCTTATCAATAACTGATCAAGTGGATAGATTTGCATTTTGTAACTGTTCCACTGACGTTGAAAATTATGCCGACACATTTCAAGATGTTAGGTTTATGGATGAGTTTACTTTTGTCCGGACATGTTTGCAAGTAAATTATGAAATTTTCGTCAGCTGCATAGCCCCATAATTTTGTAGACACTTGTATTAAAGTTATTGACAATATCATGGAGCGCGTGAGTGAAGTGAAGCGTCAAAAAGAACAACATGTGGAAAACGTTATTAATTACTAATTTGACGTCAACCACAAAAATTTGTAATTTTAGTAAATTGGCGTTTTCATGTTAAGTTTTAGACCAAATATATTACAAATGACAGGGATAAAGCTTACACCTATTGTCTAAACATGTACAAGTTTTTGATAATCTAGCAGAGTATTAACATGTTATAAATTAGCATCAAAACGGTAAACTTTCTTTTTGGACACCCTGACATATATTTATCTATCGTTTGAAAGTATGTACATGTAACATGTCACTAAATGTCAAGAAGCTCACTGAAGTCTTTTCTTACATTATTGTACTCTTGGTGGTCATTATATTCATCACGATAAATTTGACTCCAATACATGTCATCCCTTAATGGGATATACAGACAAAAGTTCAACTTCATATTTCCTGTTTGTGAATTAAAATTTTTATAAATGTAAATGCAACAGACACACTGTTATATTACTTGGCCAAATATTTCTGTATTTTCTCATAATATTTGGGGTGTTTGCTAACTAGACCCACGTGGGTTAGCTAAAAATAGATTAGTGTTAAAATGTGCATTTACTGATGAGAAGATACTAGAGCTTGTTATTGTGCAACATTAGTATAATTCTACAATATTAATAAGATATCCTAACCACCTAATCATGTTGAAAAGACAAGAAGCGACCAATGAAATTGTTTAATTTCAGAAAATACGACATATAACAAATCTTTAAAAAGCTTGGTGATTCCCTCAGTATCATACTTTAGTTTTCAACAATGTGTATGCCACATGTTTTAATTCATTCAGTTGAATGTTATAAGTGGCAAATGTTATTTTTTAATTTAGTAAGTGATTTATTACGTTCTAAACTTCTAAATACTGTTTTAAACACTAAACTTGGTTCTTTACTTTTGGCACAGACATTTGCCTGTATACCCCTCTAAGTAAATTGTGCTATGTGTATAAACTGAGAGACAACGCTCAACATAAGAAATGTGTATATTGACAAAGGTCCTACGCACGTCTATCAGCGTCTCTTTTTTTTCCTGCTACAACTCTTCGGTAATCATATTTTATTTTAATTTTGCATGACAAAGAACAGTTATTTCTCACCGAATCAAAATTATGTAAATAATTTGGTATTAACAATATTATTCGCTTATATGACCAAATCCAATATATTATCAAGTAAGATCAACATTGTTAAATAATAATTCTCTTGGCTACGTATCGGCATATTTGCATTGATTACAATATGGCTCGTTCGTCCATATATTGTTCAAGAATAAATATACGTGTACCTTACTGAGTTACTGCTCTTGCCTGAATCCAACATTTACTGAGCAGGTTTAACAGTGCATTGTATTTCATTTCAGTCCGGACAAAACATATTGCACCCAATCGGAATTATTTCAATGGAAAACCGCTATGTAAGCTTTGTACAATGGAAACATTTGTTAATATAATTCCGTTTCTGTATCATTTAAGAGAACAAACTCTTGCTATGCTTACATTTCAGTTTTCTTTCACGAGTAGGGTTATGTCCCTTTTGCGTTCAAATATACAAATAGAAATTTGTTATTTGAAGGCATTCATTACACACCGTGTGCTACGACCTAAATGTGTTCCCTTTTCCCATTTTTTCCGAGTAAATTTGTTCCGCTTTCGAATAAAAAAACGTCTTTTAATACGTTGTGAGTTATTTATTGATAAAACTGTTTTCTGTCGTCATGTAGAATAAATTATAATTGAAGTTACTTTCAAATAAAGTTTTAACTATGGTGGCTGATTTATACAATGTTTCAATGTTGTCCCGCGGGGCGCCACATAAAAACACGAAAGTACGACAAAATGGTCTTTTTGTCGTATCTTCGTACCGCGGGGCGCCATACAAAAACAATCATACGACATTTTAATCATTTGTCGAGTTTTTGCCTGAGGAAGAGCAAAGCTAAAACATGTTCATACGACACAACTTTTACAAAGGTAATACACATTTTTGTGTCGTGTTTACTCTGTCGTGTAATTGTGTTTTCGCTCTTTCGCCTTCCGCTCACACATGCGTCTTCTGCGCATGTGTAAGCGGAAGGCGAAAGAGCGAAAACACAACCATGCGACAGATGAAGCTGTCGCATCTTTGTCCCGCGAGGCGCCACACAAAACACAATCATGCGACAAACGTATTTTTGTCGTATCTTCGTCCCGAGGGATTTGAGGAGAAAAACACAAATAATTATACAACAAAATAAAGGCAAAAACACGACATGAAAACTGTATTGTGCTTCTTTAGGCGAAAACACGACAAATGATTAAAATGTCGTATGGCTGTGTTTTTGCATGGCACCTCGCGGGACGAAAATACGACAAAAAGACCATTTTGTCGTACTTTCGTGTTTTCGTGTGGCGCCCCGCGGGACAACAATGCGACATTGCATAAATCAGCCACCATATTTTAACTATATGTTGTTGTATATTGACGTATTTATCTATTTTCTTTTCGCCTTTTTCGGCTTACATACAAGTAAGGAAAACATGACTGACCATCATATAATAGAGACCATTAAACGGAAGCTTAACATTGCCTATACCTTGAAAGAATGCCATATTGAATGCATGCATCTCGTGCTGAATACAAATAGTGGCCATTTGGACCTGCACTATTTATATTCAGTGAAAAATATAAACTTAAACTTTTTTGTTTGTTTTGTTTTAACATCATTAGACAGTATTGTTGTTGGTCGATTCTTTAAACGAAGAATGCCTTAATGCTTATTAGTTTAAATATATCTCTGTGTTAGAACACATAATATTTAGACATGAATAATAATTACGTTAATGAGAAAGATGTGGTACGAACGACTTTAGGTCCGGTCGGGTTACGCTCGGAAAACCTCGTACTCCGTAATGGAAGGAGTCCAAATAACTATCCAGACACGTAAACGTAGCATTGTACGTAGAACAACAATGCATCGACCTTTTCATTGTAGGTAAACCCCACGAAGGAACATTAAAGCCATACAACTAGAGCTAATTTTTCAAAGTTTTTTTTTTAATTTTAGCAAAAAGTAAATTTTGCCCGTTTATTTCCAAAAATTCTTTATTTCAAAGTTAAATGAATATTTACATGAAATCTGTGTCAGGAATTGTCAATGTAAAATTTTCACTGGACGATATAGGCAATTGGAATTCTTCAATTATTCATGTGAACATGCCCTTCCAGATGCATTATTGAGCAATTACGGAATGTAATTACCACTTTCTTCAAGAGACTTCAGGAAGAAAATGATTGATGGAGCCAACATGATATTGAAATAGTATGTGGCATTAACTTACATATATCTATTTTCAATACATTTGATGCAGAATGGTGATAAATATGTTATATAACTGATAAACAACAGTTGTTCACTTTCTAAAATAGAATATTTGAGTATAGCTTGCCTGCAATGCATTTACCAGACTACCCCAACCGTAACTGGGCGTAAGGCATTCGACTCGTATGAAGTTGCAAATGCACTCAATCTTATTTTATTATATAAGTTGTAAATTTTACATATTCCATTTTTACCATCAAAGTGCATTTGTTTACTTGTTTGGGGGTATTTCTCCAAATGCCTGTTTGGAAGGGATTTGAAAGAAAACAAAAACTTTTCCCAAGTATGTTGTGTATCAGGTTGTTTATGATAGCACTGACCTTTATTATAATAAGGCGCTTTTAACGTTCAGGCAAATGACTGACAATTAGTGAGAAAGGCACAATTTACAAGTTCACGTTGTATGTCACAACTCGGTATACATATAAAAACCGATACATAATAACATGTTAAGTAAACATACTTTTCCTAGTCTTCAGAATAATGAGTTATTGCAGTTCATACTGTATAATTAGGATATAATGTGTACGTTTTTTTAACCACAATAAAGATTCAAAACTTAAATTATGAGCAATAAGTAAGACTTAACTAGGACTTTGTTACCAACATGTACATGACGAATTATCGTCAAATTCTTGGTTGTCTATCTATCGATAGACCCTTTTCAGGTACTATTTTATATTATTTATTATTCAGCATTTCTTGATTTTAAAGATTGGTTTATTCTGGGACCACTTACAATAAAACTGTTCATATTATCATGGCGACTACGAAGCTTTTTCTTTCATACCGACTATAAATAATAGTTTGTGTCTTGTATCTTGTATCTTCTCTATATGTTTTAATTAAGCAAGTTATATCATTCCAGTATGACTGTATTTAATTAGCAATAAGATATTAAATAGAAGAATTCACACTTCTGCATTATATGTATTTTTATTTAATTAGCAAAGAAGTCAAAATATGATACCATCTCTCATAGACGTGACAAGCCTTTTCCTAACCTTTCATACATGGCACTACCCAACTTCGCCTTGATTGTCAACTTTTTTCTATGAGGTCAAACAAAGTTCAATCCAATACATGTAGGTGATCGGGTTTTATTGCTAAGCTTAAGGCGTATATGCTTTTTTATGAGGTGAAATAATAATAAACAGCCAAGAATATACGTTAACTTATATTAAAACTATTGGAGCACGCTTTTATCTATTCCCAGTGTCCAGTCTCAATCATATTTTCGCATTTAAGAAACAGTAATAAAAAATCTGACACTGTTCGTTTTATAGGGTTGGCGTTTTTTCGGCTTAGTGCACCACCCCAATTATCTCTAAATAAGTAGTGTCCTTCGTTATGAGGTCAAAACGTGTCTCATTTCTGTAGGGATTTCCGCTGGTCATCATCATTTAGGATAAATGAAAAGCAAATTTCTGGAAATAGATTTTATCATGCGAAGATAAAAATCATATTGTATTTAGCAGTGTTACAAATATACCAGTATTAGGTTTATTGTTTTTTTCCAGCTGTATACTAATGCTGAGTCTAATCAGTTTGCATATCAGTTTCGTGGAAAGTAAATACAATATCCAACGGTGTATATCTACTAAAGGCAAGTTAGCAATAAGCGAGCTTTAACTTAAACGTTATTCAATAGTTTCACTATCGCTGGAGGAAGAACACACTGGCTTAAATAAGGAAAGGATGTTTCAGTAAAGATTGTGGATAATAAATTAATACTCATAATAAGTTAAAGATGGAAATAAAAAGTCCGACAGTTAGTTCAAAGATCCGGTTTAATGTTGGTGGAAATTATTATGAAACATTCAACGAAACCTTGAAAACATTTCCGGAGTCCAAACTGGCAAATTTGTGCAGACATACGAAATACTTTGACAGCGAGAAGAATGAATACTTCTTTGATAGGAATCCTATTTTGTTTGCATTTATCCTGGATGCTTATCGTAAAGAAGAAATACATTTACCTAGTGATATTTGTGGACCTACATTTAAAAAAGAACTTGAATTCTGGGAATTATCTTTGAGTCACGTGGCACCATGTTGCTGGGAAGCTCTGTATAAAAGTGATGATGATATCAAAACAGTGAATAAATTAATGGATAATTATAAGAAAAATGCTCAATTTTGTTTGGCTCAAGATAACCTAAGTGCATGGAGGAAGAGGCTGTGGGTGTTTCTAGAAGATCCGTATTCATCTTATTTAGCCATGGTAGTTATAACCTTTCACATGTATTTTAATTACATTTTAAAACCTATTCTTTTCACTATGAATCGCGTCCTGTGCCTTAGAAAAAAGGGGTTTATCAAATATGGGGGTGGGCGGGGGTCGTCGCGCATGGTACTTTTTACACAAAC
This sequence comes from Mactra quadrangularis, assembly GCA_025267735.1. Lineage (NCBI taxonomy): Eukaryota > Metazoa > Mollusca > Bivalvia > Venerida > Mactridae > Mactra > Mactra quadrangularis. The sequence goes on along the minus strand of CM046303.1, from coordinate 48,092,291 downwards.
CCAGAAGTATTAAGTCTAGTCACTTTGACTGAATAAAATATTGCTTGAGGATCAAAGTTTTATTTTTGAATAAGTTTCTTTCTTATGAGATGAAATTGTCAAATTATTATCTAGACAAACAAACAAAGAAACGCCGTGATAACCCATAGACTTCATTTCCATGTGTTTTTTTAATTCCATCTGTTATAATATACCTACAAAGTTCCTTATTGATATTGATTTGGATCCTTCTATGGTATTTTAATTTATTTAATGATAAATTTAGCTCTAAAAGATATACATTAATTTTTATGAAAGTTGGTACTATTTTTATGTTAAATTCGTCTGGAATCTCATTAATAATATCGTAAAGCATTTTGTAAGTCTATAAAAGTTTCTGCTTAATGAGTTTTCTCTCATAAATAAGTAGAAAGTATTTTTTTTTGATTATGTGTAAGTTTCCTTCCTAAACCACTGTGATAGATGTTATTCTTAGCGGAAAAAAGCAGTAAAATCTTACTCTGAAAATATTTGAATATAGATACATCAAAATCAAAATAAAAATAGAACTAAACATTAGTCATGTTAAAATTAAGACTGCTTACAACTTCAGTACATTTCGGCTAGTGCTATCGTAGAATATTTATTATATGAATTTAATGAGTTCGACATAACATCTTCTAAAAAGTTTACCTGATGAAGACGTAAAAGTCGAAACGTTGTATTAAAAATACAAAAAATAAGCTGATGTGTGGATTCTTCTTCTTATTATTTTAATGTTCATAACTAGTCTGGATTACCTGCCCCTTACCACTATCGTTATCGGGTCAGGCAAACCGTGATCATGGTGGCCTCCTCAGTTATTATTCAGGTGTTACGTTGTATTACGTTTTCTTATTCTTACATGATCATTTGCAGACGATGGTGACTTTAGTAGGAGTTCGGTACTATATAGGTCATTCGATTTCGATTTTTCTGAATACACGTATACTTAGCAAAGGATTAACAAAAACATGTTTCAAGTGAACACAATTCGGACGTGGATTAGTCTCGTTAGAATTTCTGATACTTTATTTAGCATAAATGTAACCGAACAACTAAAAAAAAGTATCCACAATAATTTTTGTACAATGATCCTTTGAGTTAAGCCTGTTTAGTGAGAAATGATCATTTGAAAACATAATTATCCAATACCTAATTCATTACATCGAGTGCGGCCATGATCATGGTTTGCCTGACGTACTTTTACCTGTCAAAGTACGACTGGGAACTAGACAAGTTCATAACATGTAACAGAGTTATAATCAAATGCTGATAATCAATCGATGATTAATTGCTTTTGAATTTATTCAAATAAAAATACTATCTCCGTAAACAGATATCCTGTAGAGCACTGTCGTACAGGATCTCTACTGTCTCCGTGGAAGGTCACGTCGAGATGAACTTTGTGTCAACCAATCAATGCGTAGCTTTCATCTAGACGAAAACACTACTAATAACATTTTGATTTCGTAATTTCTATTCTTAGACCAAGGTTTGCAAGCTAATTTAACAGCGGTATAATTCACAGTCTGCGACTGGACGGCTCATTTCAAATTGCGTGACGTAGACGATGTAAACAAGTTACGTATCATAACAATTTCGTCATGAATATTATGATGAGAAAAGGTCACCTGAACGTGACCTTCGTTTGGAAAAGGCCAGATCTAAATTAGCGAGTAGGCGAGCGGAAAATTTTAGATCGGGTTTCAATCAGATTGATAAAAATATAGCTTCGATTTTCGTGTGTAAATGTGATTGAATTTCGTATTTTTCTAATGACACGATTGTTCCCAAGCGCTTTTGTAGGGCACTGTAAATGGATTTAAACATGATTCATGTAGGTAATTAACATTGTATTCTCTTTCCAGGCTTGGGTTACATTCATGTCATTGCTGGTTATTGTTGCCATAGTAGCAGAAATGGTAGCCTCGCTTTCAGACTTCAAAGGCGAATTTGATGAGGAAGAAAAACAAGTTCTTGATCTAATTCTGGATATTAATGGAGACCACAACAATGAAACAGCTGAACGAATCTATGCAATGAAACCAAACCAATACCTTTCATTGATAGTCACGTGTTGCTACGCCATTTTGACATTTGAGTTTTGTCTTAGTGTTTTAGTTTGTCCAAACAAAAAGGGTTTTGTTCTTGATATAGTACGAACGCCTCTTATGTTTGGCTATATTTGTTATTGGGTCACATATGGTATGGAAAAATATTTCTTAAGCTTGGGCCAGACAACCATGCTAGTTTACGTAATATGTAAGTATGGTACTATTCTTAAGATAGCTCGTCTGTTTTATCTGTCCAAGCACGTACCTGCATTAAAAGTTGTTGGTCTCACTTTTGCCGCATCGATTTCCGAACTAAAAATCCTTGTTTTTCTACTCGGCGTTTTAGTGTGTGCATTTGGTAAGAGCATGTACTCACTGGAAAGCATTCATAATGATGATATGAATAACATGTTTGCTACTTCATATTGGGCTCTTATCACCTTAACAACAGTTGGCTATGGTGACATGATTCCTAACACCAAATTTGGTCACGTGGTCGCAGCTTTATGTGCAGTTTGTGGAATCATAGTTCTTGCGTTGCCGATTGGAATTATTGCATCCACGTTTAATAAGCTGTATAACTTTAACACCTACGTTGTAACACATGTCCGTGGAAATACTGAGGTATTGTCTGAAAGTAAAAATAGAAACGCTATTGACAATACTAAACAAAACGGTAATGTTACACTTAACAACGTGTATAATGTTAATCGAAGATTCTAGAAAGGACCTGACTTAACAGGTTTTATAATGTTAATCGGAGTTTATAGAAAGGGTCTGGCTTAACATGTTGTATAATGTTGATCGGAGATTCTAGAAAGGGTCTAACTTAACAGGTCGTACAATATTGATCGGAGATTCTAGAAAGGGTCTGACTTAACAGGTCGTACAATATTGATCGGATATTCCAGAAAGGGCCTGACTTAACAGGTTGTACAATGTTGATCGGAGATTGTAGAAAGGGATTGGCTTAACAAGTTGTACAATGTAAGTAAAAGATTCCAGAAAGTGTCTGACTTAACAAGGTATAATATGTAAATCGAATATTCTAGAAAGGGACGGATTTTTTACATACAGTTTTTTTAAAGTTTAACAAACTTTCATTGAGAAGATTCTATTGACGCTTTGCTTTTGTCGATAGTATTTGCTAGGGACAATGGGTTATTGATACGGGTTTATTGCCAGGTCATGATAAGTCAGCCCATTCAATGAGTATATGACACATATTTCGTTTTCTTCCTCCTCAGCAAAATGTGTTGCAGATGGAAATGGTAATACAGTGTATATAATTTAACAACATAATTAAAGGGTATTAATAAGAACAAAGAATCACAATTATATTTTATACAGTTACGCTTTTAACTGTGTGTTGGTATCTATTCTTTATTAATTTGTTCGCCATTTTTGATAAATTTAATATTAAATAATAAAATTTATAAGTCTATGTTTTATAATGCCCATTGTGTATATGGATATGTTATATGTATTTGATTTGGTTGTTCCATCTCATTTCAACAGCCTGGTCATATTATATCAGTTTACCTTGCCATCGTACATGGAGTTCACAAAAACTAAAATCCAGTGCCTCGATCTTAAACAACCTACTAAAAGGGTCGGGTCCGCCCGGCTAGCTCAGCTGGTAGCACGCAAGTCTACTGATCGAGTGGTCGTGGGTTCGATTCCCGGGCGGGGCATACTTTTGTGGAGCTTGGTCATGAAATTATTTCTACGGCCATTCTCCCTCCTACCAATGATTTTTAATTATGTAGGACAGTTGTCAGTCACTGACGAAAGTATGCGCTTAGTAGTTGTTTAACAGCTAAATCCAGAGATTTAGCCTTTCCGGGTGGAGTGAGTAGGTTCACTGACCGCCGTTATATGACCATATATGTGTTGCTACCGCGTTAACCCAACAAAAACAAACAAACAAAAGGGTCGGGTATTCAGACTTGATAGATTACAATATCAATGGCAATCTGATTAAAACCCGATCAAAAATTTTACCACTCGCTAATTTAGATCTGGCCTTTTCCAAACGAAGGTCACGTTCAGGTGACCTTTTCTCATCATAATATTCATGACGAAATTGTTATGATACGTAACTTGTTTACATCGTCTACGTCACGCAATTTGAAATGAGCCACCCAATCGCAGACTGTGAATAATACCGCTGTTAAATTTGCATGCAAACCTTGGTCTAAAAATAGAAATTACGAAATCAAAATGTGATTAAAAGTATTTTCGTCTAGATGAAAGCTACGCATTGATTGGTCTACACAAAGTTCATCTCGACGTGACCTTGCATTGACTACATGTAAGTAGAGATCCAGTACGACAACGCGAGTAGAACAGGATCTCTGTTTACGGAGATTGTATCAATGGCTGATTGCGATGATAACATTCTGTACAGACGGACAGTGACAGACACAGAATCGCTAATATATGCTAATACTTAGGCACGGCAATATCAGACAGTCTAGGTTTTTGGTCGTATAATTTTCGACTAAGTTCTGACCATATTTGGTTATATTCAAGTATTAGATTATAACCAACATATTTTGGACGCCAGGATAGATTCCCACGGACTAGTAGGATTTCTGTCAATATTTCTGTTTGTTTTCATAATTATATATTCATTATTTGATTTAATGCACATTGTAAGTTTCAACTTATATTTATTTAATAGAATATTCTCAATTGCTCCCAGTGGAAACACTTGATCATACGAATTAATTATTTTTCATTATTATTTCTGTTATTTTATCTCTAAACTATTAATATTGAATTCCCACCTGTGTTGCTCATTTGAAACGAACTCAACGTCAAATCAATACAGCACGCATTTTATTTATTTCACATGAAATTTTCCTAGAAAGAATATTTGATCACAATCTCCTATCATGATATTATTTTGTATATTTTGATAGACTGGGTGTGTTTTATGTCAACCAAACTTTTTTACTGAATATTGGAATACATGTAGAATAAATTCACATACGTCGTTTTTTCCTTAGTTCTTTGTACAGTTGATCGTCTGTTCAAATAAGTCTAAATATTACGCGAGGTTTACGAAACCCAACGGCTATTCTTGTTTATTCACACAGGTGACAGTATCAGAAGAAAATTAGCCCGGTCCCGCAAATTAGGGACCTTAGTCAGTTATTTCCCCTTGTATACACTTCAAATAAGTAGGTCCAATGAGATGGATTACTCGGATTTTACCCTTACTTTTTAATGTCAATTTGCCAAAATTATTCTTAAATAACTTTTAGTAAATAATTTTATTTGTTTGAAATTCAAGCTAAGTATTTTTAGGCTAATGAACTATCTAAATTTTACCACCTCTGTTAATATCTTCATTAACAAGAAAGATATTTTATGAAATATTTTGTTATCCTTCCACAGGAATTTAATAATAAAATCCGAGGATTTCAACTGTAAGGACCTACTAACCAATTGGATTGCTTTAGATTTTATAAGGGAAAGATAACTGACTAAAATCCCTAATTATATCATTATACTCTATGATATAAACATGCATAACAGTAAATGTCCGCTATAAAGAATGTATTGGTTATCGCGCAATTTGTTCACCATTTTTAAGTCCCAAATGCTTAGTTTAAGAAGTGTCCTTAAATAACACCGTTCCTATATTAAATCCATCTATTTTGATGGTCCTAAAAGTGGAACTTTCTTGCAGTACAAACTATACATGTACTGTATGGTGTCATTTATAAGCAATATTTCATACTAACATAATTATGTATTTCTATACAGTTACCTTAAGTTGTTGGTAGGATGCGTAAAAATAATACTTACTTGTAACTCTTTCTAAACATGTTGCCAACATTTTAGATTTTTCGACTATTTAAAAAACACTAAGTCACATGATGGAAAATTAAAAATAATTCAATTTTTGCATAAAATAGTAGTAAAAAATCGAAATTCATACAAAACGGCGATCATATAGATTAAATACATACATTGTAATAAGTTAATAAAATGCACATTTGTGTTATTCATGTACTCGTCAAAATAAGCTAGCGTATTCAGGAATCGTTACATTTATAAACTTGTTTATATGTTGTTTTGTTATTTTTTTCTCCTGTCTGGTTGAAGTATTCATCTTGGACATACAACAATAACTTTCAATTGATTGTCTGTATTTAAGTCAGTTGTATTTATATTCTACGCTTATCTTCCTCAATACATAGTTGTCCCTATAACGGACCAAGCGTTTGGTAAATAATGGCGTCTGGATTATCTTAGAGAATCAAAGCCCTGTCTATAAATTAGAATCTAGATGTTTTAATATACGGACTGTGGCATTAATATTTTCTAGAAAGTAACCTTATCTGACATTTGTATTCCCATGACACATCGCAAGATGCATCTGATTGGTAATAATATCTCCGGTCTGTATTATTTACCGCCGGCCTTAAGGCCGGTGGTATATTGGAGTCGTCAGAATCTGATGACCATGGTAGGAGCAGTTCATGATTTCTTTTACTGGCGACGTCCTTTTTTATTTACTAATGTTGACAGTGCTAAATTATATTAATTTTCAGTTTTATAGTACTGCAATGAAATTTTGTGCTTTTTGGGGACATTTTAAAGAACATTTTATCCTTAATTTATATTTTAAGACATTGTAAAATATCTGCTCCCCTAAATTGAGTTTCAGGCTAAAAAAACACACACCGTACGTATTTCACGCACGTCTCCGTGAACAGATTTGTTACAGATTCGCGTTTATTGTATACGAAGCACTAAATTCATGATGAAAAAGTTAATCATTAATTTTGTACTGTCTGTAGTAAGTTTGATACTGTCTCTGTATGCTGAACTTTTCAGCTGTTACTGTATAATAACTGTCTAACTCACTTTCTCATTGAGGCCACCATTAAGTCAAAATATGTTCCAAAAAACGGCAGGACAAGAAGTATTAGATTACTGAATTGTTAAATCTGGTGTGTGTGTTTTTGTATACATTTTATTTATTCTGTAAAGCATTTGCATATCATGTTTAAAAGGAGTTTCTCCAAGAAATTACTAATTATCTTCTCTTCTAAACCCTGCAGCGTGTTCAGTAACGACTGTTAGCGAACGTAATGGATACAGGACAACTCAACCCGAAGACAACTCAACCCGTGCATAGCTCAACTCAAAGTTGGGACAACTCAACCCGTTAGTAGGGGATTGAGTTGGCTCGGGTTGAGTTGTCTTTGGGTTGAGTTGTTCCTTATATATCTTTGTTTTCTCTTTTGTGTTTGTACACATAATGTTATCACTACTTGTGTCCGGCGGTATTTAATGCTTTGCATTAATCTTTTCTTGTTATTCTAGTGATGGCCATTACGTGTTGCTCTGCAGAATGTTTCGTTCCTAGTTATACTTGTAAAATAATACTCTACTAATACATTCTATTCATGTTGGTTGCAAATGGCTTTTTCGTCTGCATTATATTGTGTCCATATGTTAAATATTTAACCGAATTTTGCTTATGATTATTCAGAATATCGAATGAAGCCATTTAAATTATATAGCTTTTTTGAATGTCGATTTCCGTATTTCTTTGTTAGGCAGAATCAAATCAATAAAAAAAAAGAATTTGAATATTGAAAGTCTTTAAAAATTAATTTATGGTATTACTACCATGCACACTATATTACGGACTCCTGGTCGTGCAATTTTAAAATGTGCCAGTACCAGTAGCGTTTACGGGGCGACACATAACAATGCAAAGTGACATCACGCAATGAAATTCGAATTGTAATGCGCAACAGATTGAACCCAATTACACGTCATCAAAATGTCTTCAAAACGCTGGAAGAATCTGCATTATCGTTTACTTTCAGCCCGAGCTTAAATACAAATGTCAATGAATTCAGGTAACCGAAAACGCTCTACTTTATTTCTCTGCTGCAGTTTAGGTAATATACACAAGCTCTTGTGAGTGGTCATATTTTTTCGAAACAGCTGGACTAAAATATAATGCTTTGGTAACCCATCATAAAGTTTGGTTACACGTGAACTAATATTTCGTAAAAACGAAAAAAAATGTTTCATGTAAACGAAATAATCGTGAAAAACATCTATATCAAAATGTCACTTTAGGGGCTCCGTATTTAGTCAAGAGAGTTCAAATACACTGTATTTACATAATGTGTTTGTATCATCAAATGTTTATTATCTACACAATCAAGCATTGTCAGAAACAAATATGTTGTTAATGTCTAACAGATAGATTGCTCTGATTAATAATAAAATCAGTCGGAAAAATGCATCATATTTCAATTACGTAGGGAGTATGCGTTATTATATTCATACAGTTAAAGCGTCAGCACATTTATTATCTTTAAAATGATTTGATTGTATTTGTATTAAATTTTGTATTCCATTCATGGTAAAATGTATCATGTGAGAATGTTACTTTGGGATTTTTTGTCATGAAATTCAGTTTGAAGTTGTACAAAATTAATCGACCACTTTTCCAGGGTATATAGTCACGTGATCTTTAGAATGAATACAAACACTAAAAATGCTTGTTTTCGTCAGCAGCAGTCAAAAATTAAGTTGATTCAAAAAATGCTTAAAATATCCTTTTTTGTTTCTTTGTCCGAAAATTCCCAAATTAGCCTGTGAGTTGAAATTATGTTCTCTGAATTCTTGACACTTTTTGACCAGTTTTTCACATGACCTTGTTTACGCTGTTATTTTCATGCGGAAGATTTGGAGCCACCCAGGAAGGCAAAAGATACTAATATTATTTTTTCGGGAAAAGAATGGTTGTACTTATTTCATTTGCTAGTTGGTGTCATTTAATCATTTCTCTGGGAAGAGATATCGACAATAAAAACATGTTTTTGTTCACCCCATTATTTGTTGTTGTGGATCACATGACAGTAGAGCCTGTTTTATGTTGCGATAATATTGACACATGACTTCAACATGGTGTCCTTTTACGGTCAGATATGTTAACATGTCTCGTCAAGTCTTTTTGGTAAGTTAAAATCACCATATTAAGATATATTCTAACATAGGCACGTGCGTTTTCACTCTTTATTTAATGTGACGTCATCTATGCTTTATTATTCAACAAAATATAGCTCGTGACGGCTGTTGAAATTTTACTCCCTACGTTAAATGCGCAAAGCCGAAAATGGCGCCCGAGTTTATTAGGGTTGACTTTTACAATTTGGTTTCTATTCTATAATTAAGATTTTAATATTTTTTGTTCGGAATAAGAAACACCTATCTGTGAGAATTGTGTAAATAAATGCTATTTTCGGTCTTTGCACTGGGGTGGATTTCAACTGCATGACGTTTCTGACAGTTAAAAATAGTTCTATAAATATATCGTTTTTACGGATGTATTTTACAATGTTAGAATCGAAATAACTTACAGTTGTCTATATTTTGTTGTCTAATAAAATATAGGCACTCGTTTGATGCGCTTATTAAATCACTCGTGCTAAAGCACTCGTGATTTAATCATACTCGCATCACAATTCGTGCCTATATTTTATTAGACAACAAAATATAGACAACTGTAAGTTATTTCTTAATTCATTTACAAAAACAGTTTTACAGTCGTGAATTTATTAAAAAAAAACTTGTATAAAAACATTGGAGACAAAATAAACATTTTAAAATATTTTGTTTTCTAAGTTTGGGCTTGACAAAGTTCTCATTTCGTTAAAAGGGGTCCTCTAATTAAAGCAAACACTATTCACGTTTTGATCCAAATTTTTTTTTGAGCTTAATAATGTTATTTGGAGGAAGTTTTTTCTATTGCATGACTTCATCATATACAAACCATTGTTTTCAGTTTTGACAACCAATTTTACTTTCGGTTTCGAACTACTTTCACTTTAAAAGGAATTGAATAACATAAACATGTTCAAGTGAAAATATCTTTCTGCAATATCTTTTATTACATGTTATACGTATTTTTTTTATTGGAGGTGTTTAACATAGATTATGGTCTACACTGTACATTGCATGGACAGTGTTGTTTTATATTGGGGGCTTTAATTCTGTACAATGTTATTTGCACAAATGTCTGGCACGTGCAATCAGCATGCATACACGTTTGACAAGCATGTCAAATGACAAACTTGTCAATATTTTAACAGTTTCAGGTTCAACTCTTTTTAATTGAAAGTTAGAACAATGTTCCTATCGGTTTTCATGACGTAATGGCCATGATGGCTACAAGTATGTTAAATTGCACTTTAACACACTCTATCGTCGTAGATAATTTACCAGCTAAACGAAGGTAAATAGTACTAGTATACCTTTTCTACTTACTCAATGTTACAAGCCAATGAGCATTGCTAGCTGGTCAGATGAGGCGGCTGCTTTACCTAACTTCGAGCAATCTTTGGTTCGAAACCTACATGGACACAGTAATCAGTTACTACGCACATACTTACGGTTGTACCTGACAACTGTCCTACATGATTAAGAATAATTAGTAAGAATGAGAACACCACAATAGTATGCCCCGCCTAGGATCGAACCCACGACTTCTCGATCTGTAGACTTGCGTGCTACAAACTTGGCTAGCCGGACGGCTTTCTCTGTATTTACATTCTAACTTTGTTTTGTAATCAAAATGTATAACAAAATGTTAAAATCTAGTTAGAGAAATTACCTCGATCGATTTTCGATTTACTACTATTTCACATACAGTATAATTTATGTTTCAAACTTAACAATAATGTAATTGATTTTTAAATGAACACTCTTAATTATTAATGTTACTTGAAATGGTGTTGTATGGAAATAAAATACGTTATGGATGTTTATTTCTCTTGAAACAACAAGTCAGTATGAGCACATCGATCCAACAGAATAGAAAGGTCGTAACTACAAAAATGTGTTTTTGAGAAAAAACTGTGTATAATTTTCAAATTACTATTTTCTGCTTAAACATAACATATTTTCAAGAATTTGGTTCTTACTCTTTCAGTTAAACATTCCATGAGTAACGTATTATGTATCAATAATTGTGTAATTGTACAAAATATACTGAAAGCTTAAAACTACCTTTTAAGACTGACCTTTGGGTACACGTTTTGTACGGCCAAAAGGTTGTAAAGTTCTGTACGTCTAAAAAGTAGTAACTGTCACTTACGACCTTTGACGAACAATGCTATGCATTTGTATATCCATTAAAAAGTCGTACGTAATTTAAAATGTTAGAATTATAAAATTCAATGCAATTATAATGTTAATTATGTGTCATAATTAAAATGCTCTTTTTACTGACTTACTTTAAGTCAGTATAGCATCAAAAATATTTACATGAACATCATTAATTAGCAATTCGCAGATACGACATTCTTTTACGGATTAATTAGAGAATGATTTTGGTCGACATAATTATTGCATTGCAAATAAATTAAAGTAAATATTATCAAATGCGTCATTTAAGGTCGTAAGTAGCACTTACGATCTTACTATTCTGGAGGGTCGACACATGCCGTACATTGGGTCATGCTTGTTAATATACTTTAGGTATTGAACTTGCTGACTAAATATATGAATAAAGTGATACACGGAAATCATGTTGCTGATTTAAACAGGTCTCTTTGACTTTTAACTTTGATACAATCTCCGTAAACAGATATTTTGTAAAGCGCTGTTGTACAGGATCTCTAAGATCTCAATGGAGGGTCACGTCGAGATGACCTTTATGTCGCCTAATCAATGCGTAGCTTTCATCTAGACGAAACACTTATTAATAACATTTTGATTTCGTAATTTCTATTTTTAGACCAAGGTTTGTGAGCTAATTTAACATGAATGTAGTCAGAAAATTCAACACCCCTGCTAAACTATTATTTGGTATCAGGATTCTCTCCAAAATGGTTTTTGGAACTACTCATGCTCGTAAAGCCATCGTTTACATTAACAATCTGTAAATAATACATATTAAATCACTTTACAATCGAAGAGTTTTTGAAAAAATTAGTAGTAGCGCATTAATCACCTTCCGACCAATAAGCTGAATGGACAATAGATTGTAGTATGTACGATAACACTATACTTTTAATTAACTAGTTTATTTAACATAGAGTACACAAAAAAGTTAAAAGTTTATTTCTTTCCACTCAAACCTCCAAGACCACCTCCGGTACATGGGTCAACTCCGGTAGCGGCACCAGTACCGTATTGTTTAGCAAGAACTTGGGCTCTGTAAAAAGAAATAAGTGATCATCAATGAAATGAATAAAATAGATTTAATTTTACTATTCTTTCGTCATTTAGCCCACCAACAGATCAAAATGTACAAATATGTGACATAAGTTTAAAAGTAAAATGCAATTTTTAAAATAAGTGGGTACAAGATTGTATATATACGCGATTAAAAAAATCTATAATTAATCGCAATACTTATATTATATTCATATCTTGAACATAAACGTAATTCATATAATTGTTATACCGAATCATAAATAAGTGCCTGGTCACATAAATAATTGAAAAGGTTAAGAGTATGCCTTCAAAACACATTGGTTACATAGACTATTAAAAACAATTAACTTCATTATCTCGCCAGGGTGTGCATAATTATATATAAACTCCACTAAGTGATGATCAATCATATGGCATACTGGCTGCTAAATGGTCAGATGTATTAGCATGCAGACAGTGCAGACAGACATAAATGGACAGTACATGAAATAATATCTAAATAGCCATATCAATAAGAACGCTGTATTAACAAGAGTCATAACTTTTGTAAAACAAAACTTACTCATTGCATACGGCAGTACATACAAGACCGGTGATAAGAGCATTATGTCCATCAATAGGATCCAAAATTTGTGGGCACATTTGTGTTTCACATTGGGCTTCGGTTTCGTCACATCCGAACTGGCTCAAAAGTTGTTTAGCGAGATCCAAGACTGAAATACAAATAAAATTGTTAGCTTATAGAACTAATGATAATACGATTTTCGAATTATCAGTTGTCACTAATATGTGGTGATTATCCAAATGTAATTTATCAGTTCTTTTATACTATAAGTTTTAAATTTAATTTAAACTTAATTAATTTTGTATTATAAATGTGATAAAATGAAAAGTTTTATATAATCTTTCTATTTCATTGTCACAACAGAGATACGATGCTACAATAGCTCCAAGCTATCAAGGTAGACTTTTAATGAAATAATTAAAACGAAATGCTTACTATCATATCCTCCAAGTAATGATTCAATGAATCTTTCTTCAATTCTGGCACTGAATACCACTGGTACTAAGGCAATGAGTAAAATAGCGACCTTCATGTTTGTCTTATACTGGAAGAGAAAGATCCACTTGTTATGGGTATATAACAATTGTATGTGGTACACGATGATTTATATTGAATCAAGAAAATCTACGTGACATTGTATGGCATTTGTGTGATAAAATTAGTTATGTATGCTAAAAGCGTAGCCAAATATAGTATTAGATCTGAGTACAATATATATATGCGCAATATGCTATTCTGAGTTCTTCACGCAAAGCGGAAATTCTACTACTTGTTATATAAAAGCTAGCTTAAACTGCAGTCATATCACCCTGTTACAAACATATGTCTTATTAAAAGTAAGTCCTCACATTCATGAGAGAATAAGAAGAAACCACAAAAGAACGTGTAAAAAAGTAATATGTTTTGTCCGAACAACATTTTGTTGTTTGCTAGTATAGAGACAGTGATAGGACTTGATTCATAAAATGACGTACGCTGGTTTTAAAATACATTTTAACATGTTTAATTTAATGAAAACATTTTTTTTATTTCTTGAAATAAGCACAAAACAAAATAGAAAATTAAATGTTTATTTTTTAACATGTTACAAGATATAATTATAGCCGTTTTTATTTAAGAATTCTTGTTGTATGCTTAACACTTGAGATTTCAATGAAACGCTGACTGAGAGAAATGTCGGATGTTCAAAACATTCAAAAACAATAAAAACCAGAATTTCCAAAATATATGCATATTGAATAAAGTTATAACGCAATATGATGTATCATTTGACCAAATATGTTTTTGTTTATTTATTCCAATGAATTGCAATATTTTGTAATACATTTGATGTTATTCAGTACAAAGCTTTTTGAAGTGATGGTTTTAATTTCACAATCAAATTGTGTATATTAAAGCATATATGTTTATTTTTACTAAATTATGGACGCTAGGGTCATCAAAATGTGAACCCAATCAATTTTAACATAATTTCAATTGATCTGGCATACATATAACCAATTACAGAATTGTTACTTTTGTTATAACGATTAGCTAAAGGTCTTCAGTGCACCCGTGTCTATTCTGTAAATGAACGTTTATGCCATCAGATGAAAAACAAAATGTAAAAATATGCTTATAAAGTTTTGGAAGCTAGAACTATATAACGATAGCCCAATGGCTCGCGATTTATCAACAACAAATATTTGACATTAGTCGAAAATGTATTTTAGTTCATCTTCAAATAGGGTAAATTATAATGAAAAAGTATTATTTCAACAGATGTTAGTGATAATATTACGATCGTAAAATATGACATTAACACAATAAATATATTTTGTTTTTAGGACATATCAATAAAATCATTTGAGATAACGAGTTGCAAATTTGAATGATTAAACTTAAAGCAAAAGTACCTTTCTTTGATAATCCAAAACAATATGCGGCAGTAGTTGACCACAGCCCCTTTTATAGTTAGGACCAGTGGTCAATTTGTTGAAAGATAATGTTATCAGTAATCATGACCAATGTCACGTTCAGGGTTATAATATTGTATAAGATCCCTTAAACTGGTGACCAATTATCTAAATTCACTTATAAATAAATTATTGTGACCGCTAAAAAAGCACAAGGGACATTCAACTTTTAGTAAAAGTTTAAATACTCATTTTAGGTTCCAAATAAGCACTAGCCCAATCGCCAAAAATATTACTATGTGCAAACATTTTTTTTAAATTATGCCCAAGCTGCCGAGTGACATTGAGACAACAATAAGCATACAGTGTATTTATGTTGTTGCTGGTTATTTGGTTTTAGATTCAGATATTCATCATGTATCAGTAACTTTGAAATTTGCAAGCAGCACATATCACACGTCGAAATGAAATACGCATGGATTCAATTATAGAATCAGTATGTCAGGGTATTGATATTATTTATAGGAGTAAAGCTAATTCTAGTTGTACGAGAGTTAATTGTTCTGTCACTTGTAGTTAAATGGCGGGCACCAAATTGGTGTCCTGTTTTCGTTATTTGTTTGTGATTTTCTATGACATTTTTTTAATATAAATGCATCTCCTCCTTTAAATTTGGCTGGTGGGAAGTGGATTTCTTTTGTAGCTGTTTCTAATGTTTCCACACTCCATTTTGTATTTACTCTGTGGGGTCAAAATTTGAACGTTGAAAGCTATTTTGTCGACTGTGTCTTAATAATATGATTCTGTCCTACAGTCACAGTACAGTGAACTTCCAAATAAAACCTTTACATTGATGAAATTTCTAAGTAAGATATTTAACTTAATGATGTAAAGTAACATGCTGTTGTGGCAGTAAAAACATTGGTGAAATTACTTTTTTACGAAATTTGGCTCCATAGTAATACATGTAGAAGCTTTAGTTGATCGCTCTTGCATCTAAGGACGCATTCAATATATAATAAATTATATCAATGTGATCGGTTCAGGTAACCCCCATTTGCACTTTATAAATCGAACTTAACATTCTAAAAAGAGATAGCGACGACTCTTCATATGGGAAACCCGATTAAACGATATTTTTGAATATGTAAAACACGTTTGGATGTGAAAACAAAGACAACCATTTGAAACCATTTAGAGTTATGGCAAACAAACCAAGTAAATGTTCGTAACATGTTTGTTTTATTCAACCAAAGATAACAACTAATGATTATTTTACTTTGTTACATATTTGTGTGATAATTTTTATTTAATATACATTTACATGAAAATGAATTCATTCTCAAAATAACGTTTACTGCACAGTTTATTTTCTTCCGGTCAAACCTCCAAGACCACCTCCTGTGCATGGATCAACACCAGTTGCAGCTCCAGAACCAAATTGTTTGGCAAGTACTTGAGCTCTGTAAATAGAATGACATATCGTTAAATGCTTTTAGAACGACTTTTATACATCTAATTATCATATCGACATTTAGTAAAGTAACAATTAAATGAATGGAAATGTTGTATAGCTCCAGAATATTGCATTTAAACTAAAATATGTGAACGTGACAATCTTCAAACCAGTATTATTTAAAATAACAGAGGTACCGATGCGTTCATAGTAAATTATTAAATGTATTTAACATTTATGACGCGTAATTAACAATGCCAGCTTTAACAACAATCAACTAAATAACCAAATTTTATAATATTTGTATCATAACAAGTACTTACTCATTGCATACGGCAGTACATACAAGACCGGTGATAAGATGATTATGTCCATCAATTGGATCCAAAAGTTGTGGGCACATTGTAGATTCACATTGAGCTTCAGTTTCGTCACATCCAAACTGACTCAAAAGTTGTTTAGCAAGATCCAAGACTGAAATACACATACTAATTATCGACCAGTAATTTAAAATGCTTGGCTTTGCAATGAGTTATATGTCGATGTATTTTTGCTTATGCTTAGTCGTCAAATATGCATTATCGTCACATAGATGATAAATTTATTCAATTAAATGAGTCTTTTATAATAGGCGGTGCCTTTACCACGTGATATTTTATGATCAGCATAGGTCAAACTTTTATTCCATTACATTCTACCAATTTTAATCTACTGTTTTAATGAGATAACATTAAGTACCTACTCCTAATAAGTTACCGCTTTGAAGAAGATTATTTGAAAAACATCAGAAATTTATAGTATTCAAAGTGAATCGGTGCAATGTTAAACAATGATTGAACACACCGTTTAAATAGCTGCAGCAAGAAGCGTCTATGTTACCTGTTCATGTTTCAAGCAATACATAAATGTACAACAGAACTGGTCAAATACAATCCAAATTTTAATTAAAATCAAGCGGATATGAAGACACATTTATTCAGATAAAGTAGAAACAACAAATGCTTACTGTCATATCCACCAAGTAAAGATTCAATGAATCTTTCTTCAAGTTTTGCGCCGAATACAACTGGTAACAAAGCGATAAGAAGGATGGCAACTTTCATGATTGACTTTTTCTGAAACAGAAGAAAACATGTTTTCGAGTGCGTTTTAATCCTAAGGTTACATGAGGGTTATCAACTTATTTCAACGTTTACTAACCATGACTTGTCAGAAGCGCTTTTGACCATAATATTCAATATGAAAAGAGCGCTAACAAATGCGGTATATTATAATATTAATAAAAAAGGTTACCATAGTACTCATGAATTGCATTCTGTTTGTTATTTGACAAACATCTATTGCTGATGTAGATTTTTCAATTTTAGTTTTGGACTGCTGAATTTTGAAAATTATATAGATATCTTAAAAATCAAACATGGTTTTTATTAATAATAGTAACAAGTTTCTCAACGAAAACAAGTGCAGTTGCGTTAACCGGCGTACATTATAATCAGATATAAAATTTGCTTTCAATCAATGTAAATGTTGAATAAAGATTAAAAAAACATCGGTTAAGTTTATTTTACCTTTTCAGTAACAAAAAAGCTTCACATTACAACGATTGGGTGACAGTTCAAAACGTTATAGACAGCTTTAAAGTTAAACAAATTAATTCATAAGATTCCTCAATGCAAACCAAAATCGAAGTTTGCAATACTTTATACCAACAACAACATAAGATGTATCATTTATTCAGCTAAATCCTAAAATTTCACAAGCGCATCATTATTCTTAAATGAATTTGAACAATCTTTCTAAGGCAAAAAGAAATATTGTATCACAGACACTGAAGCAGTCATTTTTTTGGTAAATTAAGAATCTTATTCTGAAGCAGTATGTATGCTTACCAATTAATCCAAAACTGCAAGTGAAAACAACAGCCGCTTGCAAGGTTTTATATACCTTCAAAGGTCGAAACATGATAACCCCGTCCCATATTAACAATTGTGTTACATGTCAATAAACATGGCATGTTGTGACTTAACTGTACATGTCTCTATGACTTTCAAAATACCTTACCATATGTTAAGACACATATAGGCATCTCAAGGTCGCTCAGAGGACGATAATAGCATATCCTTTGTATGGCAATACTTCTGTCTTATTACAAACATCCCATTGAGGTTGAGCACAGATTTTACTGACCTAAAAAGCAGAACTCGAATATTGAGGTTGTTTTTTTCTTTCTTAATTTATGTATCTTGTAAGTTTGTTGTAACGTCAAAAAAGGTTAAGCAATTATTTCTTCCAATCCGGGACTGCTCTAAAGACGATAAAAATACCGACACATCCGCTTACCAATAAAATCAGAAACCTCTTTTTTATATGAGACTTACCGTTCAAATTGGAGTAAGATTAGTTCATTTGATTATAATTCTATAATAAGTACAATAGTATGTAACACAATATTTTACATAATAATAACAACGTAGTGTCTGTAACATTGACAAGATGGGTGAAATTTGCAATCAAAATTTAGAAATAACAGTTTGTGTAAGATCTTAAAATTCGAATAATTTCGTGGATGCAAAACAGATGAATATTACTGTTATCTAAGTAAAATTAGAAGGAGTATAAAAGTCTCTTTTTATAAACTTTGAGATAGTTTTAGACTTTACTCATTTTAAAAGTCACAAAGTGCACGTACAAGTATAAGCAGCTGACTAAAATTTCATATAGAAACGACCTGACTATTTTGGCATGAGAGTACGCTCGGAACATGCATATGATTGCTACAGTTAGTGACTCCAATTGCTTAAAATCAATCATACAATGACATTCCCGACGACGCGTTGTATTATTTATGGTTCAAAGTTACATGTAATGTAATTTCATCTTTTCACCCTTATACCAAGTAGAATCAATACCATTCTCATTCCTAGAGGCTAACAAGATTCTCGATACTAGAATTGAGAAATTTGATAACCTCTGGGTATGAGATTAAATCAATGCGAGCATAGAAACTGGGCAGGTTTTTTTAAATACTTGCATTTTGTGGGGTAAAACTTCCGCTGCAAAGAGCATAAACTGTATTTATTCCATGTATGGACGGTCTTTGTGATCAAATCAGGCTTCTGGTATATGCTGGTGTATATATACATGTAGTCATACATTGTACATGTATATAGACATCTAGAAGAACGGTCTACAACGAATTCGAGTCTTCTGAAATAATGTGCTCCATTCGCTATTGTTTGTTTGATCATTCTCCCAGTGCATTGCTTTAAAAAATATTATTTACCGCCGGCCTGAAGGCCGGTGGTATATTGGAGTCGCCAGAATCTGATGACCATGGTAGGAGCAGTTCATGATTTCTTTTAATTGTGTCCTCCTTTTTTATTTACAAATGTTGACAGTGAGAAATTGTATAAATTTTAGTTTCATAGTAATGCAATAAAATTTCGTGCTTTTTGGGGTGCATTTTAAAGAGTATTTTATCCTTAATTTATATTTTTAAAAAATTGGAAAATATCTGCTCCCTAAATTGAGGTTCAGTCTGAAAACGTACCGTACATATTTAACGCACGTCTCCGTGAACAGATTTGCAACAGACTCGCGGTAAATAAGCAAGTGCGAAAGTTGAGAATTTTAAATCGGGTTAATCGTATACAAAGCGCTAAATGCATGATGTAAAAGTTAATTACATTTGTATTTGTCTGTAGTTAGTTACTGACATGTGGATACTGTCTCCGTATGCTGAAATCTTCGGCTGTAACTGTGTAATTACTGTCTAACTCACTCATGTAGGCCGCCATTAAGTCAAAATAAGTTTGACAATACGGTTGGAAGTATTTTTTGCCGCATATATATTTGTCTATTGTTTTAACGTATGTATACATAATGGTACCTCTATCCGGCGGTAATTAATGCTTTGCATTAATCTTTTCTTGTATTTATATATGGTATAAGAGTTTTTATTATTATAATAAAATAACCCGCCAAACTTACTTATAACGTGGTAGATAAAACAACTCTACCGCCAATGTGCAATGAATGTAAAGCATAAAAAGATTTTGAAGAGAGTTCTATCTTTTTGTTGTATAAAGTCTGTGTTACATTAACAATCAAATGTTCCGTTAGTGAAAAGTGTAACCAGTGCTCCAAACATATCAACTCTCTATTAAGGCATTAATATATGTATATTTTTGAAACTAAAGTTATAAAAGTATTATATTGTTCTATTTCTATTGTTTGTGCCAAACGGCCGCCTGACCAGTTTTTTCAGTTTTCTTTCTACCAAAAGTCTCCAACTCATTCACAACATGTCATTAACTTCTTCTTCAACAGATAAATGGCGACGAATTTCAACTTCGAATTCCATCATGATAGTATTAACTACTAGACAGAGACTGTCATGTGTTTATCAGTAATAACCAATTATTTACACTGGTATAAATAACAATCTCTATACAGTGTTACTATTCAGCTCTCTATTAGTATTCCTCGTACTACTAGTATGCGCCGTGCTAACGCACAAAATATCTGTGGCACTTTATACAAAAATTCTTACGATTTTTTTATCGTTAGTCAATTTAATAAATTTTGCAATTCAAAGTTACAAGGATAATTAACATAACTATGATATGATATGATACTCAAAATGTATCAACTATTTTTTATAAATCAATAATATTTGGATTTGTAAGGCCAAAAAAAAAACAACCGTAATATGAATGTTTCTTGCTTTTGACTTACGATGATTTTTATCGAGTTTTTGTGAAAATGCACTGATTTTATTGAGATTTGTACATATAAAATATAGAAGTCTAAGAAGTTTATAAGAAAAATATTTATTTAATATAGCTACATCGAAAATGAATACATTGTCGTCGTAACGTTTATTTTCCTCCGGTCAAACCTCCAAGACCACCTCCTGTACATGGATCAACCCCAGTAGCTGTTCCGGAACCGAATTGTTTGGCAAGGACTTGAGCTCTGTAAATAGGAAAACGGAAAGGTTCATGTTGTTTAAGTGTGAACAGAAACAAAGAGATAATCGGAAAGATTCAAGATTTATAATATTCTCGTTCCCAGAGTCTAGTAGGATTCTAAATACTAGCTAGTATTGAGAATCCTACTAGTCTCTGGGAACGAAAATGGATTTATAACCATATTTATAAATACAATAGTAAATAAAAGTTCTTTATTTTTTCATTCACAACGACGTTAAAACGATTACTTTTGTTCTTAATTAAAGATCTTTGTGTAGGTGAAATTATGTACAATCATTTCAAACTATTTCAGAGAAGACATGTTATTTTCAACTGTTACAATTTTAATCAACGGATGAAATGAGGTAGCGATGTGCTCGTGCATGTTTTAATTATTTTAACCACCAGCAATAACTTGTCTAATACCCGTATGGTTATATCCAATTAATAAAATAATTGCGTAATGGAAATTACTTACTCATTGCATACGGCAGTACATACAAGACCGGTGATAAGAGCATTATGTCCATCAATTGGATTCAAAATTTGTGGGCACATTGAAGATTCGCATTGGGCTTCAGTCTCGTCACATCCAAACTGACTCAAAAGTTGTTTGGCAAGGTCCAAGACTGAAATACAGATATAAATGTTATATGTTGTGTATTATATTTCAATGCATGAATGACATATGCTTTTAGTAAAACTGCCATAAAAAGTTGTTTCCCTTTAATTCTTTTCCGATGAATGTTCATAAAATTATTGACAGTCGGTTTGCTGCAGTGGCTATATCAGTTAACAAATACATGTACCATTTTCATGTAAATGGACATTTTACAGCTCGTGTTCTTCCTTCATTAACATTTAATTCAACACACAATTTATAGTGTGTAAAGCATTACAAAAGGTTTTTGAAGTAGGTATATTAATCATCGTCAAAACACCCCAATTATGTCACGGCCACTACATCGTTAACATTATTGTTTTCCCTTTCACTTTGCAATGTATACTAATATAATTGTTTACAGCAGAGTAATGATAAATAAAAAAACTTACTGTCATATCCACCGAGTAAAGTTTCCAAGAATCTTTCTTCAATTCTGGCACTGAATACCATTGGTACCAAGGCAATAAGGAGAATGGCTACCTTCATGATTTATCTGAAATGATATGTATTTTTTATTTTTAGTTTGCTTTACATTTATTATAGTCTTCAATTAAATTGCTAATGCTATTTTTTTACTTAAAACTTCTTTTAACAATACCTTTTGATGTACCTTATGGAACAATGTAGTATTAAAAATGTGCAGCATACTATCGTCTATATTTACAAATATCACATAAATCATGGTACAATTCGAGGGATCAATGCTGAACTTGTCTACATTTTTTCTTCATTGGTATGAAGTAATGCTAGCTTCTTCAGCATCGATTCATCGATTTGTTAAACAAAAATTAAGTTCCTTGAATAAGTAATTTATAGACGTAGTTCTTGTGCCAATTAAAACATAAAAAAATCTAATAAGACTCCAATTACTGATGCTACTCACTGTTAAAATCCGGATCCGGAGAAATAAGTGTCGGTGACACTCTCTTGCCTCCTTTTATATTGTTACAAGACCTTAATCAGATAACCTCTGACCTAAAATGATGATAGAGCAAGTGTCACTGAAAGTGTGTTACTTACTTCTTTCGATGCTACAGAAACAATCTACATTTAGACAACAAAGATTAAAATAATTATTATTATGTTAAGTTAAACATGTAGATACGACTCATTGACTAGTAAAATGTTAATGATTTGTATACGACTTCTTACAAAATTTCAGTTGTCTATTAGTAATAAGATTTTCTGTTAGACAATTACTATTTCACCTCCATTTGGCAAAATGTTTTTAAAGTGAATTAATAATTCAAAATAATACTAAGAGTTGAACACTCCTAGTATGTGATACTTCCGTTGTTTATACTAAATACAGTTAACTCTATTTAACACATGTTTAAGCATCAAGAGTGTTCCTATGTAAGACATCACCTTAAAGCCTGAATCAGCACCTTTCTGTTATATTACAGCAGAATGTTAGCATCAGCTTCTTTATAGTTAGTCGGTAAATACCGTTTCTCTTAGTTGTCTCATAAGAAGCTATTGTTACGATTGTTTTAATGCTATATTGTACTTACTTCAAGAATGCAAGAGTACTACCTGCCTCTTGTCACAGCAACAATATACGTTCAGGACATCACATGATCTGACACAAAATGCATTGAAACATTACACATGCCGGTACCATAATGTAAAATACTGTGCATGTACAATTTTGGAGAGGTTTCTCATTCTAATCTAGTTTAACCATGATGGCTATAATTTCACTTTTTTGTAGAAAATTTGAATTTAATTGATAAAATATAATATAAACATGAGAAACAAACACGCTCATTTGTATAGCTGATTATTGTTTCAATCAAACCACAAAAAACTTCGTTTTAAATAGAAAGTTCTCGAACATATTAGTGTCTGAAGTTTTTTAAAACATACCGACATAAGAGGTACTCATAACATCAAAAAAATAATGTTTCAACTGTATATACATTGTATTTCATTAAATATAACTTATAAAGATCAGCAATTGTTTGTTTCGGTCAGATGCTTTAACGAGATGCTTCAAAGTATTGTACTATATGTTTTAGATAGAGTGATTGCGAGGAGTACTAGAGTTTATCATATGACTGGTTTGTTTGTTTGTTTGTTTGTTCGTCCATTCCTTGCTTGTGGCCTTGTGTTTTCTTGCAGATCGGCGAATATATTAATCTAGTATGTCCAATCTCATATCCTTATGTTGCATCTTGCCAATTCGCAAGCGCCAAATTAAATGAGAACATTCTCTTCCTTAATAAGGCATAAATGTTGTAATTATAATACTTATTTATAAAATTTGCTTAAAGTAATTGGTTTATCATTATACCATTGTTATAATGAATATCCGGCTGGAGGTTAGTAAATAGGTTTGTTTATTGTAGTTTTTGACTAATTGAACATTTCAAAATATTATCAGTAAACCAAATTATCTTGTAGTCGTGACAATGATGGTCCGTTTATAAGATTTCATTGACCTATTTCATGTTGTGTAGATCTTTTGTTCTTCTTATCTCTGCAAGTACAAGACCGTTCACGATTTAAACAATGTATATACCAAATATGAAGTGGTCTTATTTAGTATCAAGTCATTATTATCGTGATGGTAGGAATGACTTTGTAATTTTGTATGATACTAAAAAGATCTTAGTTCCTGACGTCGCTTTTTAGGAATTCTTAAACACTGACACCTGGGTCTTTATATCATGAAAATATGCTAAATAATGATCACATCACGTTTTGAGACACTTTTTGATTTTGTAATTTTTTAAAATTTTGATATTGAAATTTTGATACAAAATTTTAATGAAAAATATCAAAACACGATTCAACGTTCTTTTTTCATCAAAATCATTATTGTCAAAAACTTCGAGTTGGACACAGCAGTGGCCGTAGCACTTGTGTTTGCTTTGGCAGCGTCGGCAATGGTCGAAAGTCTGGTTTAGCAAATAAGAAATAAAATTTTGATGAAAAGTTTTATAAGCCCTCCCGCACACGCATCAAAACATTTGTCAACAAGTGATTTTATATATTAAAATTTGGGTTCAAAATGTTGACATCAAATTTTTGACGACTTCTTAACGTTTTTAGGGCCTTTTACAATATACATACTAATAACTATCGTTCGTTTTTTCAATGGATGAGATGTTCACTGGAGTCCTAAAGAATATAAGGTCGGGGAACATATTTAATACTTAATAAAGAAACATCAGATGTCTAGTGTGTCATTGCCTTATCTCAGTTCCTTAAAATCGTGATATAGGAAACATGTAGATGTCAACAGGTCGTATTCTAGGTCATGCGTGTTTTTGTACTTTAAACAATGGACTTTTCCACTAAATAGGTAAATAAGGCGAAGCATGAACAGCAATTTTCTGATTTAAACATTCCACTTTGATATGTAACATTTATCTAATATAGTGTCTATGCACATTGTAACCTTACATGATGATATGTTCATAAAATAAGTGTAAACTAACTAAAAATAAAATTTTTACAGCGTATGCCTAATCTTGGGCATAATCCTTGGACTTTTTACACTACCATCCGCCGGGCTAGCTCAGTCGGTAGCGCACATGTCTACTGATCGAGGGGTGGTAGTTTCGATTACTGGGTGTGGTATACTCTAATGGAGTTTTGTCATGAAATAATTTTCTACGACCATTCTTCCTCCCATCATAGATTCTAAATCATGTAGGACAGTTGTCAGTCACTGAAGGAAGTATGCGTCTAGTAGTTAGTTAACAGCTAAATCGAGAGATTTAGCCTTTCCAGGAACAGTGAGTAAGTGGACTGACCGCCGTAATATAATCTATACAATGTGTTGCTACGGTGGTAAACCAAAACAAATAAAAAAAATACACTACATTTACCAATATTTGTTTACATTTTCACAAGGAGCTGGTAACAACTTCTTCTACTCCACGACATAAAATCTTCATGAAAGACAAAAATGTTGTTCAACTACTTTATTATTATTATGCTACAGTCCCATAAACATAAAAATAGCCGTAAGGGCACCGTGCGATCAAGCTCCGCAAGGACCCGTACGAACTCTTGCGTACCCGTACGGACTGTTACGTTTTTACCAGGATCCGTGAGATGAGCCCATGGTTTCAGAGTCAAATCGTGAACAAAGCCGTGGCCGAGTATTCATTAACCATGTATATCTTCCGTACGGGTGTGTTGTTTTGAACCATGTACGTACCGTCACCTTAATACGCAAGGCTTCCCACGGCTTACAACTGTCTGCACGTACGGGTCGTAAAAAGCTACGATTTTATGGAATTGAGGCATAAGACTTAATTGTTGTATTGTCATAAAATTACAAGCCTGTACATGAGCAAATTATTATCAAAACTGGGCCAAATCTCGTTAAAATCGGATCTCATGATAGCTACCGTTGTACGATTTGGTGGTCTTGTAATGACTTTTCGTGTCAGTGTAAGTTTTTCTCATCAGAAGCTTAAAGCTGTCATTTTGGAAGATTGTCCATGTTAGGACATTGTGTGACGTCACTTTGGGTGAAAAAGAACATGACCCTATAACGTATAGCATCAGATCTATTGTTCAAAGAGGAAACATAGTGATGCAAGCATTTGTCTGATGTGATTGAGTTTGTATTTACAAATGTACCATATTTTAAAGCCGTTTATTAGCATTGGTCTATAAAAACCACTAAATATATTAATTGAACCAGAACGCTATTGAACATGGTCACTGTCGTGATGAGGGATGACAGTGAATAAAACTACTGTTAAGTTTCACTATAAAGACCATAAGATTTTTCTACATAAGATAATAATGAGATGTTTCTGTAATACGGGCCCAGTCTCAACCAAAAGTATGCGATTTTAACGAATTTTAAGTCCCAAATGCTTAATTTGAGAAGAAAAACATCCCTGTAAAAAGACCATATCGCTATTAAGACAATTAAGTTTGGTGGCCCCAAAAGTGGAACTTTACAGTAATTCCAAAATTGTCATTTACATAAGCCAGCCAAGACAAACAGCAGTTTAAAATTGCCTGTGAACACAACATATGTCACCGTTATCAATAACACTGAACTAGTGAATGAAAATGATGTCTTGTATTTATGACCGTAAATATTCCTTATATTACTGATAAGAGTTGTTCGCACCTAAAGAACTATCGCATGGTCTAAGACTATTGTCCGATTGTTTAACGGCACTTTATTCCATCTCTGTTGTGTTCTTGTTTGAAATAAAACCAAAACGATACAATGACGGTGCTCGACATTTGTGTGTTTTGTTCTCAATCATAACAAGTTCAAAAGGAATGATATTGCTCAGAAAATATAATGTTTAAAATATGTAAGTGCCATAACCCCAAATTAATTAATCTGAATCTATAACTCTCTTCATAGAATAGTAGATACATATCTGATGTACAACAAGTTGTATTCATTTTAAAGGCACTTAAGTTAGTTTATGAGTAAATTATATATAACAATTTCCGGTAATAGTTTTAATCACTTTGAAAGTCATTTTTTTACTTTTGTGCACAGAGATTATAAAGTAGACTACAGATATAAACATGGCACCATAAAGAGTTTATTTTGTGTGTCTGGTTTTCGAGATTTTCAGCAGTAATATGATAGTATATCTATAGAGAGTTGTTTGTGCTTCGTCAGTACTATAGAAAACCTCAATATTTTGAGCTCTTAAATTCTGAGATGAGTCATCTATCACTGATATTTATGTGTTTGGATGTAACTTCAAAAGATATCCGAAACATGTCTTTATTACTGATTATTGTTGTTTATAATTCATCATATCTAGAATCATACAAGTTACAATGCATAAAGCAAACATTTGGTCCCAAAATAGACTAAAGTTGAGCATATATGCGTCACAAAATGTCGCTATTCTGAATTAAACCTTCTCTTTCTTACGACAACAGTTTTTTAGTGATTTTCCAAGTTTGACTTTAAAAGTTGGTAAGAATGGAATATAACGTGCCCATTTCTGCCTTCTGAGACATCCCATAATAAATGGAAGGTCATATGTGACGTCATCGTCTTTATCAATGACGTTAGTATCTGATGCTAACACTTTCCTCCAAGAAATGATTCCTCGCTCCTCTACGGTACCTACAATGGTAAAAAAATGGTTTCACCTTTAACTTAACATAAGGTAATATTTAATGTACATTTTAACACTGTTGTTTTAAGAGACTCACTAAATAAGATTCCATACTTGGCAGCCGGCACGGTTCCGAGACAAAAAAGACTTTAAATTTTGTTTTGTCTCGGAACCGTGCCGACCGCCTATAAAAAGTCAAAAGCTACCACTTAAATTTCTATACCAAACAATAGAATTATGCATATTAATAGAGAACGGATTTGATAATTAATTCTAAATAACTCACAATATTTGTTTTAAGTCTATATAAATAATTCTACATATGATAATCTATAGTTTGACAAAAAATACTCATATTTTGATAAGAAACATTTCCTAAAACGGAATCCCTTACTAGTTATTTAAAGATTCCTGAAGACCTTTAGGGATTCCTCCACTGAAAGTCAAAGGCGAATCCCTAGATAAGCACCACCGGGATCCCTCTCATGAATTTTGGTATTTTCGGAATTCCGGGATAGTGTTAGTGTCCAATCTCGCTTTAAATCCAAGTATAAAATATTTTACCTGGAACAGTATTGTCTAGTATAAACCCTACAACACCTCCAACAAACATGGCTGTACTCATCAGTACAGTAAGTACTCTATCAACTTCTTCGTTTCCTGAAATATACACGTATATATCATGTAATGTTAGTTTTTTTCTCAAATGCCAAAAAATATATAATTTCATTAATGCTGCGTGTATTAGAATGTTCGTCGTCAATAATCTTTTTTGTAATTACTTTATTAAAAAGTACATAGATATACATGTATGTTATAAACAGGAAGCAGAGATTAATTCTTTATTATCAAGTTACATATAACATAAAAAGATATAGAAAATAGATTAACAACCATAAAACAAACCGGCCTGGCCATAGACATACACAAAAGGCCGTCTAACAAGCTTGATATTCCGATAGCATGTTATAAGTTCGAGCGGAACAGACGAATAGTTTAACGTTTTAATACCTACTTGCTTTGTCAATATCATCATTATATTTAAATAAAGAGAATTGTTAATTCGCTTTAATGCGACTGAAAACGCTACTGCAGCAATAACTTTCATAATTTTAACAAACTTTATGCAGTGTTTACTTCTCCTTTAAAGATGTAGCAACGTGCGCATATTAGGTTTGGTGAGTTTGGTCATATTCATAGACACATTGAAAATACCAAAATGCTCACATCTGCTACGCAATATTATTTTTCTTTTAATAAAGGGAAGTAACCGCTTAGGGTATATTCATGTTACATGTACAAAATTGTCTCTTATTTTCTCTTTGTTTTGCATAAATATTTTCTGACGATGGTCAATTTTGTCAGAGTTCGGTTCTATATAGGTCATTCGAAGTCGATTTTTCTGTATGCGCTAAAATTTAGCGAATACATCGGCGCCGCCATTATTCAGCTTTGCCAGACGTACTTTTACCCGTCAAAGCACGAGTTAGAAACAAACAAATGACGTACCTGTCTGTACACATCCAGGATTTTGAGCAATATATCTTGGTAACATTAAACCAATTAATAAAGATGATCCAATAATAACAAGGTTACGACTGGAACTTAATGAAACAAATTGAAGGTTAGACAATCCAACTGATGTGACCATTCCAAAACTGACCAGTACAACACCTCCAAGAACAGGATCTGGAAGCATTGTTAGTATAGCACCAATCTTTCCACATAGTCCACAGACTACAAAAATTAGACCAGCTAACTGGAATGCTCTTCGACTGGCAACCTGTAAGAATCAAAGAAACAAAAATGGTACCTGACCGAATCAAACTCCTCACAGTGCTTACGTCACGCTTTGCTACTTAATTTGATAAAGGGAGATAACCATTGCGGGGAGTTTGTGACCGAATATATCAAAGTGTGATTAGATTTTTGGAACAAAGCCGAGGTCTTCCATAACGTATGTATATATTTATAACTCCTGTAGCGTGTTCAGTTACCGCGAACGTTACAGAACGTTACATAACGATACATTCGGAACTCCTCGGCCATTCGCTGCGAATAATCTAATTTAATACACAAATATGCGATCGTTAAGGCAATGAGTGATGTTTCAAAATTTACGGACTAAAAACGAAACACCACCCTACACGATCATATATTTGTTTTCCTTTAACACCGGTAGTTTCAAAATAGCGTCTAAATATGTCCGAGATTAATCGCAGCGAATGGCCGATGAGTTCCGAATGTATCGCTATGAAACGTTCTGTAACGTTCGCGGTAACTGAACACGCTACTGTACTTATTAATTATAGGTATAGTATGAAGTGTGGATTTTCATAACGGTATCATTGAACTATTAAAAGCTTTAAAGTCAAATACTTAGTATATAGGAGGTTGGGGATTCCACGAGAATATGTACAAGTATCCTTTCTATGTATGCGTGACACATAACCGAAATACTTCATTCTGTTCCATTGATCAATTCTAAAGATAGTTATTTCGGAGAACAGTTCATTCTAATAATTGGTATTTTCGGGAAGTTATTTGTACAGGTCATTTTATAGCTCATGCGTTTTGTGCTTTAATACTTGCCGTGTTCTATCTAAGAAGGTTCATCTAAATATCTACATATTTTAAATGCAAGGATTTGATATCATATCAACTTGTGTAAGCGTTATGAAAATGTCACTAGAAAGACAATATTTACAAATATAGATTAAGCGTGCTACAATTATTTAGTAATTTAATGAAAAATAAACTGTAGCAAAAGTAAATATTTGCGTAGAATCACTGGAATCTCTCTTTTTGAATTTAAACATTATGTATATTTTTGTTGAGGTTAACACCGTAGAAACACGTTGTATCGTCACACCATGATGATCAGTCAGCCTACTCATCATTCCTGAAAATGCCAAGTCGTTGGACCTAGCTGTTAACCAGTTACTAAGCGCATACTTCTGTACTTCATGACTTAGAATCAAGGGTAGGAGGCAGAAATGTCAGTTAATAACTTACTTTAGTGAAGCCAATAGCACCAACATTTTGACTGTAAGATGTCGTAGCACCACCAGACCCAATCAGACCAGATAAAATAGATCCAAATCCTTCCATTGCAATACCTCTATTCACAGCGTGTGCAGGAGGAGGCGTGACGTTGGATATTCTCGCGCATGCGTAGTAATCACCAACCGATTCAATGATAGAAGTCATTGTGGCTGCCAGCATAGCCATGTAGCTAGAAACACTAACAGTCGGTAATCCCCATTGTCCTAAAATCATAAATATTATCTTATAACATTTTGTTGGGTCCAGCACTGTAACAACTCAGTGTATGCTCATATCAAGGTCAGTCAACCTATTCAACGCTCCCCTAAAGGCTAAAGGCCAACTTTCTGACTTTGGCTGTTACATTTGTACCTAGTAATAGGCGCAAACTTCCGTCAGTGGCTGACAACTGCTCTACACGATTCAGAATTAGAGGTTGGAAGAAAAATGCCCACGACAATATGCCCACCCAGGAATCGAACTTACGATCCCTCGACCAGTAGACTTATGAGCTACCGACTGAGCTAGCAGGACGGCTTATTACACAACTTGATCATTGTATAAGATACAAAATTCCAATACGCATGTGCGGATCATAAATCTAACTGAGAGCGAGTAAAGATCTTGCTTGCCAAAAAGGAGAGACGGAAGGGTATAAAACCAATCATTGTTATGACATACATGTATTTGCTTCAAAATGTGCAATACATACTCCAGGGCTAATTATCGAAAATGGGTTTAACCTCAGTTTTACGTAGCCATACTAACTTCATATATTTAAAATGCGTCGATATTTGTATTACATTAAAGTTTGGTAGGTGTGGTTACCTGGATAAGGAAAAAAGAACCATTTTGATGTTAACACAACATCTGTTCGTGCGTCTGTACGTGTAAAATATTCACGACTGTCAGGATCAGATGAAAATACACCGGTTACTGTAAGTATTGCACATACTGCCCAAGATATAGCCACAGAAAGTATTACCTGAAAAATAACCATGGAGTGAGATAAATCAAAGTGCTGAAAGAACTGAATTTGTTTGAGGTTTGATATTTTGTTTGTGAATTTCTGTTTCATACCCTACCCACAAATACCAATTAAACGGTAATTATACGGTACGTTAGTAATGATTACACTGCGCACGACCACAGTTAATGATTATACGAGAACAACCGACGTGAAACCAATTGTAGAGGTTTTAACAGGTCATAGATTCCACAGATTGACCAGAACAAACTGAATAATTACACATTGTAAATGTAGTACCATATTATTATTCGTTTTATTATTATTTAATATTATTCGTTCGAATATTTCAATTCTACAACGTTTATGTACAGCAAAATCTTTATTCTACAACGGTATTTGAATATCTGCACGTAATATTAA
The DNA here is from genome assembly GCA_025267735.1 of Mactra quadrangularis. Lineage (NCBI taxonomy): Eukaryota > Metazoa > Mollusca > Bivalvia > Venerida > Mactridae > Mactra > Mactra quadrangularis. The sequence goes on along the minus strand of CM046303.1, from coordinate 48,059,951 downwards.
AAAAACCATTAAGTTCCGCAGATGTATCATTTTATTAATTTCTACGCGAATTCAAGTCTTGTCAGTGATTATTTTTCTATTCAATCTTAATCAATAACCTTCCAGGAGAAATGGTCAATGCTCACAATTACCATAACAGTATATTGTATAATACCTATTACTTGTATAAGGGTACACTTAAAGCATTACTTGCTATCCAAAATCAGTCCTTATATTTCGTTCTAAAGACCATCATACTGCTGATATAGTTAAAATATCAAAAGAATATTTAAACTCATTTTTGAACTCTCATTATATAACAGAACAGAAAAGAACTTTACAAATCTGCAAAATTTGTTTTTGGTACACAAAACAGAGCAAACATGACAAAATACAAGTATAATATATAAAAATAAAGCGGGATTTAAAACCGAACGCCATGTTTGAGCATGTGTAGTACAATAATACGATTCTTTATTACAGAATACTTAAGATTTTATGCAACAAAAATGTCCTGAGGCTAATAGTGGAAGCCGAATTAGAAAAGGGCTACCTCCGGTCCAGGACAATTAAGAAGAATGTGTATAGGAGTATATAATGCGATAAACATATACCAAATAATTAATGTTTTACATCATGCATATTATTGATAATAATTTCTTGTAAACAGTGGACATTATATCATATAAAATATGTTGAAATTGTTTTAAACATTGAAGATAAAGTGTATTCATGATAAGTAAACATTAATATATAACTAAATTGAGGTCGTTGATTTATTACACATACTTTTCTTTAGCATATACAATTTGATACTATGTATCTGAAGAGGCTAGAGCAGCAGGGGGGTCTAGGGAACGACAGTTTTCAATCCTAGGATTTTAATGTATAGTCTAGAGTCTGTCTAAATAAATTCCAAATGATAACCCGGAACTTTGAATTGTGTATGGATCATCCTTAATTAGGAGATGTTCTATATTTACAGGTTTATTTAAAGAAAGGCAACTTTAATGTATTATGTATATTTGACTTATGCAGTTATCTCCCCCAGTATTGAAACACATGTTGACCACTGGCATCAGAGTCCTTAAACGTGTTAAATACGCACACAATAATTAAACAATAATATTTATCCACGAAATCAATTAAAATCGGTCCCGTATACATTACATTATATAAGGTTGCGCACATGTATACACGGGGCACTACATATAGGGACGTACGCATTATTTTATGATTATAAGTTATGGACTCTGGTGCCAGTGAGGTTGCTAAAACGTTCACAACAAAGTTCGATTATATCTAGATAATAAATACTACAGTAATATTGTTCAGTTACACTGAAGCGGGATCATTTACTTTGATGAAGTAACCAGTGTCCTGATATAGACATGTTGACTACGCGACCAAATGTTTTAATGGGCGACTACGTATTTCAAAATTGTGGCCCAGACCCTCAGCTCGATAAAATTACAAATCTGTATCTATGTACGCGATCATCGAGTACATATCGAGTATTTAAATCAGCGGGATAAATGAATACGTCCCTGACACACTACTGCATCACTACAGTACTTTTGAACACAAGATCGTTAAAAATAGATATCTGTATTAGTGTACGGGGTTATCGAGCACATATCGAGTATTTAAATCAGCGTAATTAATGAATAGGTCCCTGACACACTACTGCATCACTACAGTACTTTGACATTGTATAATACCTATTACTTGTATAAGGGTACACTTCAAGCATTACATGCTATCCCAAATGTGTTCTTATTCTTCGTTCTAAAGACCATGCTGTTGATATACATTTAGTTATAATTATAGTTATAATTTCAAAAGAATATTTTAACTCATTTCTGAACCCTTATTATAGAACAGCCCAGAACAGAACTTTACAAATTGACAAACTTCACTTTTGGTACACAAAACAGAGCAAACATGATAAAAATACAAGTATAATAAATACAGCGGGATTTAAAACCGAACGCCATGTTTGCGAATGCGTAGTACAATAATATAATTCTTTTTTTCAGAATACATTGCTTTAAATAAACAGGGTAAGCAAAATATAATGATTTCACTTAAAAAATTAACAAAAATGGACTGGTGTTGCCTATTTATATGAATATCGTGGAGATGGCACTTAAGATTTTATGCAACAAAAATATCCTGAGGCTAATGGTGGAAGCCAGTATTGTAAATTAGAACGGTAAATGGCTACCTCCGGTCCAGGACAATTATGATTAATGTGTATACGATTATATAATACGATAAACATTACACTAAATAATTAATGTTTTACATCATGCATATCATTGATTAAAATTTCTTGTAAACAGTGGACATTATATCATATAAAATATGTTGGAATTGTTTAAAACCTTGAAGATAAAGTGTATTCATGATAAGTAAACATAAATATATAACTAAATAGAGGTCGTTGATTTATTACACATACTTTTCTTCAGCATATACAATTTGATACTATATTTAAATTTATACATGAACATATAGATAACGTCTTTTCATGTACATCAATTGTATTTATAGAACGCAGAATTTAAAGATCATATTTGTATGTATCTGACGAGGCGAGAGAGGCAGGGTGGTCAAGGGAACGCCTATTTTCAATCTTAGGATTTTTATGTATTGTCTAGTGTCTGGTTAAATAAATTCCAAATGATACATTAAGGCCTTAAATTGTGTATGGCTCCTCCTTAATCATGTGATGTTCTATATTTACAGGTTTATTAAAAGAGAGACAACTATAATGTTTTATGTATATTTGTTTGATGCAGTTATCTCCCTCAGTATTGAATCACAGGTTGACATACAAAACGTCAACACCAAAGTCTGATATAATCGAGAAAATAAAATACAATAATAGTTAATGTACAGGTAAACTGGAGCAGGATCATTCATTTTGATGAAGTTACCAGTGCCCTGAATATAAACAAGGTGACTACGTGACCAAATTTCTTAATGGGTGATTAAATAATTTAGAATAGTGACACAGACTCTCAGCTTGCGATCAAAACAATACTATATGCCCTATGTACATGTATTTGTATTGATACTTGTTAACAAAGTTATACATCTTGTACTTAGTAAAAAAGCTTGGGTCGGATATCAAGGTATCATCAGATACCGTGAAAGGACGACTGACATCCACAAGTTGACTGAAGAAAGGATGTTAATGTGTCGCGCAAAGCCCCATATATTACATTACATTATTTTGTAAACTTTATTCAACTTTCAGGGTTGCATAATTAAGTCCGCAAATTTAAATACTCGCTACCGTACGTTTGTACTTAAGAGCGATAAAATAAGGGACATTAGTCAGTTATTTGCCCTGGTATACTCTAAAAATAGGTAGGTCCAATTAGTTGGATAACTCGGATTTTATCCTTATTTTTCAATTTCAATTTGCCAAAATTAACCTTAAATAACTTTTTTTGTAAATCATTTTATTTGTTTAAAATCCAAACTAAGTATTTTAGGGTAAAGAACTATCTAAATTTCATCACTTCTTTTTTAATATCTTTATTTACAAGAAAGATATCAGATGTAATATTTTGTTGTCCTTACATAGGAATTCAAACGTAAAATCTGAGGATTTCAACTGTAAGGACCTACTTGCCAATTAGATTGTCTCAGATTTTATCAGGGAAAGATAACTGACTAAAGTCCCTAATTACAAATCTGTATCTATGTACGGAATCATCGAGTACATATATAGTATTTAAATCAGCGGGATAAATGAATGCGTCACTGACACACTACTGACTGACTACAGTACTTTTGTACTCAAGATCGATAAAAATATCTATCTGTAATTATGTACGGGGTTATCCAGCACATATCGAGTATTTAAATCAGCGGAAATAATGAATAGGTCACTGACATTGTATAATACCTATTACTTGTATAAGAGTACACTTAAAGCATTACATGCTATCCCAAATGTGTTCTTATTCTTCGTTCTAAAGACCATGCTGTTGATATACATTTAGTTATAATTATAGTTATAATTTCAAAAGAATATTTTAACTCATTTCTGAACCCTTATTATAGAACAGCCCAGAACAGAACTTTACAAATTGACAAACTTCGCTTTTGGTACACAAAACAGAGCGAACATGATAAAAATACAAGTATAATAAATACAGCGGGATTTAAAACCGAACGCCATGTTTGCCAATGCGTAGTACAATAATATAATTCTTCTTTTCAGAATACATTGCTTTAAATAAACAGGGTAAGCAAAATATAGTGATTTCACTTAAAAAATTAACAAAAATGGACTGGTGTTGCCTATTTATATGAATATCGTGGAGATGGCACTTAAGATTTTATGCAACAAAAATATCCTGAGGCTAATGGTGGAAGCCAGTATTGTAAACTAGAACGGTAAGTGGCTACCTCCGGTCCAGGACAATTATTATTAATGTGTATACGATTATATAATACGATAAACATTACACTAATTAATTAATGTTTTACATCATGCATATTATTGATTATAATTTCTTGTAAAAAGTGGACATTATATCATATAAAATATGTTGAAATTGTTTTAAACATTGAAGATAAAGTGTAATTATGATAAGTAAACATAAATATATTACTAAATAGAGGTCGTTGATTTATTACACATACTTTTCTTCAGCATATACAATTTGATACTATATTTAAATTTATACATGAACATATAGATAACGTCATTTCATGTACATCAATTGTATTTATAGAACGAAGAATTTAAAAGATCATTCTTTTGTATCTGAAGAGGCGAGAGTAGCAGGGTGATCCAGGGAACGACCGTTTTCAATCCTAGGATTTTTATGTATTGTCTAGTGACTGGTTAAATAAATTCTTAACGATACCTCGGGACTTTGAATTGTGTAAGGATTCTCAATAATTAAATGATGTTCTACATTCTCTGCTTCACGTAAAGAAAGATAACTATAACGTATCATGTGTATTTGATCGATGCAGTTATCTCCCCCAGTATTGAAACACATGTTGACATTCGAAAATGTTCACTTCGAAGTCGGACTATATCGAGATAATAAAATACTATAATAGTATTGCACAGGTTAAACAAAATGGGGATCATTCATTTTGATGAAGTTACCAGTGCATTGAATATAAACAGGGTGATCACGCGACCAAATGTTTTAATAGGTGACTACGTATTTCAAAACTGTGGCCCAGACTCTCAGCTTGCGATCGAAAAATAAGACTATATGCCCTATGTACATGTATTTGTATTGATAATTGTTGTTAACAAAGTAATCCATCTTGTACTCAGTTTAAAAAGGTTTGGCCCAGATATCAAGGTACCATCGGATACCGAGATAGGACGGCTGACATCAACAAGTTGACTGAAGAAACGATGTTTAAGTGTCGGGTAAAGCATCATACATAACATTACATTATTGTTAAATCTTATTCAACTTTCAGTGTTGCATACATTAACTCCGCTGATTTAAATATTCACTTCAGTACGTCTGTACACACCAGGCCCGGATTTAGGCCCGGGGCGGCACAGGGGGCACGTGCCCCCCACCTGGTCCCACAGATATTGCCTCTCATACAAAAAGGCACAAAATCGGCACCATCAAAGCAATATCAACTCGAATTTCAGATTAATTTTACTGTAAAGTCATTCAACCGATCATTTAAAATAGATAATGATCTTAATTGATACATGCATCTCTCAAGCATATCATGGTACCCAGATCGGGTCATATCAAGTGCACAGAATAAATGATATCAATTTATCTAACAGGTCTATTTCGTGTTTTTTAGAAATACCTGTAAATCTATAAGAAAATATTAACTTTGAAATACCATTCGAAGCTTGGCCAACAAAACAATTTTAGCATTAGAGAATGCACTAATGAATGTAAATTGTTCAACAATACCTAGTTCATATCATTTTAATAGAATGTAGTATTCTCTATTAGTTTTACTAGTGTCTACAACTGATTTCCATAACTTACAATAATCTGCATGAACGTTTATACTTAGTTGTGATTCGTCTCTACTACTAGCAGAAATAACTTTGTCGTCAGCATATAAAAACTTTTATACCAGCAACACCATTACTAATTAGCATATCCTCGATTTCATTAAAATACATTGCAAATAAGATAGGCAAAATACAGTCCCATTGTCTAACACATAACGTGCAATCAAACCCGTTACTTACTTGACTACATGTATGTACGTTAACTCTAGATTTTACCGATGAATACATACAAATTATATCTAAAATACCCAGTTTTATAAATCAACAGCTTTTGTGAAGTCAATAAATGCACAAAATAACAGTTTGTCAGTATTAAGCATGTGATGTACAATCCAATGTTAAACAAAGATATCATCATCCGTTTCTAATTTTTTTCCAGGTCATTCTTGTAAATAGTTTTCATAAAATACTCAATAAAGTTTCACTCCTTAAATTGTTAACTACATTTAGACTACCACGTTTGTGTAGAGGTACAACAAAACAGACAATCTTCTAGGAAAATATCCAACTTCAAAACTTTTATCAAAAAGAGACAATGTAAATATATATACAAATTATGCCTTCCCTGCATACAGCACATATCAGGGCCATCTGGATTATTACTACTCAACTGCATAATAGCTAAGTTGTTAAACCAGATGATGCGTTTTGTAATGTTGATATGGGAGCGTTACCACCTTGTAACAAGTTTCTAGTACAGCATATCAAAGGATTTAATAACCAGGTAGCCATTCTGAAAACTGTCTACGTAGCTGATCCTAACATACATCCCGTTTCAGCACAATTTTGTCGGACGAATAATGATGGGTATCTTGAGTCTTAATGGTTTGAAGGTGACGTTCTTCCATCTCAGCTGTTCGATACCCTAGATAACGCTAATGCTGACGAAGAACAAGATGAAGATATATCTATAGATGATGAATTCGATAAAATCATGGAATGGATAGATGCATAAAACGATTGTTAAGATATTGGACATGTATATGAACGTATATAAAATAATAGCTTTTGTAATTTCGATTCGTTTGGCGTTTGTCAAATCATGCGGTTCAAGGCTCAGCCCCGGTTTTGGCTGGTGATAACTTCCTTGAAAAATTGACTTATGGCCTTTAATCCGCAATATGTAGCAAAGTTACTAGCAAGGAGGGAATGTAGGCCCTTGTTTGAATAGGGTCCGGAAAAACTTTCTTAACAACGTAAACTAATGAACAAATATTACGTGTAAGTTGGGTTTGGTTCTATGACACATTGTAATATAGTTTGGTCAATCTTTTATTAATTCAAATATTTACTTTAACAGTCATTGAGTAAATACATGTATCACATTTTGACAGTATTATGCAAGTAATTTGTTAGGATAAGACGTTAAACCGATTAATGTTAAAATAACATGTCCGGGAAAGTTGATTAGTCGGCCACCGTACATAACCTTTTCAAGAGTAATGATAAACAACGTAAAGCCTAATGTACTAAATCATATTCCTGCATAACTATTTTTCAGTTAAGCAAAAACTAAAAACAACAAAATTCTTTTTAGTCTTATTATATTATTTCTTTATTCAACAGACCACCACTGCACAATGACCATCGTCTTCATACTTTCAGACGATTTAATAATTAATACTGTCAACTGATAAAAATTTAGTGCTTTCAGCGCTTTGATTAAGAGTTCGTTATAATATTTATTAAGGTATCGATACTGAATTTAGTGATGACAGCAATACATGTGTAATATCAAAGATATGAGTCTCAGATATAATATAATATCAATATTGCAATCCTACCGTTACTTGAAAATGGCGGTTGCTATGGAAACGGTTTTTACATACACAAATAGTACTTCTGTCATAAATAAATTTGAATCTGATAGAGTAGTCCTTCCATAATAAATGTATTATTTCTCCAAAATAAGGTTTGGAAATGTAATTGAAAAAAATCGATATTTTTCCGCTATTTTTTATATTTTATAGTTAATTTTATGCATTTTACTGTATTTTAGCAAACAGATTTACAAATATTTCCAAAGGCCACTGTCTCAGCTTTAATTTGACATTAAATATATTATTCTAGCTCAATGCTTGTTTAAGTTATTAATGTTTTATAAACACCAACAATTTCGACAAAAAATGGGTTGCCATGAAAACTGTGAAATTTCAGGTAGTGCGCAAGAGTTTATTTTTGAGGACAAAGCCGATTCTGATTCAGCGGACCCTAAGGAACAATTTAGCAAAGGTGGCAAAACAAAAAGTCTAAAGGGGGTGCACGTCGGACCCCTCTGGCCCCCGTACTACAAGTATATAAACACTTCTTTATTTCAGAATAAATTGCTTTAAACAGGGTTAGCAAAATATGGTGATTTCACTTACAAAATTATCAAAAATGGATTGTGTAAGATTTTATGCAACAAAAATGTCCGTAGACAAATGGTGGAAGCCGAAGTATTGTGAGTTAGAAGGGAAAACGGCTAACTCCGGTCCAAGACATTTAAATAATAATGTGTATAGGATTATTTAATACGATAAACATTACACTAAATAATTAATGTTTTACATCATGCATATCATTGATTATAATTTCCTGTAAACAGTGGACATTATATCATATAAAATATGTTGGAATTGTTTTAAACATTGAAGATAAAGTGTAATCATGATAAGTAAACATAAATATATAACTAAATAGAGGTGGTTGATTTATTACACATACTTTTCTTCAGCATATACAATTTGATACTATATTTATAATTGTACATGAACATATATATAACGTCATTTCATGTACATACAATGTATTTATAGAACGCAGAATTTAAAGATATTTTTTATGTATCTGACGAGGCGAGAGAGGCAGGGTGGTCAAGGGAACGCCCATTTTCAATCTTAGGATTTTAATGTATTGTCTAGTTTCTTAATAAATTCCAAATAATAACATATCATGTGATGTTCTATATTTACAAGTTTATCAAAAGAGCGACAACTATAATGTATTATGTAAATTTGACTTATGCAGTTATCTCCCTCAGTATTGAATCACAGGTTGACATACAAAACGTAAACACCCAAGTCCGATATAATCGAGATAATTAAATACAATAATAGTATTATACAGGTTAAACTAGAGCGGGATCATTCATTTTGATGAAGTTACCAGTGCCCTGAATATAGACAAGGTGACTACGTGACTTAATTTCGTAATGGGCGACTATAAATTTCAAAATAGTGACACAGACTCTCAGCTTGCGATCGAAAACAAGACTATAGGCCCTATGTACATGTATTTGTATTGATACTTGTTAACAAAGTTAAAATCCATCTTGTAAAAAAGCTTGGGTCCTGATATCTAAGTAGCATCAGATACCGTGAAAGGAAGACTGACATCCACAAGTTGACTGGAGAAATGATGTTAAAGTGTCGCGCAAAGCCCATACATTACATTACATTATGTTTAAATTTTATTTAACTTTCAGGGTTGCATACATTAACTCCGCTGATTTAAATCACAGTAACTTTGTACTTAAGATCGATAAAATTACAAATCTGTATCTATGTACGGGATCATCGTACGGTGGCATTGAGGTGACATGGAAATATATTTTATTTTTTACGTGGCCACGTAAAAGCTTTACGTGGCCACGCAGTAGCTATTACGTGGCCACGTAATAGCTTTACGTGGCCACGTGATAGCTGTACGTGGCCACGCAGTAGCTTTTACGTGCGCACGCAATAACGTTTACGTGGCCACGTAATAGCTTTACGTGGCCACGCAGTAGCTATTACGTGCGCACGTAATAACGTTTACGTGGCCACGTAATAGCTTTATGTGGCCACGCAGTAGCTATTACGTGCGCACGTAATAGCGTTTACGTGGCCACGTAATAGCTTTACGTGCGCACGCAATAGCGTTTACGTGGCCACGTAATAGCTTTACGTGCGCACGTAATAATTGACCAATGAAGGTTGTCGAAAAATGGCCACCAATTTCGACAACTCTCATTGGTCAATTATTACGTGCGCACGTAAAGCTATTACGTGGCCACGTAAACGTTATTGCGTGCGCACGTAAAAGCTACTGCGTGGCCACGTAAAGCTATTACGTGGCCACGTAAACGCTATTACGTGCGCACGTAATAGCTACTGCGTGGCCACGTAAAGCTATTACGTGGCCACGTAAAGCTATTACGTGGCCACGTAAACGCTATTACGTGCGCACGTAATAGCTACTGCGTGGCCACGTAAAGCTATTACGTGGCCACGTAAAGTTTAAATATATCTCCATGTCACCTCTATGCCACCGTATCATCGAGTACATAACGAGTATTTAAACCAGCGGGATAAATGAATGCGTCACTGACACACTACTGACTCACTACAGTACTTTTGAACTCAAGATCGATAAAAATATCTATCTGTATTTATGTACGGGGTTATCGAGCGCATATCGAGTATTTAAATCGGCGGAATTAATGAATATGTCACTGACACAATATTAAGCTTTATACATATGTCTACATGAAGTTAAACTGAGGAAAGCTGGGAGGCTAACCACGACGTCTTCGTATCTGACTTACCGGTAATAGCTTGAATACTGGATATCTTGTGATGTGACATTTCTTTGCTTTTGTATATGCCGGCAATGGAACAAATACATTACTTAAATACAAAGCAAATAGGAAGACAAGTCCAACTGTTCTGAAAATGAAATAGGTTATGTGTTAAACAGTAAAGCTCTATTGTAAAGATCACATTGGTTATTACAAAGTCATTTTGTACAAAGTTTAATTTTGAGAAAAATGTAGGTCCCTATAATAAGGCTGTTTTGATTTTAAGACAATCGATTTGATGGTCTTAGTAGTAGAATGTGACTGTACATTAAAGTTTTGACCAATATGAAATCGCCAGTCTATTGGTAAGACTCTAGTTTAGGTATCGAGAGGTTCCGTATTCGAACCCCACTAGTGACACTGCTAATTTTTCAAAGAAATTTACAAACAATTATTTTACTCTATTAAGGTGTAAATGGTGACCTGCGATGTAAATGAGTACCATCACGCCATTTTGTCGACCACAATTAGGAGAAGTAAAAGACTCCTAGCAAGACTAACAGAATCTATTAAGTTATCAGCAAAAGCTCAATGACCAGGGGTAAAACTAGCAGCAGTAAAGTCGCTTAATGTGTGTTAACATTAACCGTGCCAGACATAAAAACGTTTAATATATTATATACATACATACAAAATAAACTTGTTTAATACATATAATTACACTTCTAATTATAATGTAATATTTGTTAATTTGTATAGTTTTAATTGATGATAGTTATAGTCTCTCATATTTCTATTTAGAAAGGATTGCATGTTGTAATTAGTTTAAGTTTTTTATCTGTTTATAAGTTTTAATTGTATTGTACTATGTAACAGGCAATGTGAGACTTTAATAAATAAATAAATATATATATCTTTATTTGTCAAACAGGCTTTACTCATGCCTTAGATCATATTCACACTATTCATATAGTTTTCATTTACCGATCACGTGACCGGAAGTTCCGGATGTCCGCCATATTTGATGGCAGCTCGATAAGATCAACACTGCATTACACAATCGATTTTTAACGTTCTTTTTTGTATTAATATTCGTATTTATCACTATAAACTGTTCGTTTCAAGTCACAATGCGTGACAGAAATAAGAAACCATACAAGGATGGACTGGATTCAAAGGCTCGGGCAAGATACGATGAAAAGTTATTGACTATCGGAGGTGACGAACCGTACGAAATGGACAACAATGAGTGTACTACAAACCAGAATTCATTCCCTCCCGTGGGCTATATTGATATTGTGAACTATCTAGTTAAAAGTGCATACACATTTGATGAGCTACGGCAAAAACCACAAATTCGTGACAAACAGATTCACCAAACATAATATTTGATATTACAAAACACGTATATCAGCATTGTTAAAAACAAACTTTAAATGATATGAAATTGTATACTTACAATGAGGTTATTCCCCAATGTACTTGACAAAACCTCATTGCTACATCAACCAGTGACAGACCCACCAGTGTAATAGTAGGACATATCGTGATAGGTCCTATATATTGTAATAGTACACCTAGAATCCCTGTACATCCTATTAGAACTTGTACTAGTGAGGCTACAATTATACCTCCCTGTATCTAATAGGATAGAAAAGTAAATTTTGATTAACATGTTAGATGCATAGAAATATTGTTTCTTGTTAATTTATGTTGTTTTCGTGTATACATGTAAGCAAAATTTCAAATACATAATCTACTAAAATCAATGGCTAAAGGTTTGTTAGTTACCACTTTGAAGGCTATAAATTACCATAAATATTCACTTTCCAAAACAGCTTATTTAAAGGCTTTTTTCATCAGGAACTAATGATGTTTATGACATCCGAATGCTTGAACATGCGAAAGTAATGCCACGTGGTAATATCCCATTCGGACTTCTTCGGTTATTCACTACAAATAACCTAGGACATATTTTGCCGCCATTTTGAAACTACCTTCGCGCCACATGCCCAAACAATGCTTTGGCCATTGTTGAAGTATACAAATCCACAACCGTTTGTCTCGTTTTGGTCCATAAATTTGAAGTACACAATTCAATGATATCGCTGAACAACATTTTGTCACATTGTCCTAATATACAAAAGTGTTTTTACAGAACCGTGTGAGTTTACGACAAGAAATATTTTGCATAACCGTTGCGTGCTTTGCCTTTGCTTCGCCTCGCGAATATTCACGAGATTATTCATTCAACTAATGGCTAATGTGTTCCGAATGGGTATTATGCAACCTCCCTCCTACCGTTTTTAAATCAGGTCTTATGTTTACCGGGAAAATAGCAGAGTGTTAAGATTTATGGCTTTAACGATATTGACAAGGTTAAGCCTGATTTGTAACCAACCTCTCTCATCCTGACTTTCCACATTTCATCTCTCTCATCGTCTGTAAATCTAGGTATCATGACGTCATCTCCTGTTAGACTTCCATTAATGTTTGAAATAGGTGTTAAATCCGGACACTTCCATATTGGTAATGCCATCAAAGCTGCTACTGCCGGAATAAACTTATGACAACCGCCTTGGATGATTGGTAATCTGTGAAGAAAAAGTCATTTAGTCCAAACTATAAAAACGTGCTCATGAGAGCACATGGAACAATTTGTATTTGTGTGCATTTTGTAAGCTAAAATGACGACTACCTCATTTTGAATTTCTGTGCCAAACCTTTCTCAAACGTTTTAAGCCTAAACTACTAGGAAAACTATCATAAAACAACGGTTGTTTCTTATATGATACTAAAGAAGCAGTGGTCCAGTGGAAGGATGCATCCTTAGGAAAAGAGAGGTCCCGAATTCAATCCCCACTAGGGGCAATGTTAATGTCCTTGAGTAAGAAATTTACCTAGAGTTGTTCAAGTCCACCTATGTGTAATGGGTACTTCGAGTGTCACCTGCTTGAAGGTGATTTCAATGATTAGGGGTTATCATACAAAATAGTAAAGACGGCTAAACCAGTTGTGACGGCCCTTTTACTTATTTTTGTAATTTATAATAATAGTATTTTATTTTATTAGGTGTTTTGACTCGGAACAGTGCCGGTTGCCAATGATTTCATTGCTTTTAAAGTGAATCAGCGATTACAGCGCATTCTTCTCTTCCACTTCATGATTTTAAGAACCATAACGTAATACTCAGAGATAACTAAGTAAATCCGATTGTTATGCTTGCGATGAAGCAATATTTTACCAATACAGTACAACATCAGTGAACGTTAAAGTTGTGCATATAACAACAACTCAGAATATCAACTGCAAAGTTCCACTTTAAGGACAATCAAAATCGATAGTCTTATAAAAGCGAAAAACAGGGATCGTATTCTTCTCGCGTCAATCATTTGGGACTAAATATCGTCGAAAACTGCATGCATTAACCAAACGGCCTTTATAACGAAAGTTTACTGTATCAAACTTATTTACCAACGTTTGACGCATGAAGATGCAATGCACTGATTGCTTCCGCACAAATAAACATGATTTATATTAATTTATTTATAACAGTCTCACAGTGCATGGTGGGTAGAAATTAATGTAAGTTGTTCCGGACGTGTTAACCTAATACAATCGTTACATTCATGTATATTATTAAAATTTGTAATAAAAAGACTAGAACGCATATCGTCATACATTGTCATACCCAGAGGTGATCAAGATTCTTAATCTAGAATCGAGAATCTCGATAGCCTCAGGGTACGAGAATGATCGTCATACAGAAAACAACATAACACCACATGATGCTCGTCCTCAACTACTCCACAATTCATGCAATTATATGAATAAATATTACCTAACACCAAGTGTAGTCTGTAGAATAGTGCATACACCACACATGAACAAAAATGTGGACATAATTTCTGACTTTACAAGGTCAAGGTCACCGGCACATATTTCACCAGCTACGATTAATGGAATGGATATTGTTGAACTTATACTTAGCAGTACTTGCTGAAAAACATATGAGAAATATATGGTAAATAGGTTTGTTAGACCGTATATGTCACCGAACGTACATGTCACACGCGTGTGACATATTCGGTCGAATTTATCACACCTACATCGTGTGACATATACGTTTGTGCAAATTAGCGATATATGTCTGACCGTATATATCACACATTTCATACGATGAACCAATTCTAATTGCTATTAACTTTGTCCACAGCAGCAACAGCAGCAGTAATAGCAGCTTGCCATCAGTAACGTGATCAAAACATCTTCATCATCATTTCTATCTTGAGTGATTTTTGTTGTGACGTTTACGACTTGCAGATATACAATGTACTACAGGAAGAGGCCTCAAAAACGTAAATATAACATACCATAAAATCTCGATTAAAACCCCTCCTGTGTAAACCCGAGTACTTTAGTTCCGTTTTTTAACGGTCTTGAGGCACATTTTTTGTGCTTGACTCTTCAGAGTTGAATACCCAGTCCCTTTTAGGGACAATTGTGGAAGAGTAGTCACCATTATATTAGGGATCTGCTTTCAAACCGTTTTAACCCTGTTTCGCACGGAGTTAAAGCGAATTTTTGTGTTCGGCTCTCTCGAGTTGAATACCCGTTCCCCTGGGTGGGAAAGAAAGGGTCGAGTAGTTCTACTCATTGCTGGGGGAGTTCCACTCCATGAGCTCCTCAAATCTGACGTTGAAAGGATTGAGGATCTATGGTCCCCCGTGTGAGACAATGTTGGTAAGGAATTTTCCCCTATTGCTAGGGGGAAATTACAAATCCCTGGGAGTTGGTGGTTCCTTAAGTTGACTCTAAGGGTTCGGCCTTGAGAGGGGTTGGTCCTAGAAGGGATTGGTCTTGATAGGAAAGCTCCGAGGGTGGTCATGGTGGACGGCCTTGGGGGATCGGCCCTGATGGAACTGGCCCTGGGGGGGCCGGCCCTGGGAAGGGACCGGTCCGGGGGACCGCCCTTGAGACCGGCCCTGGGGATGGTCCTGGGGGCGGAGGACAGGCTCTGTGTAGGGTCCGGCCCTGGAAGGGACGTCCTTGGGGAATAGCATCGAGGCTCTTTGGACGGTTTCCCTAGGCAAGGGGTGTATTTAGATTACCGTATTTAAATACGCCCCTGTTTGGATTTTTACACTCTTTTAAACGCCTTCATTTTGAAAAATGTTACGCCCCCGGGGCGTTAAATCGAGATTTTACGGTAGACGAGAAACTTACATTGAGCTTTTAAGTAAAATAAACAACATTAGGATCTGTTTTATAATTTATTTAATAACAAACTGTCTTAAGTTGAAAAAGTTAAAAAAACATCATATAATTACACGTTAAATAACCTTTTTTCATGTTATTATCAAGATAATGAAATAGCTAAGTTTTTTACGAGCAACCCAGCAAATATTCGATCGAATATATCACACGTGTGACATATTCGGACCGAATATGTCACCGCGTGACATATACGTTTTGTGACATATTCGGTCTAACATAGGTTAAAACGTATACATGCTTTAAACACATAAACCCTTCTACATGATGCAACATTGTCACCTCTTCTACGAATTTATTGTATAGCACAGCATGAACCCAATGATGTCGATAATCGAGAATCTTGATAACCTTTGGATGCAAGCATGACACGGAACATATGAGCAAAAAAAACATTGCTCGCACAGTGTGGCTTCCAACACAAACACTATGTTACATACATTTACTGATTGTGGTACAAGCATTTTCCCCCGCTGAATTAGATACTCAATAATTTCCGTAAATAGATATGTGTTACTGTATTTACCGATAAAGAGTACTGAAGTAATTTAGTGAGTATTTAAATCAGCGGGATTAATGAACAAAAATAACAATACCATCGATTACTTGTTATCAGTAAATGCTCGACCCTGATGTTTCTTATACATTAAACAGTAATAGAAAATGTCACAGAACAGATAACTCATTTATTTCGCAGAGAAGTTTCAGGAAGTGGTAAGTAGCCACAGATCATTCTGGATAACAATGATATACTTGTAAAAAACAGAAAACCTATACTATCCCATCGTCGACAATCCCACAATACATTTCTCCGCTATTGAGTGTAACTGAAAAAAGTACCGTGGTTGCCGTTGACGATAGTATCCATACTAAATGTCTTATTATATTTCGTACTCTGTTACATAGTTTATACAGTATATATGACTCAAAGTATTTGCGTGTTATTGTAAAACAATACAGAAATTGTATATCAATAGTAGTAAACAGCATAACTATGAAACATTCGTTTTTTAGCATAACGTTTAATTCACAGGTGGTTGTATCAAGATGATTACACCCAGTAGCCTGTTCAATTACACTAAACTTTCCTAAACGTTCCGTAAAGATACATTCGGAACTCCTCGGCCATTCGCTGCGAATAATCTAAATAAACAAATATACGATCGTTAAGGCAATGAGTGATGTTTCAAAATATCACTCATTGCCTAGACGGTCGTATATTTGTTTACTTCAACACCGGTAGTTTCAAAATATCGTCTAAATATGTCCGATATTATTCGCAGCGAATGGCCGAGGAGTTCCGAATGTATCGTTACGGAACGTTTTGGAACGTTTAGGGTAATTGAACAGACTACTGGATTGTGTTTTAATAAACAAAGTTGAAACTGCCCTCGATGCATATTCGTAATCAACCGTCATTCGGAACAACCTCGGCGATCATCTACGAAGATATGCCTCGGAAATCAGACGTAATAGGAATACAACCAGGTTATAAGGTCCGGCGACTGCCATTTTCATGTCAACATTTAATAATAACATTGTTTCACGCTTTATCACATCATTTCATCAGTACAATGTCTTATACGTCGTATTTCTGTGTACTTCAGACGATATTACGAAGGAACCAAATTCCTAGATCTACTTTTTCACCTTATGATTTCCGAGGTTTTCCTGCGTAGAAGATCGCCGAGGTACTTCCGAATGATCAACCGTATGCTACGTTAGGCTACGTTAGGTTACGTTATGCTACGTAAACCATGTACGAAATTTATCATTAAAGCCAAATAAATATATATTAAGATTTGTTCGTTTGGCGAAGTTTTCCGATATTCAACACAAAATTTAATCGAGGGCAAGTTCAATATTGTTTATATAGCTGAAATGCTGCCTAATTGTTTATTTATGGATAATTGTGGAACACATATATTCAAAGATTCTGGATTAACAAGTGGGTCTTGACGGGAATCATTTGTTAGACGTTTTTATCGATGTAAAATTAACTTCAATAACGACTAATACTTTAATAGATGTAACGCACGATTATGAACTTCAAGTAAGCGAATGAATTGTTTCAATCATATGTAACTTGTTTATTCAACGTCTGTGACGGTTAATGAGGCTTATTATGATTAAACATATTAAATAGCTATGTCAGAATCTAGCGGTAGAGAATCCTGTGCTGTTTTTACACGAGAGAACTATGTTCATGTTAAGAAAATATTTGTCAGCCAAGACCTTGTCAGAATTCCCGAATTAGTCATTAACTCAAAGTCAAGGAAAATTAGTGTTCAACAATCGTTGGCAAATAAACATGAATACAGAGCTTATAACCTTCATAGTAGATGCACTAATCTTTAGGTTATAAACGACCTTTGGTTTCAACCTTCTGTTTATTAACCTAAGGTTTTATTGTATACATAATTTATTCAAGGTTTGTGCGGTCATATGCTCTGTTCGAGTAAATGAGTACACATCTCATACTTGATAGCTGACAGTTATGTACAACCACGACTCGCGAGATCCAGTATCCCAACAAGTCAATTTTGTCAAGTTGTTTATCTTGGCTATATATTGTACTGTGACCTGAGCCTGAACTGTTGTATCACTTTACATTATATATCAGGACGTACGTGCGACTAAATATATTAAAATGATACGAATAAGTAAATACATAATATTCAGAAAATTAAGAATATTTTAATATTCCAATGCAAATCGATTGGGCTGCGTGAACTAAGTCTAAATGATTCTGTATTTAGATGAAGTTATATTCGTTTTGCACTGATCTATAAATGTATAATTGAACTGGACAGAAACTTTTCTCTGTCTTACTTATGAAGATATTTGTCATATGTTTGCAACATTTAGTTTTCAAGAAATACAATGGGTAAGCTCTATAGTTCCCATGGACAAAAGACGACAAAAAAGAGAGGAAAGTGATTATGATAAGCATATCCCCAGTAATAAAATAAAAGTTAATAAGTCAAAGTGCGGTTTAAAGATTGTTTCGATGAACTTGTTCAGCCGACTTTCTATTTTGTACGATAACCACTGATCATTAGAATCACCTCAAGCAGGCGCCCCTCACGGTACCAATACACATTTTGGTGAGGTAAAACAACTTTAAGCAAATTTCTTGCATAATGAAACAAGCAATGTCCCAAGTGGGGTTTGAACCCTCGATTTTTCGATTCCTAAGCGCGTGTCCTGCCACTGGATCACTGCTCTAACAAAAGAAACAAAATTAAGACAGATGATATTCTTGCCTGTAATCCAAATATAAAACATAAAATATTGCTTCCACTATACTCCACAGGGTATACAATACCAAGAACGTTGTTCGGTTCCTCAAAATTAAATTTCATATCATCACCTCCATCAGACTCATCATTGTGACAGTTCACGTTATTTTCATGTAATATCTCCGTTGCTTTTCCATTGTAATCGATTTCTAAGCTTCCCAGAGTCTGTTTATCAACGTTATCGTGTAGTAAGTTATTGGATTCTTGGAAATAACACAAATCAGCCATTTTAGTTATATTGTTGTAATTAAACTATTGAAAATATTAGCAAAATCGATGCAGCAAAGAGCGGAAAAGTAATTTATAAAAAGAGATCAAGGCGTCTCGTAAATCCACAAATGCAGTCAACCTCACAGATTAAAGGTGTAAAACGAGTGTAAAAAGGTGGAACTATAAAGTCTGTATTTAAGTCATACCCAGCAAGGGTCTACGTATACAGTGCATAAATGTTGTTCATGCGCAAATTTTAAAGATCAAATTTGCAACTTTATTTAAGTTTTTCTTTAAAAAAAATGTTAACAAAAAGGACACCGCCTCTTGATAATGACTTTCGTTTCCGCCAGATTACAAAACATTGAAGACATATATCATATATTCCTATTATGATAATGTATTAAATCTCAGTATAAAAAAATAATCCAAGCGTGTTTTTCTTTGTAACAAAATACGATATCCAGCTTCTATAACTTTAAACAAGCACAGCGGATACACACCATTCAGTTACTGATGTGCAAGTTTATAAAAAGAATGAATTACAATAGGTAGATGTAGTAAACTGTATACTAACGTTAACAACACTGCATGCAGTGGGGATGTAATTGTTAGTTACATCAAAATGTACAGTGTTAAAGATATCTAAGTTTAAATTTTCTTTTTTTTATAGATTTTGCTCTTTAATATTAGATATGCAATTTTGGTCCGAACCGTTTTACACTGGCACTACCTGTTATGCTGTATGGGAATCGTTCGACTCGTTGGTGGCATAACATGTATGTTTAGAATATGTGTTACAGCATGAGCAGCAGTTCAATCTGAGGTATATCAATGAATAAAACGAGTAACCAGTTTAATTTATTTCATCACGTTTTTATACCACCATCTCCCTAACTTTATGTAATCTCAGACTTATGGCCTAAACATACATTTTTGTATTGTGCATTTCGTGCGAAAGATAATTAAAACTAATTGAAAACATGTACAGTAACCACCAAAAGTTTGGAGACATTTTCAGTGTGTAGGCCTACTAAAAAACCTTTATAAAAATGATTACTGTTTATTTTGAAATGCTTAGTAGTTTTGCATTATTGTTTAAGTTATCAATATAACTATAACTGAGACTACAAAACTGGCATAAAACTATGTCATGGAAAATAAGTACAATAAACATGGTTTAGGAAGGCTTAAGGATGTCAGATGCTGAACCTCATAAATGAGTTGCATTCATTGAATTTGTTTTAATTTTATCACCAACAATACTTAAGTATATCAAAAATAATGATTCAGCAAATCTAATCAACAAAATTCAAGAATTGTAGTAAATTTCTTTTGTCTCCAAACTTTTGGTGGGTACTGTAGATAGTTTCATTGATGAATATTAAAATTTTAGAGTACATGTAGTAACTCATTCACTGGTTCCTCGAATATAAAAAGCGAGATTATACATTCATTTTCATTAAAGAATGTTAGGACATGTACATATCTTTCAAAATTAACAATTGGTCGAATATAACTTTGGCACGAATTTCGTGGGAACTCTCTGAAAGCATGCTTTGTCAACGTTATATTGATTGGTTTAAATAAGATGTAAAAGTTGATTTCATTGGTTTATTTGGGCAACACCTTACTTGTCACATCAATTCAACATTGTCCATAAAACTAGAAATCATAATTCAAGGGAGAGAGAGAGAGAGAGAGAGGAGAGAAAGAGGGAGAGGGGAGAGAAAGAGGGAGAGGGGGGAGAGAAAGAGGGAGAGGGGGAGAGAGTGAGGGGGTAGAGATTGGTGAGTGAATGTGTTAGAAAAAGTCCGGGTGAGACAGAATGAATACTAAATTAATGTTCAGAATATATTTTATTTAATAACACTTTACGATCACTAATGTTCGAAAGTTCGAAGTTGAGAAATTTAAAATATCGTTGACTTATTAATATCGCATGCTAGGGTACTGCGTTACACATCTATACATGTAACCTCTGAAATGCTTTTTCCATTAAATGAAAATTTTCTATTAAATGCCATCGTGTATTTTGTTTCATAATACAATTACTCGACGCTATTTTCTTATATCAAAATTCGGGGGTCAAGATTTTTTTTCAAATAGATACAAAAGTGCACAGTACTTTTGCTTGGAAGTGCTGAATTATGGCATTATAAGTGTCTTACAGTGTATGGTCGTTCTTTTCATTAACTTGGATTTACTGCCCGTAGTTTTAGTTTGACATCGTAGTATAAAACAATCAAAGGGAATTAATTCATGACAAAATAATACTGATGGTGTATTAAAGATTGTCTCCCTTTAATTGACACTTTAAAGACTTAGTGTTCCCTAATTAGATTCAATATCAAGTATGACGATATGCTATTTGACAAAATTACCATGCATTCAAATGGTATAATATGTTTACATTATGGAATTCTTTTTCATCACAGCTACATTAAAGCTATATGGCGATAAGTTTTAACACATAAACTACGTACATATACCCAAGGTGGGTTTTATTTACTTAAATCAAGACAAAAACAAAAACATAAACAGACATTGTTTAATTCACGAGCTATACTAGATCTAGTAGTTGGGTTGTATTATGAATCGGTCTTATAGGTTTGAATCGACTTAAACAATAACAGTTTATGCATTTTAACATAAGTGTGATCCTTGTAAGATCGTTAGGATAGATTTCTAACATCATAATTCTAATTGTATACGTATTGAGCCAACCCTAATAAAAGCATTACGTTTGTATTTAATAAGTTTGGCATGTGGCTTAACTTAATACAAATGTATATAGCGTCAGTTGCGGGTGCATATGGGGTTAAAGGGTTTCAAAACGGCATTCCATTTAAGGAGAGGTATGCCTTATATGTCATGTTTGGAAACAAAACATCCCTCCATGTTTTAGAGAAGATGTATGCATAATTTGGTAAAAATAATATACTAGGTTAGGTGCGCTGGACGCCGTTAAAATATTTAAAATTTGTGTTGACACGACCTTTGACAGGGTCCGCAAAAAGCTTTTACGGTCGTTTTTAGATACCCTGGATCCGCCCCTGTAACTTTGCCAATGGTACCGACATAAATAGAAGCATTGTTTCAATTATATTTCATTTCCGACTTTGAAGAAATAATAAGCTTTTTTACCTGAAGACCAAATATGAATGACAAATGTGGAGGCGGGGCCTCATTGACTCCGTAGTACATAGCTGTAGAAGATGTAACCGTTGGCTTATCTTTCTCAGGTTCAGAATCCTCAACATTTTCATCCACTTTGTCAGACACTTCAACATGAACTTGTGATTCGTCTGCAGTAAAACCAGCATTTTTGTGTCCTTTCTCCTCGCCAATATATCCGTTTATATGTCCGTCCGGAGCGCACAGTACAGAACACATTCTGAATGTTATATTTGTTGATTATCTTTAACTATAAACAAAATGTGTCTGCTTGGTTTAATTTTTACCAACCGGTTTATGGAAAAAAAATCTAAATATATTCCATTTAGCCAGGCATGTATTTTCAATCCAAATTCGATCACTTTTCTAAAATTTACTCAATTCCAAAGCAATATTTTTGATCCCAGGTAAATCCTGCCAGTTGTATCGCGCGTGAATGTTATCAGTAATACAAACTCGTCAGTAAGTTAAGGATAGATATACTTATACTCAAACATATGTAACTGAACTGGAACAAAATTTCAAACCCTCTCAATACCGTTAATATACAGGTCAAGAATAGATTAATTTAGATTTGTTAATAAAGTTTATTAGAGTAGTTCACATTATTTTGCATACTTGTATAAAACGAAGTTAATCAAGACACACTTTCGACAAAAAATGCAAGTACGTAAAATCCTTCAGATGTTTCACATAAAGCAATTACACTCATTTTGTCATGACATCGCAAATAATATAATCTTCGCCTCGATGAGCAACATATTTTATACGACCGTCTAGGACAAATGAGTTTGAAATGTAAATATCACAAATTTGATCATAATAGGTTTACCTTGAACACAATATTTGGCAAAGCAATATCAATTTGTTATCAATTCAGCTCTGTCAACAAATAAGCCAATTGAATAGCATGTCAGTTAAAGGTACTCATTCGCAGATTTCAACTTTAACATCAATTTATATGGTAGTGTTCTGATATATGACAATTTTGTGCAAATTGACATACAACTACAAATGATGGTGTTTCATGTAGTAAATATCTACCCCGTATGTCACGGTGTTGACATCTTTAGTGCATTTTTGTGACTTTTATGGTATATTTCTTGCAACATATAAGTCAGTTTTTCTTAAAGTAATAAGAATTACTTTTTGACGCAATTACAGACACTGAACGGTATTTTGTAATTATCGAAAAACTAAACCAAATCTGTGAACTAGTACCTTTAAGGTATTCCAAACCTAATATATGATATATCTATAAATGGTAATATACTGTATTCTGAGCGTGAATAGAGACCGTTGTTTGTTGAATGCTTATTTCAGCCAGGGCCGGCCGGATCAGTCTTGATATCCCTAGGACAATGTAAGGGGATTAGGACCAATATGCCAACTATCTTTTATTGAACGGTAGCCTATCAGGGTGTCACGTTACCCCATCAGGGTGTCGGACAATGTTTACAACAATTTAAATGTTTACAGCAATTCACATTGGTTCTATTGAACAGATCCGAGACATTCTGAATGAAGATATTACGATATCTCATGCGGATTACTTCGGTGGTATCATTATAATCACAGTCCGAGATAGTAAGCCCCCCCCTCCTGAACGTGATTGTGTTTCTAAAATTAAATTTTAGCCGACTATAAATCTATAACCAACAGTTGGCAATTAGGGTCATGCGATTTATCGTATACTTCGAGTACAACAAAAGTTACTAGTAGTCTCATGTAGGCAATGAAAGTCGTGGCTATATTTTTGTATCCTTCGTTGTGTCACTGAAACCCAGTCAAAACTTCCACTTGTCGCGAATATGACGATCATTAGATGTCACTGCGTTTTAATTTAAATAAAAAATGGTTGATATATAGGGAGTTGTGAAGTCATCCGTAAATGTGAGAGTTTCTGCATGATCATAAATGCAGATCAAAGCGACTACTTTGATTTTATCAGGGATACGATCACCGTGTCATGAATGATGAACGTTGGTTTTCGGTAGTTGACATGAAAAAATGTTCAAATCAGTCGAACGAAAGTGAAATTATCTTAAACATGTTTATTTCAATGTTAGTGAAGCGAATCAGAACATTCACTTTTAGTTGAATTTAAGAGTAACATTTTCGTAGTTTACTTAAATTTTAAAACTCAAACATTTGTCAATTTAAAGCCTTTGAACACTGACAACAAATACATACAAAAATGTATACAAACTGATGTACTAGTATTTCTTATTCGGTGGTATTATCTTATGACCGGTTGTTCATGAATGCAACTTGATGTATACATTATACTTGATGGGGCAGGAAATGTAGAGCCAAACTTCGAAGTTCGAATTACATGGATGGGTCGAAATTTTTACCTGACATCGTTTGTTCTTTGTAAAAGTGTTTCTTTTTTTGTGAAACAATCTTGAGTCGAACTCTCGAAACGATTTCTGCATGTATTACGACTAGGACTAAATAATAATTATAAATATGTTTGGTCACCATATAAACTACAAATATAATATGATTCTAGTTTGACCCATAAATGATAACCAAGCATAGCCTGCAACCAAGCAAGGAATGCTATTGACTCATTGACATTTACAAATCTAGTTGCATGTAAATCTTATATAGAATACTACTGTAGAAGTTATAATTTATAGTTCATTTAAAGATGTACGCAAGCTTATCAGAGACGGCAACACAGCCAAAAAGCAAAGTGTGATTTTTTAAACATTTTATGCGCCGATCAAGCGGGATATAAGAATGAACTCTGTGGAAATAAACACGGCTCAAATGAGTGATTTTAATGCCAGAACAATCCGAAAGAAACCTTCACTAGGATGCCTCCTGGGAAAACTATGATTGGTCCTTCATGAAATGTCATAATAAAAGAAAATGCTGCTCTTTTAAACCAGCAAAATGATTCACAGCTATATACCTTGAGGCAATTGATGTTGAAGGACATCTTGTCTTCTTCTAGAAGACGTGTTTAAGGCATTTGACATATATATATTATATACAAGGAAAAGAAGACTAACATACTCAACAAAAGATTGTTTTTTTCATCAAATATACTTTTCCAAGATATCTATACACACAAAAACTGTTACAATTTAGTTGATGCCTATTGCATGTAATAGTTAGTTTTTATTTTTTCGTGTGTTACACTATCGTTCGACTTGCAGAATAGTTTCCACGAGGTAATCAGAACTAAGTGTATTTACTTATTTGAATCTTTGACATCACAATAGTTTTCACAATTTCAATATCTTAGTAATATTTACAACTCATGATTGGCATGATTATGTGTCAGTCGTCTTATGTTTTGCATGAAGCTGTCTTTGGAAAATAGTCTATTAATTACCTTACACCGACTGCCTTAGAAAGGAACTTAGCAACCTTCTATGGTTCTTCATGTGAGAAAGTTGTGGCAATTGCTTGTGAAAGATTGAGCCTATTATAAACGAATGATCCATTCAATAAATAGTCGAGGAGTTCCGAAAGGAACCTGTGCATCACTCACATGAACGAAGTTAATGCGAAGTGTCCCACTCATTTGACGGTATATGTATATTAAAACGGCACAAAACTATCAAAAACCTTCTAATCAATCTACAAGAAACTTTCCCAATTCAATAAGCTTTTGAAACATAAAACCACGTTCAGTTGAACTGTATATCGTATCACAGCCCTACATCATTTAGTGTAGGTTCATGCCCAAATAAAACAAGTACGTATATGAGATAAGTAACATCAATATACTTGAGGTATAAATACCACTTTGTAATATTGTAGATTTGATAAATCATTCAAAATGAATCCATCTTAACTACCTGAATATTTGGTCTTAAGAAAACGACAACGTCTCATGTAAATATTTGTACAATTCCTATACAATTTGTCTCAGTCAGATAAAATAGGTTATATAACTGCTACAGTGTGACCTCGGATATCAAAACCATGAGAAAACTTTAACCTCTCTTCATAGATTCCAAAAGATGATTTGCCTCATTTTGTCCATTCGATTACAAGGCACTCTGAGGAGCCCATACACATGTAAAATATTAACCTGTTGTTAATTCCCCAAATCTGTTGGATCTTTCATGTTACACTGTAGTCTTGTTTAGATTACTGACATGAACACGCACTTTATTTTGGTTTCAAATACAGGTACTTCAATATAGGCCTATGTCTCGTATATAAAAGTTGTCAATTTTCTAGGTTAGAACTAGTTAGCATAATATTCCACATCTCTCTAAGTATGTGCAGTGGGGGGTCTGCACATAATGCATCTATATAGAGCGGACGGACTCTCATTAAACTTAAATCAGTCAGTATGAGCAGTGCTTCTCGAAAGTTCTCGGACAAATGAAAATATTTAGAAAAAAAACTAATCATGCATAGTGATACCGCTAGTAAATTTACTATTTAATTGTATAATTATTCGCTATTCATGTAACAAGATGTAAATTCAATGTTATTAAACTTATAAATGCTGATTTTGATTTGATTTGATTTTCTATTATCTCACGTATTTCTGAAATGCTGCTTAATTTTACACCAACACGCCAAGGCTTTAGTGTATTGGTGCATATTTATGACTTTGTCTCAGTAAATTTACGCTACTGTTCAAATGAAATAGATATGGACCGCTTGCATTGAATTGCGTTTCAAAAAGAGTAGAGTCTACAAGTCCATCTAGCGCACCTATCCAGTGACATAGATTTTTCAATTTATTGTTAATAAGGTAATCAGAAACAATTATTTCACAAAATATTTAATTATGCTAAACATGAAAATATAAAAAATATAGATTTTTTCGTATAGAATTTCAACGTAGTGCTTCGATCGACTTCCCGTTGTGAACCGCTTAACAAGAAAATCGGCTATAAAATCATAATTTTCGGACTTTACAGTAGATACTAGTAACAAAACTCTCAAATAAAGTGTTTTAAAATAGGCCATGTATTCATAAAACATACAGTTAAACACTGTAAATAAAAGTAGAACCTTGTTAAGAAGTCTTTAAACAGAATTGGTCAATCACTTAAAATTACGCGTCTGGATCTCCTCAAAATGACCGCTACGGGCCTTAAAATTGTTGTTTAATTAACCGGATTGAGTGAATTTCTATTTAGCCAAGTAGCTACAATTTTTATACGTAAGCGTCGCCCATAAGGGGGAATTAAGTGCCACACAATAGGATATCATTAAGTGCTTGGATTCTTTAAACAGGTTTATCTGTGCCTATACTGTGGTGAGTTAGGTCTTTAAACACACGTTTTTGGTGTTCACGGTGGTGTGTTCGTGGCTAACACACTAATCATAGATGCTAACTATAAAAAAAAAATAGTGCGTACAAAAAAACAAAACGTGTTTTGGTAAACATTAAAAATGAGACAATTCATTTCAGGGGTAGGCAGTAATGAAAATAAAATTTGTGTTATTCATTTTAACAAAATTAGCATGGTTAATAAACCACCACCACTTGGTAAATCATGTTTGTTATGGTAGATCGCTTTTCATTACCCCAACAACTAAGACACAAGTAAAACATATCACGATTGTTAATTTTAAAGCTATCCTGGGCATCCCTCGTCGTGGGTTAGTTCATTGTATTGTTATTATAAACAGTGTTTTGTTTTTTTGTACGCACTATAAAAGGCTACCCACATGTATTATGTTTGCAATACACCAGCTAATACACTGTCCACTTTTAAGTCATATATTTTGTTATGAAACTACTACACTTGAGGGATATACAAATGTACCTATTACGAGCTCATTCTGTGTTCTCACTAAGTCATTTATACGAGTATTTAACAGCAACACTTGAGGGATATATCTGTTAAGAGCTCATTCAGTGTTATAACACTGTTTATATAAGGGTATATAACAGCAACACTTGAGGGACATTTCTAATACGATTCGCGAGCTCATACAGTGTACTCAGACAGTCATATATAACGTTGTAACTTAGCAACACTTGAGGGGTATATCTATTATAAGCTCGTTCAGTGTCATTACACTGTTTTATAAGGGTATATAACAGCAACACTTGAGGGACATTTCTAATACGAGCTTATTCACTGTACTTAGACAGTCAGACATTAGGGTATATAACAGCAACACTTGAGGAAGATTTCATTAACTATCTCTTGTAGTGTGCTAACACTGTCATATATAAGGTTATACTTCAGCAACACTTGTTTTATCACCTTAAATATGACAGTGTTTGTACAATGCATAAGCTCTTAAATGATGTCTTCCTTAAGTGTTGCTGTTATTTAACCTTATAAATGACATTGTAAGTCCACTGCATGAGCTCGTACAAGGTTTTTCTCGAAAGTGTTGCTGTTATAACCTTATATATGACAGTGTGTGTACACTGCATGGGCTCTTAAATGATGTCTCACTCAAGTGTTGCTGATTATTAGCCTTATATATGACAGTGTTTGTAAACTGATTAAGTTAGTGAATGGTGTCTCCCTCAAGTGTTGCGGTAATATAACCTTATATATGACAATGTTAACACACGGCATGAGATCGTAAATGGTGTCTTTCTCAAGTGTTGCCGAGTTATAATCATATATATGACAGTGTTAGCACACTACAAGAGCTAGTAAATGATGTCTCCCTTATGTGTTGTAGTTATACATGTATAACCTCATATATGGCAGTGCTAGTACATTGACTGAGGTCGTCAATGATGTCTCACTAAAGTGTTGCTGATATATAACGTCAAATTTAGTGCAACAGTATGAAACACGATTGTCCACCAAGTTATACCATGTGATGACACTAAGTTAATTTGTTTTTACTGTTTAAAGACTAAATATGGTGGGTGGGGTGTTCGGTTGTATTGATTAAACTTAATTGTGACTTGCACTTGATATAAACAATATTTCAAATTTAAAGTTCAAAAAGTTTTTTTTGTTTTTTGAAAACATCATTATATGATGTGGATAGCC
The DNA here is from genome assembly GCA_025267735.1 of Mactra quadrangularis. Taxonomy (NCBI): domain Eukaryota; kingdom Metazoa; phylum Mollusca; class Bivalvia; order Venerida; family Mactridae; genus Mactra; species Mactra quadrangularis. The sequence goes on along the minus strand of CM046303.1, from coordinate 48,030,470 downwards.
TTATTTCTAAGCTATCCACATCACATAATGATGTTTTCAAAAGCCACACTATGGCACGCTTTTGGCCTGTTATACAATTCAGGTTATCAATCTACATAGCAAAATAACAGGAGAGATATGAAAATTTTTTCAGGTCTTGTCCAGAAAACTTGGGATATAAAAAGTTCTGATCAAAATGGGCATTATTCTTATTCATTTCTATCTAGATATCAACTTAAAATAATGCGGAAAAACTATTATACTAGTCAAAGGATTAATGTTTATAAATCGCTTGACAAGTGAATCTTCCTTACAGTGCTACTACTCTCTAATAAGGGAATGATTTAACAACAGATTAAATCTATATGTTACCCATCAAATGAGTTAACTCTCTTTTTCTATGCAGTATGAGACTTTTTATTATTATCTTATCTATCAGATTTCACTTTGTCAATTGGTACAAACAGCATTAAAGGAGGTCGACAGAACAGAGATAATGACATAAGATTCATCAGGCCATGTAGTAAACATTTATTTTACACCACACGTAAATGACCTAAAACCTAATTAACGACTCAAGAATAATGTGCACTTCCAAAGAAACCCCGAGAAAAATTGTGAAACCAGGATGAGGGGCCTATTTTTGCTGTTCCATAGCCATATTGAGCCATATTGCACGGTATACTTTACGGCTCTGTTGCCATGGCGCACCTCATTGCGCACCTGTGATTTTTGTGTATTTAGGTTGCTAACCATCTAGGGCACCTGAAAAACGTGTTTATACACGAAACCCACCACGTTCAGGTACCGAGAGACCCCGTGCAAATCTCACGACAGTAGGATGAAAGGCGATTTTGGGGGTCTGTGGTCAACGCGCGTCTCAGTGCGCAGGTATGATTTTTTTGCAAATAGGTTGCTAACTACGTAGGGCAACGAAAAAATGTGTTTAAACAAGTAACTAACTACGTTAAGGTAGCAAAAAACGCGTGCAAACCTTGCGACACCAGGATGAGGCGGCCATTTTTGATGTTCTATAGCCCTATATAGCAATAATGCACGGTATAATTTGCGGCTCTGTTGCCATGGCGCAAGTCGGTGTGCGAATGTGATTTTTTGCAGTTTGGTTGCTAACCATCTAGAGCACCTGAAAATTGTGTTTAAACGCCAAACCCACCAGGTTCAGGTACCGAGAAACCCCGTGCAAATCTTGCGACACCAGGATGAGGGGCGACTTTGGGGCCCTGTAGCCACTGCGCATCTCACTGCGCAGGTATGATTTTTTGCAAATAGGTTGCTAACTACGTAGGGCATCGAAAAAATGTGTTCAAACAAGTAACTGACTACATTAAGGTAGCAAAAAACGCGCGCAAACCTTGCGACACCAGGATGAGGCGGCCATTTTTGTTGTTCCATAGCCCTATATAGCCATATTGCACGGTATATATTTGCGGCTCTGTTGCCATGGCGCAAGTCGGTGTGCGAATGTGATTTTTTGCATTTTGGTTGCTAACCATCTAGGGCACCTATAAAACGTGTTTAAACACCAAACCCACCAGGTTCAGGTACCAAGAAACCCCGTGCAAATCTCCCGACACTAGGAGGAGACGCGAATTTGGGGCCCTGTAGTCATTGCGCATCTCACTGCGCAGGTATGACTTTTGTGTAAATGGGTTGCTAACTACAAAGGGGAATCGGAAAAATGTGTTTAAACAAGTAACTGACTACATTAAGGTACCAAAAAACCCGTGCAAACCTCCCGACACCAGGAGGCGACGCCTATTTTTTCTGTTCTGAAGCCCTATATAGCCATATTGCACGGTATACTTTGCGGCTCTGTTGCCATGGCGCAAGTCGGTGTGCGAATGTGATTTTTTGCAGTTTGGTTGCTAACCATCTAGCGCATCTCACTGCGCAGGTATGAGTTTTTTGCAAATAGGTTGCTAACTACGTAGGGCTTCGGGAAAATGTGTTTAAACAAGTAACTAACTACATTCAGGTAGCAAAAAACGAGTGAAAACCTCGGAACACCAGGATGAGGCGGCCATTTTTGCGGTTCTATAGCCCTATATAGCCATTTTTCACGGTATACTTTGCGGCTCTGTTGCCATGGCGCAAGTCGGTTTGCGAATGTGATTTTTTGCAGTTTGGTTGCTAACTATATAGGGCACCTGAAAAACGTGTTTAAAAACCAAACCAACCAGGTTCAGGTACCAAGAAACCCCGTGCAAATCTTGCGACACCTGGATGAAGGGCGATTTTGGGGCCCTGTAGCCACTGCGCATCTCACTGAGCAGGTATGATTTTTTTGCAAATAGGTTGCAAACTACATAGGGCATCGAAAAAATGTGTTCAAACAAGTAACTGACAACATTAAGGTAGCAAACAAAGCGTGCAAACCTTGCGACACCAGTATGAGGCGGCCATTTTTTTGCTGTTCTACAGCCTATATAGCCATATTGCACGGTATACTTTGCGGCTCTGTTGCCATGGCTCAAGTCGGTGTGCGAATGTGATTTTTGCAGTTTGCTTGCTAATCATCTAGGGCACCTGTAAACTTGTTTAAAAACCAAACCCACCAGGTTCAGGTACCGAGAAACCCGTGCAAATCTTGCGACACCAGGATGAGGGGCGACATTTGGGGCCCTGTAGCCACTGCGCATCTCAATGCGCAGGTATGATTTTTTTGCAAACAGGTTGCTAACTACGTAGGGCATCGGGAAAATGTGTTTAAAGAAGTAACTAACTACATTCAGGTAGCAAAAAACGCGTGCAAACCTCCGGACACCAGGATGAGGCGGCCATTTTTGCTGTTCTACAGCCCTATATAGCCATATTGCACGGTATATTTTGCGGCTCTGTTGCCATGGCGCAAGTCGGTGGGGGAATGTGAATTTTTGCAGTTAGGTTGCTAACCATCTAGGGTACCTAAAAAATATGTTTAAACACCAAAACCACCACGTTCAGGTACCGAGAAACAACGTGCAAATCTCGGGACACCAGGATGAGGGGCGATTTTGGGGCCCTGTAGCCACTTCGCATTTTACTGCGCAGGTATGATTTTTTTGCAAATAGGTTGCTAACTACGTAGGGCATCGGGAAAATGTGTTTAAACAAGTAACTAACTACATTCAGGTAGCAAAAAACGCGTGCAAACCTCGGGACACCAGGATGAGGCGGCCATTTTTGCTGTTCTATAGCCCTATATAGCAATATTGCACGGTATACTTTGCGGCTCTGTTGCCATGGCGCAAGTCGGTGTGCGAATGTGATTTTTTGCAGTTAGGTTGCTAACCATCTAGGGCACCTGAAAAACGTGTTTAAACACCAAACCCACCACGTTCAGGTACCGAGAAACAACATGAATATCTCGGGTCACCAGGATGAGGGGCGAGTTTGGGGCCCTGTAGCCACTGCGCATCTCACTGCGCAGGTATGATTTTTTTGCAAATAGGTTGCTAACTACGTAGGGCATCAGGAAAATGTGTTTAAACAAGTAACTAACTACATTGAGGTAGCAAAAAACGCGTGCAAACCTCGGGACACCAGGATGAGGCGGCCATTTTTGCTGTTCTATAGCCTTCATAGCCATATTGCACGGTATACTTTGCGGCTCTGTTGTTATGGCGCAAGTCGGTGTGCGAATGTGATTTTTTGCAGTTAGGTTGCTAACCATCTAGGGCACCTGAAAAACCTGTTTAAACACCAAACCCACCACGTTCAGGTACCGATAGACAACGTGCAATTCTCTGGACACCAGGATGAGGGGCGACTTTGGGGCCCTGTAGCCACTGCGCATCTCACTGCGCAGGTATGATTTTTTGCAAATAGGTTGCTAACTACGTAGGGCATCCGGAAAATGTCTTTAAACAAGTGACTAACTACATTCATGTAGCAAAAAACGCGTGCAAACCTCCGGACACCAGTATGAGGCGGCCATTTGTGCTGTTCTATAGCCCTATATAGCCATATTGCACGGTATACTTTTGCAGCTCTGTTGCCATGGCGCAAGTCGGTGTGCGAATGTGATTTTTGAAGTTAGGTTGATAACCATCTAGGTCACCTGAAAAACATGTTTAAACACCAAACCCACCACGTTCAGGTACCGAGAAACAACGTGCAAATCTCGGGACACCAGGATGAAGGGCGAATTTAGGGCACTGTAGCCACTGCGCATCTCACTGCGCAGGTATGATTTTTTGCAAATAGGTTGCTAACTACGTAGGGCATCGGGAATATGTGTTTTAACAAGTAACTAACTACATTCAGCTTACAAAAAACGCGTGCAAACCTCCGGACACCAGGGTGAGGCGGCCATTTTTGCTGTTCTATAGCCCTAAATAGCCATATTGCACGGTATAATTTGCGGCTCTGTTGCCATGGCGCAAGTCGGTGTGCGAATGTGATTTTTTGCAGTTAGGTTGCTAACCATCTAGGGCACCTGAAAAACGTGTTTAAACACCAAACCCACCACGTTCAGGTACCGAGAAACAACTTGCAATTCTCGGGACACCAGGATGAGGGGCGACTTTGGGGCCCTGTAGCCACTGCGCATCTCACTGCGCAGGTATGATTTTTTTGCAAACAGGTTGCTAACTACGTAGGGCATCGGGAAAATGTGTTTAAACAAGTAACTAACTACATTCAGGTAGCAAAAAACGCGTGCAAACCTCCGGACACCAGGATGAGGCGGCCATTTTTTCTGTTCTATAGCCCTATATAGCCATATTGCACGGTATACTTTGCGGCTCTGTTGCCATGGCGCAAGTCGGTGTGCGAATGTGATTTTTTGCAGTTAGGTTGCTAACCATCTAGGGGACCTGAAAAACGTGTTTAAACACCAAACCCTCCACGTTCAGGTACCGAGAAACAACGTGCAAATCTCGGGACACCAGGATGAGGGGCGACTTTGGGGCCCTGTAGCCACTGCGCATCTCACTGCGCAGGTATGATATTTTTGCAAGTAGTTTGCTAACTACGTAGGGCATCGGGAAAATGTGTTTAATCAAGTAACTAACTACATTCAGGTTGGAAAAAACGCGTGCAAACCTCCGGACTCCAGGATGTGGCCGCCATTTTTGCTGTTCTGTAGCCCTAAATAACCATATTGCACGGTATACTTTGCGGCTCTGTTGCCATGGCGCAAGTCGGTGTGCGAATGTGATTTTTTGCAGTTAGGTTGCTAACCATCTAGGGCACCTGAAAAACGTGTTTAAACACCAAACCCACCACGTTCAGGTACCGAGAAACAACGTGCAATTCTCGGAACACCAGGATGAGGGGCGACTTTGGGGCCCTGTAGCCACTGCGCATCTCACTGCGCAGGTATGATTTTTTTGCAAATAGTTTGCTAACTACGTAGGGCATCGGGAAAATGTGTTTAAACAAGTTACTAACTACATTCAGGTAGCAAAAAACGCGTGCAAACCTCCGGACACCAGGATGAGGCGGCCATTTTTGCTGTTCTATAGCCCTATATAGCCATATTGCACGGTATACTTTGCGGCTCTGTTGCCATGGCGCAAGTCGGTGTGCGAATGTGATTTTTTGCAGTTAGGTTGCTAACCATCTAGGGCACCTGAAAAACGTGTTTAAACACCAAACCCACCACGTTCAGGTACCGAGAAACAACGTGCAAATCTCGGGACACCAGGATGAGGGGCGACTTTGGGGCCCTGTAGCCACTGCGCATTTCTCTGCGCAGGTATGATTTTTTTACAAATAGGTTGCTAACTACGTAGGGCATCGGGAAATTGTGTTTAATCAAGTGAATAACTACATTCAGGTAGCAAAAAACGCGTGCAAACCTCGGGACACCAGGATCAGGCGGCCATTTTTGCTGTTCTATAGCCCTATATAGCCATATTGCACGGTATACTTTGCGGCTCTGTTGCCATGGCGCAAGTCGGTGTGCGAATGTGATTTTTTGCAGTTAGGTTGCTAACCATCTAGGGCACCTAAAAAACGTGTTTAAACACCAAACCCACCACGTTCAGGTACCGAGAAACAACGTGCAAATATCAGGACACCAGGGAGAGGGGCGACTTTGGGGCCCTGTAGCCTCTGCGCATCTCACTGCGCAGGTATGATTTTTTTGCAAACAGGCTGCTAACTACGTAGGGCATCGGGAAAATGTGTTTAAACAAGTAACTAACTACATTCAGGTAGAAAAAAAACGCGTGCAAACCTCGGGACACCAGGATGAGGCGGCCATTTTTGCTGTTCTATAACCCTATATAGCCATATTGCACGGTACACTTTGCGGCTCTGTTGCTATGGCGCAAGTCGGTGTGCAAATGTGATTTTTTGCAGTTAGTTTGCTAACCATATAGGGCACCTGAAAAACGTGTTTAAACACCATACCCACCACGTTCAGGTACCGAGAAACAACGTGCAAATCTCGGGACACCAGGGAGAGGGGCGAATTTGGGGCCCTGTAGCCACTGCGCATCTCACTGCGCAGGTATGATTTTTTTGCAAACAGGTTGCTAACTACGTAGGGCATCGGAAAATGTGTTTAAACAAGTAACTAACTACATTCAGGTAGCAAAAAACGCGTGCAAAACTCGGGACACCAGGATGAGGCGGCCATTTTTGCTGTTCTATAGCCCTATATAGCCATATTGCACGGTATACTTTGCGGCTCTGTTGCCATGGCGCAAGTCGGTTTGCGAATGTGATTTTTTGCAGTTAGGTTGCTAACCATCTAGGGCACCTGAAAAACGTGTTTAAACACCAAATCCACCACGTTCAGGCACCGAGAAACAACGTGCAAATCTCGGGACACCAGGATGAGGGACGATTTGGGACACTGTAGCCACTGCGCATCTCACTGCGCGGGTATGATTTTTTGCAAATAGGTTGCTAACTACGCAGGGCTTCGGGAAAATGTGTTTAAAGAAGTAACTAACTAAATTCAGGTAGCAAAAAAAGAGTGCAAACCTCCGGACACCAGGATGAGGCGGCCATTTTTGCTGTTCTATAGCCCTATATAGCCATATTGCACGGTATTCTTTGCGGCTCTGTTGCCATGGCTCAAGTCGCTGTGCGAATGTGATTTTTTGCAGTTAGGTTGCTAACCATCTAGGGCACCTGAAAAACGTTTTCAAACACCAAACCCACCACGTTCAGGTACCGAGAAACAACGTGCAAATCTCGGGACACCAGGATGAATTTTTTGCAAATAGGTTGCTAACTACGTAGGGCATCGGGAAAATGTGTTTAAACAAGTAACTAACTACATTCAGGTAGCAAAAAACGCGTGAAAACCTCCGGACACAAGGATGAGGAGGCCATTTTTGCTGTTCTATAGCCCTGTATAGCCATATTGCACGGTATACTTTGCGGCTCTGTTGCCATGGCGCAAGTTGGTGTGCGAATGTGATTTTTTGCAGTTAGGTTGCTAACCATATAGGGCACCTGAAAAACGTGTTTAAACACCAAACCCACCACGTTCAGGTACCGAGAAACAACGTGCAAATCTCGGGACACCAGGATGAAGGGCGACATTGGGGCACTGTAGCCACTGCGCATCTCACTGCGCAGGTATGATTTTTTGCAAACAGGTTGCTAACTACGTAGTGCATCGGGAATATGTGTTTAAACAAGTGACTAACTACATTCAGGTTACAAAAAACGCGTGCAAACCTCCGGACACCAGGATGAGGCGGCCATTTTTGCTGTTCTATAGCCCTATATAGCCATATTGCACGGTATACTTTGCGGCTCTGTTGCCATGGCGCAAGTCGGTGTGCGAATGTGATTTTTTGCAGTTAGGTTGCTAACCATCTAGGGCACCTGAAAAACGTGTTTAAACACCAAACCCACCACGTTCAGGTACCGAGAAACAACGTGCAAATCTCGGGACACCAGGATGAGGGGCGACTTTGGGGCCCTGTAGCCACTGCGCAATTCTCTGCGCAGGTATGATTTTTTTACAAATAGGTTGCTAACTACGTAGGGCATCGGGAAATTGTGTTTAATCAAGTGACTAACTACATTCAGGTAGCAAAAAACGCGTGCAAACCTCGGGACACCAGGATGAGGCGGCCATTTTTGCTGTTCTATAGCCCTATATAGCCATATTGCACGGTATACTTTGCGGCTCTGTTGCCATGGCGCAAGTCGGTGTGCGAATGTGATTTTTTGCAGTTAGGTTGCTAACCATCTAGGGCACCTAAAAAACGTGTTTAAACACCAAACCCACCACGTTCAGGTACCGAGAAACAACGTGCAAATATCAGGACACCAGGGAGAGGGGCGACTTTGGGGCCCTGTAGCCTCTGCGCATCTCACTGCGCAGGTATGATTTTTTTGCAAACAGGCTGCTAACTACGTAGGGCATCGGGAAAATGTGTTTAAACAAGTAACTAACTACATTCAGGTAGAAAAAAAACGCGTGCAAACCTCGGGACACCAGGATGAGGCGGCCATTTTTGCTGTTCTATAGCCCTATATAGCCATATTGCACGGTACACTTTGCGGCTCTGTTGCTATGGCGCAAGTCGGTGTGCAAATGTGATTTTTTGCAGTTAGGTTGCTAACCATATAGGGCACCTGAAAAACGTGTTTAAACACCATACCCACCACGTTCAGGTACCGAGAAACAACGTGCAAATCTCGGGACACCAGGGAGAGGGGCGAATTTGGGGCCCTGTAGCCACTGCGCATCTCACTGCGCAGGTATGATTTTTTTGCAAACAGGTTGCTAACTACGTAGGGCATCGGAAAATGTGTTTAAACAAGTAACTAACTACATTCAGGTAGCAAAAAACGCGTGCAAACCTCGGGACACCAGGATGAGGCGGCCATTTTTGCTGTTCTATAGCCCTATATAGCCATATTGCACGGTATACTTTGCGGCTCTGTTGCCATGGCGCAAGTCGGTTTGCGAATGTGATTTTTTGCAGTTAGGTTGCTAACCATCTAGGGCACCTGAAAAACGTGTTTAAACACCAAATCCACCACGTTCAGGCACCGAGAAACAACGTGCAAATCTCGGGACACCAGGATGAGGGACGATTTGGGACACTGTAGCCACTGCGCATCTCACTGCGCGGGTATGACTTTTTGCAAATAGGTTGCTAACTACGCAGGGCTTCGGGAAAATGTGTTTAAAGAAGTAACTAACTAAATTCAGGTAGCAAAAAAAGAGTGCAAACCTCCGGACACCAGGATGAGGCGGCCATTTTTGCTGTTCTATAGCCCTATATAGCCATATTGCACGGTATACTTTGCGGCTCTGTTGCCATGGCTCAAGTCGCTGTGCGAATGTGATTTTTTGCAGTTAGGTTGCTAACCATCTAGGGCACCTGAAAAACGTTTTCAAACACCAAACCCACCACGTTCAGGTACCGAGAAACAACGTGCAAATCTCGGGACACCAGGATGAATTTTTTGCAAATAGGTTGCTAACTACGTAGGGCATCGGGAAAATGTGTTTAAACAAGTAACTAACTACATTCAGGTAGCAAAAAACGCGTGAAAACCTCCGGACACAAGGATGAGGAGGCCATTTTTGCTGTTTTATAGCCCTGTATAGCCATATTGCACGGTATACTTTGCGGCTCTGTTGCCATGGCGCAAGTCGGTGTGCGAATGTGATTGTTTGCAGTTAGGTTGCTAACCATATAGGGCACCTGAAAAACGTGTTTAAACACCAAACCCACCACGTTCAGGTACCGAGAAACAACGTGCAAATCTCGGGACACCAGGATGAAGGGCGACATTGGGGCACTCTAGCCACTGCGCATCTCACTGCGCAGGTATGATTTTTTGCAAACAGGTTGCTAACTACGTAGTGCATCGGGAATATGTGTTTAAACAAGTGACTAACTACATTCAGGTTGCAAAAAACGCGTGCAAAGCTCCGGACACCAGGATGAGGCGGCCATTTTTGCTGTTCTATAGCCCTAAATAGCGATATTGCACGAAATACTTTGCGGCTCTGTTGCCATGGCGCAAGTCGGTGTGCGAATGTGATTTTTTGCAGTTAGGTTGCTAACCATCTAGGGCACCTGAAAAACGTGTTTAAACACCAAACCCACCACGTTCAGGTACCGAGAAACAACTTGCAATTCTCGGGACACCAGGATGAGGGGCGATTTTGGGGCCCTGTAGCCACTGCGCAACTCACTGCGCAGGTATGATTTTTTTGCAAATAGGTTGCTAACTACGTAGGGCATCGGGATAATGTGTTTAATCAAGTAACTAACTACATTCAGGTAGCAAAAAACGCGTGCAAACCTCGGGACACCAGGATGAGGCGGCCATTTTTGCTGTTCTATAGCCCTATATAGCCATATTGCACGGTATACTTTGCGGCTCTGTTGCCATGGCGCAAGTCGGTGTGCGAATGTGATTTTTTGCAGTTAGGTTGCTAACCATCTAGGGCACCTGAAAAACGTGTTTAAACACCAAACCAACCACGTTCAGGTACCGAGAAACAACGTGCAAATCTCGGGACACCAGGTTGAGGGGCGACTTTGGGGCCCTGTAGCCACTGCGCATCTCACTGCGCAGGTATGATTTTTTTGCAAACAGGTTGCTAACTACGTAGGGCATCGGGAAAATGTGTTTAATCAAGTGACTAACTACATTCAGGTAGCAAAAAACGCGTGCAAATCTCGGGACACCAGGATGAGGTGGCCATTTTTGCTGTTCTATAGCCCTATATAGCCATATTGCACGGTATATTTGCGGCTCTGTTGCCATGGCGCAAGTCGGTGTGCGAATGTGATTTTTTGCAGTTAGGTTGCTAACCATATAGGGCACCTGAAAAACGTGTTTAAACACCAAACCCACCACGTTCAGGTACCGAGAAACAACGTGCAAATATCAGGACACCAGGGAGAGGGGCGACTTTGGGGCCCTGTAGCCTCTGCGCATCTCAATGCGCAGGTATGATTTTTTTGCAAACAGGCTGCTAACTACGTAGGGCATCGGGAAAATGTGTTTAAACAAGTAACTAACTACATTCATGTAGAAAAAAAACCCGTGCAAACCTCGGGACACCAGGATGAGGCGGCCATTTTTGCTGTTCTATAGCCCTATATAGCCATATTGCACGGTACATTTTGCGGCTCTGTTGCCATGGCGCAAGTCGGTGTGCGAATGTGATTTTTTGCAGTTAGGTTGCTAACCATCTAGGGCACCTAAAAAACGTGTTTAAACACCAAACCCACCACGTTCAGGTACCGAGAAACAACGTACAAATCTCGGGACACCAGGATGAAGGGCGACTTTGGGGCACTGTAGCCACTGCGCATCTCACTGCGCAGGTGTGATTTTTTGCAAACAGGTTGCTAACTACGTAGTGCATCGGGAATATGTGTTTAAACAAGTGACTAACTACATTCAGGTTGCAAAAAACGCGTGCAAACCTCCGGACACCAGGATGAGGCGGCCATTTTTGCTGTTCTATAGCCCTAAATAGCGATATTGCACGAAATACTTTGCGGCTCTGTTGCCATGGCGCAAGTCGGTGTGCGAATGTGATTTTTTGCTGTTAGGTTGCTAACTATCTAGGGCACCTGAAAAACGTGTTTAAACACCAAACCCACCACGTTCAGGTACCGAGAAACAACTTGCAATTCTCGGGACACCAGGATGAGGGGCGACTTTGGGGCCCTGTAGCCACTGCGCATCTCACTGCGCAGGTATGATTATTTTGCAAATAGGTTGCTAACTACGTAGGGCATCGGGATAATGTGTTTAATCAAGTAACTAACTACATTCAGGTAGCAAAAAACGCGTGCAAACCTCGGGACACCAGGATGAGGCGGCCATTTTTGCTGTTCTATAGCCCTATATAGCCATATTGCACGGTATATTTTGCGGCTTTGTTGCCATGGCGCAAGTCGGTGTGCGAATGTGATTTTTTGCAGTTAGGTTGCTAACCATCTAGGGCACCTGAAAAACGTGTTTAAACACCAAACCAACCACGTTCAGGTACCGAGAAACAACGTGCAAATCTCGGGACACCAGGTTGAGGGGCGACTTTGGGGCCCTGTAGCCACTGCGCATCTCACTGCGCAGGTATGATTTTTTTGCAAATAGGTTGCTAACTACGTAGGGCATCGGGAAATTGTGTTTAAACAAGTAACTAACTACATTCAGGTAGCAAAAAACGCGTGCAAACCTCGGGACACCAGGATAAGGCGGCCATTTTTGCTGTTCTATAGCCCTATATAGCCATATTGCACGGTATCTTTTGCGGCTCTGTTGCCATGGCGCAAGTCGGTGTGCGAATGTGATTTTTTGCAGTTAGGTTTCTAACCATATAGGGCACCTGAAAAACGTGTTTAAACACCAAACCCACCACGTTCAGGTACCGAGAAAAAACGTGCAATTCTCGGGACACCAGGATGAGGGGCGACTTTGGGGCCCTGTAGTCACTGCCTATCTCACTGCGCAGGTATGATTTTTTTGCAAAGAGGTTGCTATCTACGTAGGGCATAGGGAAAATGTGTTTAAACAAGTAACTAACTACATTCAGGTAGCAAAAAACGCGTGCAAACCTCGGGACACCAGGATGAGGCGGTCATTTTTGCTGTTCTATAGCCCTATATAGCCATATTATACGGTACACTTTGCGGCTCGGTTGCCATGGCGCAAGTCGTTGTGCGAATGTGATTTTTTGCAGTTAGGTTGCTAACCATCTAGGGGACCTGAAAAACGTGTTTAAACACCAAACCCTCCACGTTCAGGTACCGAGAAACAACGTGCAAATCTCGGGACACCAGGATGAGGGGCGAATTTGGGGCCCTGTAGCCACTGCGCATCTCACTGCGCAGGTATGATTTTTTTGCAAATAGGTTGCTAACTACGTAGGGCGTCGGGAAAATGTATTTAAACAAGTAACTAACTACATTCAGGTAGCAAAAAACGCGTGCAAACCTCCGGACACCAGGATGAGGCGGACATTTTTGCAGTTCTATAGCCCATTAATAGCCATATTGCACGGTATATTTTGCGGCTCTGTTGCCATGGCGCAAGTAGGTGTACGAATGTGATTTTTTGCAGTTAGGTTGCTAAGTATCTAGGACACCTGAAAAACGTGTTTAAACACCAAACCCACCACGTTCAGGTACCGAGAAACAACGTGCAAATCTCGGGACACCAGGATGAAGGGCGACTTTGGGGCACTGTAGCCACTGCGCATCTCACAGCGCAGGTATGATTTTTTTGCAAATAGGTTGCTAACTACGTAGGGCATCGGGAAAATGTGTTTAAACATGTAACTAACTATATTCAGGTAGCAAAAAACGCGTGCAAACCTCGGGACACCAGGATGAGGCGGCCATTTTTGCTGTTCTAAAGCCCTATATAGCCATATTGCACGGTATAATTTGCGGCTCTGTTGCCATGGCGCAAGTCGGTGTGCGAATGTGATTTTTTGCAGTTAGGTTGCTAACCATCTAGGGCACCTGAAAAACGTGTTTAAACACCAAACCCACCACGTTCAGGTACCGAGAAACAACGTGCAAATCTCGGGACACCAGGATGAGGGGCGAGTTTGGGGCCCTGTAGCCACTGCGCATCTCACTGCGCAGGTATGATTTTTTTGCAAACAGGTTGCTAACTACGTAGGGCTTCGGGAAAATGTGTTTAAACAAGTAACTTACTACATTCAGGTAGCAAAAAACGCGTGCAAACCTCGGGACACCAGGATGAGGCGGCCATTTTTGCTGTTCTATAGCCCTATATAGCCATATTGCACGGTATAATTTTCGGCTCTGTTGCCATGGCGCAAGTCGGTGTGCGAATGTGATTTTTTGCAGTTATGTTGCTAACCATCTAGGGCACCTGAAAAACGTGTTTAAACACCAAACCCACCACGTTCAGGTACCGAGAAACAACGTGCAAATCTCAGGACACCAGGATGAGGGGCGAATTTGGGGCCCTGTAGCCACTGCGCATCTCACTGCGCAGGTATGAATTTTTTGCAAATAGGTTGCTAACTACGTAGGGCATCGGGAAAATGTATTTAAACAAGTAACTAACTACATTCAGGTAGCAAAAAACGCGTGCAAACCTCGGGACACCAGGATGAGGCGGACATTTTTGCAGTTCTATAGCCCATTAATAGCCATATTGCACGGTATATTTTGCGGCTCTGTTGCCATGGCGCAAGTAGGTGTACGAATGTGATTTTTTGCAGTTAGGTTGCTAAGTATCTAGGACACCTGAAAAACGTGTTTAAACACCAAACCCACCACGTTCAGGTACCGAGAAACAATGTGCAAATCTCGGGACACCAGGATGAAGGGCGACTTTGGGGCACTGTAGCCACTGCGCATCTCACAGCGCAGGTATGATTTTTTTGCAAATAGGTTGCTACAGTAAGGCGCGCGAATAACTAGACTTTTTTTGCGTATTTCGTACGTATTTCGTAAGTATATGGTAAGTATAACGTGCGTACGAATCGCAGCGTATAACCCTTACGTGCGTATAATTCGTATATCGCATCGTATCGTATCGTATCGTATCGTATGATCGTATTAATTCATGGTATAAATCGTATGGTATGAATGGTATAAGCGTCATCTTCGTATCGCATCGCACGTAAGACAAATATTAGCTAACGAAATATTGAATTATTATAATTCAACGGGGTATTTTCCCGACATTAATTATTTATTAATTACCGGCGAGTGATTTTCACAATGAAATGGAAAATACGGGCACCATAAAACTTGTCCATCATGAAAATCGCTTTTTGTCAGCCATGAAGCAAGATATCATTCTTTTTCATCGGAAAGGAATGGCAATTTCTGATATAAAAATAAAAAAAATTGGCCTACATAGCATATAAGATGCTCGTACCAAGAAATAAAAAATATTTTGAAACGATACAGAAAACTGGCTCAGTCTCTCTCAAAAGATTGAAAAGTAAAGATAATTTATTTTCAGTTTGAACTGGTGTAATTTATATGTGGATCTACATTTTTACATACATTTAGTATCTTTAGTCTTACAGCATACATAGACTTACTATTCAATAAAAAATAAGTAAGCTACAGCTTTCGATGTACATGTACTATGATATGTTTGTTTGTTGAATTTAACGCCATAGCAACACATCGTTTAGTTCATATAAAGGTGGTCAGTCAACCTACTCACTCCTACTGAAGTCTTAATCTCTGGATTTAGCTATTAACCAATTACTTAGTGCATGCTTTCGTCAGTGACTGACAACTGCCCTACACGATTACAAATCATTGGCAGGAGGGAGAATGGCTGTAGAAATAATTTCATGATCAAGCACCACGAAAGTATGCGCTGCCCAGAATCAAACCCACGATCACTAGACTTGCATGCTACCAAATAAGCTAGCCGGGTGGCTATTTACTATGATATAATTCAGGTAAAAAATAATAATATATCTGTCGTGAGCCTGTTATTAGCTAGCTTAGTTCATAAGTTGTTTGTGTAAATCTGAAAATGAATACAATAGGAAAAGGTTTGATTTTCTTAAACACTGTCTTCTTCTGATATTATGTGATATCCTTTCTCTGGACTTGTCCGATAAGTATTCATATAAAAATCTATGGCCCTTACCGAGATTCATACCCACATACAACCTCTTAAGTCATAAGCGGACAATCTACCATGTCGACACACCAACTAGTTTCATGGCATGGAGTATAAGTGCTGTTATTTACCTCTGCTACATAAAGCTCTCCTTAACAAAAATCTAGGAGCTAGACAATCTTAGTATGCGAGCACACAATCCCTTGTGGGTTATTAACTTGGTGCGCCAATAGTAGAGCAGCAAAGTGTCATATTTTGAATTTCACAGGACCACAAAAAGTCACAAAACGAGTCATATACCAAACTGTTCGGGACAGTCTGAAGTTTATCAGACTGCCGGCATAAAATAAAAATTTTTGGTGCGGGCCCGGAAATCCAAGATGGCGTCCAAAATGGCCGCCATTTCGGCTGGTAGTAGGCTTATAAGAAAAACCTTGTGTAGCATTTATATTATTTTAAAAGATGCCAAAGAAACATTGAAAAGCTTTTGTACATGAAAAGTACCAAAAAAATAATGTAAGTTGGATTTCGCTCAAGGTCATTTTCAAGGTCAAATTCAAGGTCAAAGGTCAAATTTCCCGAAAATTTCACCAATTGACCTCATTACTTCTTTCATATTTTCAAAACAGCATGCTATAGAATGTGATTTACAACATAAATAGATTGTACAATGTATGCCCTTTGCAAATTTATTCATTGTAGGCAAAAATATTTGGTTGCCATGGAGATTTACAGGCAATTTTAAAATATCCAATATGGCCGCTATTTTACTCTGTATCAGGCTTACTCTTATGTCATAATTATCATTTTATGTTTATTATTGAAATAACTGCGAAAGAAACCTGGTACAGCTTTAGTAAATAAGTGTTTTTAATTTTTGATGGTTGGGTTTTATCCAAGGTCATTATCAAGGTCGAATTGAAGGTCAAGGTCAAAAAGCCCAAAAATATCAAGTTTTCCTCAAAATTTTCAATATTTATTCAAAACTGCATGATATCATATGGAATATGATTTACAACATTTTCTACAATGTATACCCTTTACAAATTTTTCATTTTATATCAAAATACTTGGTTGCCATGGAGATACAGGAACAATTCTAAAACATCAAATATGGCCGCTATATCACTCTGTATCAGCTTATTTTAAAGTCACGGCATTGTATGTATATTATTGAAATGACTGCAAAAGAAACCTAGCACAGCTTTAGAAAATGAGAGTTGTTATTTTTTATTGGTTGGGTTTCATTCAAGGTCATTTATCAAGGTCAAGGTCAAGAGGACAAAAAATACCAAATTTTCCGCAGAATTTTTATATTCATTCAAAACTGCATGATATCATATGAAATATGATTTACAACATTATTTTTTTCACAATGTATATCCTTTACGATTTATTCATTTGGTATAAAAATACCTGGTTGCCAGGGAGATACAGAAACAATTCTAAAATATCAAATATGGCCGCTATTTTACTCTGTATCAGCTTATTTTAAAGTCATAGCATTGTAGGTATATTATTGAAATAACTGAGTAAGAAACCTTATACAGCTTAAGCAAATGCAAAGTACATCATCAACTTAGTTAGTTTGGATTCATTCAAGTTCATTAAAAAGATCAAACTCAAGGTCAAATGTGAAAAATGACCCATTTCTCCAATTGCTGTTATAACTTTTTATCAGTTCAAAACTGATTTACATTGAATGTGATTCAAATTACAAATTGTTTCTACAGTACATACACTTTCCATTTTTCAATAATTTATCCAGATAATAATAATATCAGTATTTTATTCAAAGTTATAAGTAAGTTGTGATATCTAAATGATGGAGAAATCACAACTAAACACCGTATTATTTGGTATCATATTATGTATGTAGGTTTTTATTATGTACGTACATGTAGGTAGTTGCAAATATTAGTACATTTATACATATTAACATACTCAATTAGGGTGTTTATAGTTATTGCAAATGGTCAACATTTTAGTTTCTTATATCTGCTAGTTACTCAGGTTAAAATCAGCATATTCAAAACATAATATTAAGTTTGGTTTATAAATATGTTGACAATGGCATTGTACATTTTTAATCATTTGCAATAGAAAAAAGTGAACATGTTTTTACAACAGTTCATTTCAATTTTTAACACTTGCCATGCAGTCACATGCTGCTGTACATAGTTGTTGAAAGATAAACAAAAACAATTTACTTAACAACTGCAATTACATTCAAGATCACTAATTAACTCCGGAGGAACTGCAGGTTTGGTCATAAATATTGGAATAGCTAAAGATAAATCATTATCTATAGTGTAACCCAGTGTTGTTAAAGTTGGTAAGGTGTATCTGGCAATCAATGCATTTTCAAAATGAGCAATTGAAATAGACATCTTTGTAAGAGAACAAGAAAACTATCATTTGTTGAATCAGTCAACGAGGTTTTACATTTTTATTTTTAATCAACTCTTCGGCCCGTTAGACATTGAGATTAGTTTTTATAACGTTTACCAACAAACTGAGTACATGAAGAAATCTGACTGCAGGTAAATTCAGTTATATCTCCTAGCTGTAGATGTAGCTGCTCAGTAGATAATGTACGTGCAATGCTTGAAACATGTATATTATACGGTCAAATTAGTTTGGACAGACTTTCTACCTGTGTGGAAGGGTATATATGATATCCTAATATCATAATAATGATGTAATATCATCATCATCATATCCTGAGTTTATTTGTCATCTGCTGCGGGTGTCCCAGATACTGAGGTAGGCAGCAGGCGGCTTGAACGTCTAACACCAGCTCTCCATCCGTCCCTATTGTGTGGACTGGTATTGCCCATACCACATACACTTAAATCGGTCTTGATGCAATCAGACCAAGATTTTCTAGGTATTCTACGCCCACGGGCCCTTGGAATATCCATGTTCATAATGGTGTTTGTACAATTGTTACGAGAAGCATGACCAAACCACCTCAGGCGTTTGGTACGAAGAGCTATGGCTATCTCTTGAATTCCTAATTTGGTGTACCGAGAATCTGTGGTGACATTATCATTAGGCTAACACCGCAGATCCAACGGACCATGGCTCTATCATTACGTTGTAATCGATGTAGGTCTGAAATGGACGGCCCCCAGGATTCACTGCCATGAAAGAGTGTAGACCGGACACAGGCATTGAAGACTTTTCCTCGAGTACAAAGAGATATATGTCTTGAAGTCATGATTGGTTGAAGCTTTCTGAATTTTCCCCTGGCTATACGACATCTGGTGATAATGGCGAGCTTGCAGCCTCCACCAGCGCAAAGCATATCACCCAGGTAACAGAAACTTGGTTCAACATCAAGGACTGTTCCATCGACATCCACTTGTGTACAAGGTCTACCATCTATAGGACGAGACAGCCCACAACATCTGGGGCACACATAAAGTGGGTTGGCATGAAGTGGACCTTTGATGGCACTACACTTCTTGTGTACCCATAGCCCGCACTGAGAACACTGGATAGCGTTACTCCCAACTCCACTTCGACACACCGCACAAGGGAAGTCTCCACTATATTGTAGAAGATCAAGACCTGGCCTCGAGATCATGAATTTGGTTTTCTTCATGTTTACCCTCAGTCCTTTTTCCTCCAAACCACTCTTCCATGCCTTGAGCTTGTTGATGCACTCTTCAAGTGAATCCGCAACCAGTGCCAGGTCATCAGCGTAGAGTAATTCCCAAGGCACACCAGTACGAAAAGCACGAGATAAAGCTTCTAGTACGAGGATAAAAAGAAGAGGACTGAGGACAGATCCCTGGTGAACACCAACTCTCACCTCAAACTCTTCACTGTACCTTCCATTAACCCTGACACGACTCCTGGCATCCGAGTACATACCCTGGACGACACGTACAGCCCACTATTTTACACCAAGGTCTCTCAGTGCCCACCACAGAACTTTCCGGGGTACTCGGTCGAATGCCTTTTCTAGATCAACAAAGGCAAAATACAATGGCTTATTTGCAGCCATGTGTTTTTCTTGAAGCTGACGAAGTATGAATATGGCGTCAGAAGTGCCACGACCAGGTACAAACCCAAACTGCATGGTGTCAATGTCAACCATACCACGTATATGAGAGTCTAGCACTCGTTCCAACAGCTTCATGGTCTGGTCAGTGAGCTTCAGGCCACGGTAGTTACCACAATCCAAGGCATCACCTTTACCTTTGTAGAGATTCATTATGTAGCTCTCCTCCCAGTCCTTGGGGACTGTTCCTTCGCGAAAAACAATCTCAGCTAAGTCTCTCAACAATACCACACCTTCTTCACCTGCAGCTTGCAACATTTCACAGGTGATACCAGATGGCCCAGCAGCTTTACCACACTTCATACTTTTGAGAGCATTGCGGATTGAATCTAAGGTGACAGGAGGGGGAGGGCCTGCTATAGGAGGAGCTTCTGGGAGCTGATCACAGGGCCACTCAAATTCCACGTTCAGTAGTCTGGAATAATGTTCTACCCACGCCTTCATTTTGTCCTCATTACACAATGACAACTCGCCGTCATCGTTTCTTACGCACTTCTCACCCACAACATATTGGTTAGTCTTGTCCATTTGTTTGGCTAACTTGAAGATACTACTGTCATTCGGGGAGATGTTTGCAAATGTTTCTTTTTCAGCAGCTGACTTTGCTGACCAGACACCATGCTTGGCTAACCGCTTAGCATCATTGTAGGCAAGTTTGGCCTTCTTTGCCTCTTTGATCTTGTTAGCTTTATTCAACTATTTATATACTTTGAAGCGCGCTCTTTTCAGTGAGATCGCATCTTTGACATTGTCATTCCACCACCAGGTTTCACGTTTCCATTGATGGCCTTTGGAGAAACCAAAACTTTTCCCAGCTGCTTCAAGAAGTGGGGACTTAAGTCGAGCCCAAACATCCTCCACAGAAGTCATAGGATCAACACTACGCATTGCTCCATCGGGATTACCTTCACATCCTGGACTGAAGAGCGGAAGTTCTTGCGGAATAAGATGTAATCAATTTGAGTCCTATGACTGCCTGAGGAATAGGTTATGAAGTTATTTATATGATATTATTAAAAAAAAATAAAACACCTAGTAATATCTTATGTCAATAGATATCTATTCCAGCAATGTTTGTAGATTTCAAAAAGAACATAGGTGAAAAAAGCATGCATGAGTTCGCCAATAATATAGATGATACTAAACTTTCGAGCAAAGGTGTTTGTTTCAAGTGTTCATTATAAAAATCATTAAGTAGTGATATTTATAGATAGATATGACCTTGAATTTGACCTTTATTATGACCTTAAATGAATCCAAACTAACAAGGTCTATTAAGTACCTTGCATTTACTAAAAGTAAAGCTGTACCAATTTTTTTTGCAGTTATTTCAATGATATACAAACAATGCTAAAACAAAATAATAAGAATATGCCTTATACAGAGTGAAATAGCAGCCATGTGTGATATTTTAGCATCGTTTGTACATCTCCATGGCAATTAGAATTTCACATAAAATGAATAATTTGTAAAGGCCATAAAGTATCGAAAGAATTTAAGTTGTAAATGCAATTCCATAGTATACAGTTTTAAATAAATATTGAAAATTAGGAGTGAAATGTACTATTTTCGGTACTCATGACCTTTTGACCTTGAATTCGACCTTGTAGTTACCTTCAGTAAATACCTTGATAATGACCTAGAATGAAACCCAACCAACAATGGTAAATAAATAACTCCCATTTGTTAAAGTTGTACAAGGTTTCTTACTAAGTTATTTCAATAATATACATTCAATGCTATGACTTTAAAATAAGCCGATACAGAGTAAAATAGCGGTCACATTTGATAATTTAGAATTGTTTCTGTATCTCCATGGCAACCAGGTATTTTGATATCAAATGAATAAATCTTAAAGGATATACATTGTAGAAAGAAATTATGTTGTAAATCATATTTCATATGATATCATGCAGTTTTGAATGAATATTAAAAATTCTGGGGAAAATTGTAATTTTTGGTCCTTTTGACCTTGACCTTTAATTCGACCTTGATAATGACCTTGGATGAAACCCTATCAATAATGAAAAAATAACAACTCTCATTTTCTAAAGCTGTACCAGGTTTCTTTTGCAGTTATTTCAATAATACATATACATGTTATGACTTTAGAATAAGCCTGATACAGAGTAAAATAGCGGCCATGTTGGATATTTTAAAATTGCCTGTAAATCTCCATGGCAACCAAATATTTTTGCATACAATGCATATATTTGTAAAGGGCATACATTGTACAAACTATTTATTTTGTAAATCACATTCCATAGCATATCGTTTTGTAAATATAAAAGAAGAAATGAGGTCAATTGGTGAAATTTTCGGGAAATTTGACCTTTGACCTTGAATTCGACCTTGATAATGACCTTGAGTGAAATCCAACTTACATTATTTTATTGGTACTTTTCATGTACAAAAGCTTTTTAATGTTTCTTTGGCTTCTTCTAAAATGATAAAAATGCAACACAAGGTTTTTCTAATAAGCCTTCTACCGGCTGAAATGGCGGCCATTTTGGACGCCATCTTGGATTTCCGGGCCCGCACCCAAAATTTTTAATTTATGCCAGCAGTCTGATAAACTTCAGACTGTCCCGAACATTTTGGTGTATGACTCATTTTGTGACTTTTTGTGGTCCTGTAACTTCTTAACGGAGCCACTTTTTGACACTTTGCTGCTCTACTACAAATGTAACCCTATGAAAATCCCTGGTCAGAACTGAAATCTGAATCCTCAACTACTCGAATCCTCAGCGGACTCTCAACCGTGTTGCTATAAATCTAGCTTGCAAGGGGGTACAAATACATTAGTTAACCACTGCTACACAGATTTGTTCACTAGGATGAATTTGCCTCATAGGCAGATCTAGCGGGGGTCAGGCTGGGGGTCCGGACCCCACTGGAATTTCCAAAATGTATCTGTCCATATGTTTATTTCTTGACTGTAACTCATTTTTAACTAGCAAGAAGCAGCCTTTCTTGGTTCTACTTGACATCTGTTGTTTATCATATAAGATATAAATATAACACTTTCATATGAATTTAAGTAGGAATTGAAGACTCAAGAAGAAGAAAAACATTTATAAAATTCAATCTTTTAATGTTAAACAAAACAAATAATTGAAAATATAGTAGTTTAAATTTCTATATCAACTACATATGTATGATTCAAGCCAGAATATAATTATGGAGTATAATACTATAGTCGTTCTTAATGTATTATGTTGAATTCTTGTCTCAAACACTTTCTAATACAAATACAGTGCACACCAAAAGTTTGGAGAATAAGGAAATTTCTTTTTTACTCTAGTGATTGGTTATTTTAAAAATATTACTTTCAATACTCAAATCAAGGATTATATATGATGAAATGAAGGCACATTTCATGAATGCATCACAATAATAGGTTCAGCATCTGATATTTCAAAACCTCCAAAATTATGATAAGTAATTTTGTAAATCTTTTCTAAAAATACTTTTCAGCTACTTCAGTTGGATCTATATAAAACAAAAATTAAACAAAACTGATAAGAACTTAACAACAAATAGTTAAATAAAATATTTGAAAACCGCTATTCAGTAGGCCTTTAAAGTTATAATGTCTCCAAAATTTTGATAGGTACTGTACGGACTGGGACAACTCAACCCGAAGATAACTCAACCCAGTACAACTCAACTCATAAGCCCGGACAACTCAACCCATATGTAAGGACAACTCAACCCGTGGAAAACTTAACCCGTATGATATTGTATACTATAATTATTAGTTATTCATTATAAATAGTCAGAATAAAATAAACATTTTATATTGATATAAAATTTATCGCTAATGAAAGATATCCAAGTATGAAAATAACGATGACAATTTTAACCTAATGTTTGTAAATTAAATTGGAAATATGTCATTAAATAAGGAGCTCTCCAGTTTGTCATTCTTAGGGCAATTCTCCAATTCTCCACTCAGTCACTAAGTAAGTAAAAGCTGACTGCAAAAGAAACTGGGCAAATCTTGCTACATTTTTTACTTTTCTTTAAATACCCTTTTTTCAAATAAAAATTGTCAATGGGTTAAGATGTTTGCACTTTCTGGTCGAGTTTTCTAACTTCAGGGCAGGTTGTCCATGGGTTGAGTTTTCTACTGGTTGAGTTGAACCGGACCCGTACAGTGCATGTCACTTATATAGCACAAATAGGTGTTAAAATAGTCCATCTACTTGACAAACAATGTCTCCTAATTATCCATGGAATAAACATTGAGCTTAATATTAAGTCTTTAGAATTGGTCCTAATCAGGTGTTGTAGTCTATCATCTAAATGTGCTCACCCTGAGGAAATAGTTTTTAGAGCTACAACAACTGGAAATCTATCTGCTTTTATTGTTCGCCACACAGGAATATGAAAAGTTTATCGACTTCAAGATCTTGTTGAGATGAACACACTTGTACAACCTTTAGCAGCTATAAAATCTGCATATTGTCATCTGAAATAATTAAAATGGGAATTTTAATGACATAGATCTAATCATACAAATAACATTCTAAAAATTCTGATTTGAAGATCAACATATCATTGCATATCCTCAGCTGAATGCAACTCGGCAGGAAACAGACATGGCCCAGCATTTATAACGTTGGACTGGTATAATTAGCTACCCAGCTCTGTGTTGGTTTGAATCCCATCTAAAACCTACCCAGTTGATATATATCAATCCAGGATATGCTTGGTAAGTTTTCTAAAAATACTGTCATTCAATTTCTATTTATTGTAATAGAAGGGAAGTTTTTTAATTTAACGTCACAGTAATTACCAGTTAATTAACATTATGGGAAGAAGGATATGTAAGCCGCCAGATAGCCCAGTTGCGAAAGCACTCTTTTTATATACCAGATTATATACCGGTTTTATATACCGGATTATATGCACTTTCCCAGTAAAGCGAGAGGTCCTAGGTTCGATTCCCAGTCAGACTGCATAAATCTGTCTGACATTTGACATCCATCGTCAGTCCATGACAATAACTTGCTCGGTTGAGAAACACTTGTAAACAAAATAAATGTTCCTTAAACAGCCTGGAATTCTAAAATTTGAGGCAAATTTCCAATTCACAGGGTAGTTTGTCACAGCCCTTACCTGTTCACATTATGGGAAGAAATATAGTGGCAGCATAGCTAAGTCGCAAGAGCACTCACACTGTGAGTAAAAGGTCCAGGGTTCGAGTCCCGGTCAGGCTGAATATTTTTCTTACCCCGTGATGTTAACAAATAAAGGCATAATTAGTAAGGTAAAAAAACACTTCTTAATGGGTCGAAATAACTGGGGACGAAAAACATTGAGCAAACAGTGAGACTTACGTTGTTAACACAGTTATATTATGCAGACTACAATCACGTTTACCTTGTCGATCATTATTGATGAATTGTTGAATATTGACACATGTGACATGTCTGTCCATCGACTCCATGCGATTCGGCAAGTCGTTTTTACATCAGAAATCTTAAGATTTCACCTTGTCTTCACCAAGCGACCACGTTGTTGTTTAGATATTGACGACTGTTGGTCATTATTGGCTGTCCCCGCGTCATTTCCCATTATTTTTGTACAGTGAAAGGTTCCAACTTGACAGACCTGTCAGTTGAAGTGTTTAGGTTGCCGGACATAAAATAACTTTCGGCTACTTTTCGAATATGTACTAATCCGGAGGGCAAAATCATAACCATTGAGACTGATCCCGCCCACATTTATCATTGGAACCCGCCTTAAAATAATATCGATAATCAAAGTGTTGAATGAGAACCGGTTGTAATTTGTGTATTTTTTTATTGCATCATGGCTACCTAAGATATAGAGATACAAGCAAGTCGGACTGATCGCAAGATATATATCGTATCATTCGTATCGAACTAATGGTATAGTAAACAACCGAACGTATGGTATAAAACGTATAGAACGTATGGTATAAAACGTATAGAACGTATGGTATAAAACGTATATAACGTATGGTATAAAACGTATATGGTAAGAACTTCGTTAAGATCGTAATTCGTATCGTACGCATTCGACTTTGCGAATGGTATAACGTACGAATGGTATGCGTATTGTCTGCGTATATGGTAAAGATCGTATTTCAACTATTACGCGCGCCTTACTGTAACTACGTAGGGCATCGGGAAAATGTGTTTAAACAAGTAACTAACTATATTCAGGTAGCAAAAAACGCGTGCAAACCTCGGGACACCAGGATGAGGCGGCCATTTTTGCTGTTCTAAAGCCCTATATAGCCATATTGCACGGTATACTTTGCGGCTCTGTTGCCATGGCGCAAGTCGGTGTGCGAATGTGATTTTTTGCAGTTAGGTTGCTAACCATCTAGGGCACCTGAAAAACGTGTTTAAACACCAAAGCCACCACGTTCAGGTACCGAGAAACAACGTGCAAATCTCGGGACACCAGGATGAGGGGCGATTTTGGGGCCCTGTAGCCACTGCGCATCTCACTGCGCAGGTATGATTTTTTTGCAAACAGGTTGCTAACTACGTAGGGCTTCGGGAAAATGTGTTTAAACAAGTAACTTACTACATTCAGGTAGCAAAAAACGCGTGCAAACCTCGGGACACCAGGATGAGGCGGCCATTTTTGCTGTTCTATAGCCCTATATAGCCATATTGCACGGTATAATTTGCGGCTCTGTTGCCATGGCGCAAGTCGGTGTGCGAATGTGATTTTTTGCAGTTATGTTGCTAACCATCTAGGGCACCTGAAAAACGTGTTTAAACACCAAACTCACCACGTTCAGGTACCGAGAAACCCCGTGCAAATCTCCCGACACTACAGGACGACGCGACTTTGGGGCTCTGTAGCCCACGCGCATCTCACTGCGCAGGTATGATTTTTGTGTAAATGGGTTGCTAACTACGTAGGGCATCGAGAAAACGTGTTTAAACAAGCAACTAACTACATTAAGGTAGCAAAAAATGCGTGCAAACTTCCCGACACCAGGAGGCGACGCCTATTTTTGCTGTTCTAAAGCCCTATATAGCCATATTGCACGGTATACTTTGCGGCTCTGTTGCCATGGCGCAACTAGGTGTGCGAATGTGATTTTTTGCAGTTAGGTTGCTAACCATCTAGGGCACCTGAAAAACGTGTTTAAACACCAAACTCACCACGTTCAGGTACCGAGAAACCCCGTGCAAATCTCCCGACACTACAGGACGACGCAACTTTGGGGCTCTGTAGCCCACGCGCATCTCACTGCGCAGGTATGATTTTTGTGTAAATGGGTTGCTAACTACGTAGGGCATCGAGAAAATGTGTTTAAACAAGCAACTAACTACATTAAGGTAGCAAATAACGCGTGCAAATCTCCCGACACCAGGAGGCGACGCCTATTTTTGCTGTTCTAAAGCCCTATATAGCCATATTGCACGGTATACTTTGCGGCTCTGTTGCCATGGCGCAACTCGGTGTGCGAATGTGATTTTTTGCAGTTAGGTTGCTAACCATCTAGGGCACCTGAAAAACGTGTTTAAACAACAAACCCACCACGTTCAGGTACCGAGAAACCCCGTGCAAATCTCCCGACACTACAGGGCGACGCGTCTTTGGGGCTCTGTAGCCCACGCGCATCTCACTGCGCAGGTATGATTTTTGTGTAAATGGGTTGCTAACTACGTAGGGCATCGAGAAAATGAGTTTAAACAAGCAACTAACTACATTAAGGTAGCAAAAAACGCGTGCAAACCTCCCGACACCAGGAGGCGATGCCTATTTTTGCTGTTCTAAAGCCCTATATAGCCATATTGCACGGTATATTTTGCGGCTCTGTTGCCATGGCGCAACTCGGTGTGCGAATGTGATTTTTTGCAGTTAGGTTGCTAACCATCTAGGGCACCTGAAAAACGTGTTTAAACACCAAACCCACCACGTTCAGGTACCGAGAAACCCCGTGCAAATCTCCCGACACTACAGGGCGACGCGACTTTGGGGCTCTGTAGCCCACGCGCATCTCACTGCGCAGGTATGATTTTTGTGTAAATGGGTTGCTAACTACGTAGGGCATCGAGAAAATGTGTTTAAACAAGCAACTAACTACATTAAGGTAGCAAAAAACGCGTGCAAACCTCCCGACACCAGGAGGCGATGCCTATTTTTGCTGTTCTAAAGCCCTATATAGCCATATTGCACGGTATATTTTGCGGCTCTGTTGCCATGGCGCAACTCGGTGTGCGAATGTGATTTTTTGCAGTTAGGTTGCTAACCATCTAGGGCACCTGAAAAACGTGTTTAACCACCAAACCCACCACGTTCAGGTACCGAGAAACCCCGTGCAAATCTCCCGACACTACAGGTCGACGCGACTTTGGGGCTCTGTAGCCCACGCGCATCTCACTGCGCAGGTATGATTTTTGTGTAAATGGGTTGCTAACTACGTAGGGCATCGAGAAAATGTGTTTAAACAAGCAACTAACTACATTAAGGTAGCAAAAAACGCGTGCAAACCTCCCGACACCAGGAGGCGACGCCTATTTTTGCTGTTCTAAAGCCCTATATAGCCATATTGCACGGTATACTTTGCGGCTCTGTTGCCATGGCGCAACTCGGTGTGCGAATGTGATTTTTTGCAGTTAGGTTGCTAACCATCTAGGGCACCTGAAAAACGTGTTTAAACACCAAACCCACCACGTTCAGGTACCGAGAAACCCCGTGCAAATCTCCCGACACTACAGGGCGACGCTACTTTGAGGCTCTGTAGCCCATGCGCATCTCACTGCGCAGGTATGATTTTTGTGTAATTGGGTTGCTAACTACGTAGGGCATCGAGAAAATGTGTTTAAACAAGCAACTAACTACATTAAGGTAGCAAAAAACGCGTGCAAACCTCCCGACACCAGGAGGCGACGCCTATTTTTGCTGTTCTAAAGCCCTATATAGCCATATTGCACGGTATACTTTGCGGCTCTGTTGCCAAGGCGCAACTCGGTGTGCGAATATGATTTTTTGCAGTTAGGTTGCTAACCATCTAGGGCACCTGAAAAACGTGTTTAAACACCAAACCCACTACGTTCAGGTACCGAGAAACCCCGTGCAAATCTCCCGACACTACAGGGCGACGCGACTTTGGGGCTCTGTAGCCCACGCGCATCTCACTGCGCAGGTATGATTTTTGTGTAAATGGGTGGCTAACTACGTAGGGCATCGAGAAAATGTGTTTAAACAAGCAACTAACTACATTAAGGTAGCAAAAAACGCGTGCAAACCACCCGACACCAGGAGGCGACGCCTATTTTTGTTGTTCTAAAGCCCTATATAGCCATATTGCACGGTATACTTTGCGGCTCTGTTACCATGGCGCAACTCGGTGTGCGAATGTGATTTTTTGCAGTTAGGTTGCTAACCATCTAGGGCACCTGAAAAACGTGTTTAAACACCAAACCCACCACGTTCAGGTACCGAGAAACCCCGTGCAAATCTCCCGACACTACAGGGCGACGCGACTTTGGGGCTCTGTAGCCCACGCGCATCTCACTGCGCAGGTATGATTTTTGTGTAAATGGGTTGCTAACTACGTAGGGCATCGAGAAAATGTGTTTAAACAAGCAACTAACTACATTAAGGTAGCAAAAAACGCGTGCAAACCACCCGACACCAGGAGGCGACGCCTATTTTTGCTGTTCTAAAGCCCTATATTGCCATATTGCACGGTATAATTTGCGGCTCTGTTGCCATGGCGCAACTCGGTGTGCGAATGTGATTTTTTGCAGTTAGGTTGCTAACCATCTAGAATACCTGAAAAACGTGTTTAAACACCAAACCCACCACGTTCAGGTACCGAGAAACCCCGTGCAAATCTCCCGACACTACAGGGCGACGCGACTTTGGGGCTCTGTAGCCCACGCGCATCTCACTGCGCAGGTATGATTTTTGTGTAAATGGGTTGCTAACTACGTAGGGCACGAGAAAATGTGTTTAAACAAGCAACTAACTACATTAAGGTAGCAAAAAACGCGTGCAAACCTCCCGACACCAGGAGGCGACGCCTATTTTTGCTGTTCTAAAGCCCTATATAGCCATATTGCACGGTATAATTTGCGGCTCTGTTGCCATGGCGCAACTCGGTGTGCGAATGTGATTTTTTGCAGTTAGGTTGCTAACCATCTAGGGCACCTAAAAAACGTGTTTAAACACCAAACCTACCACGTTCAGGTACCGAGAAACCCCGTGCAAATCTCCCGACACTACAAGGCGACGCGATTTTGGGGCTCTGTAGCCCACGCGCATCTCACTGCGCAGGTATGATTTTTGTGTCAATGGGTTGCTAACTACGTAGGGCATCAAGAAAATGTCTTTAAATAAGCAACTAACTACATTAAGGTAGCAAAAAACGCGTGCAAACCTCCAGACACAAGGAGGCGATGACTATTTTTGCTGTTCTAAAGCCCTATATAGCCATATTGCACGGTATATTTTGCGGTTCTGTTGCCATGGCGCAACTCGGTGTGCGAATGTGATTTTTTGCAGTTAGGTTGCTAACCATCTAGGGCACCTGAAAAACGTGTTTAAACTCCAAACCCTCCACGTTCAGGTACCGAGAAACCCCGTGCAAATCTCCCGACACTACAAGGCGACGCGACTTTGGGGCTCTGTAGCCCACGCGCATCTCACTGCGCAGGTATGATTTTTGTGTCAATGGGTTGCTAACTACGTAGGGCATCGAGAAAATGTGTTTAAACAAGCAACTAACTACATTAAGGTAGCAAAAAACGCGTGCAAACCTCCCGACACCAGGAGGAGACGCCTATTTTTGCTGTTCTAAAGCCCTATATAGCCATATTGCACGGTATATTTTGCGGCTCTGTTGCCATGGCGCAACTCGGTGTGCGAATGTGATTTTTTGCAGTTAGGTTGCTTACCATCTAGGGCACTTGAAAAACGTGTTTAAACACCAAACCCACCACGTTCAGGTACCGAGAAACCCCGTGCAAATCTCCCGACACTACAAGGCGACGCGACTTTGGGGCTCTGTAGCCCACGCGCATCTCACTGCGCAGGTATGATTTTTGTGTCAATGGGTTGCTAACTACGTAGGGCATCGAAAAAATGTGTTTAAACAAGCAACTAACTACATTAAGGTAGCAAAAAACGCGAGCAAACCTCCCGACACCAGGAGGCGACTTCTATTTTTGCTGTTCTAAAGCCCTATATAGCCATATTGCACGGTATACTTTGCGGCTCTGTTGCCATGGCGCAACTCGGTGTGCGAATGTGATTTTTTGCAGTTAGGTTGCTAACCATCTAGGGCACCTGAAAAACGTGTTTAAACACCAAACCCACTACGTTCAGGTACCGAGAAACCCCGTGCAAATCTCCCGACACTACAAGGCGACGCGAATTTGGGGCTCTGTAGCCCACGCGCATCTCACTGCGCAGGTATGATTTTTGTGTCAATGGGTTGCTAACTACGTGGGCATCGAGAAAATGTGTTTAAACAAGCAACTAACTACCTTAAGGTAGCAAAAAACGCGTGCAAACCTCCCGACACCAGGAGGAGACGCCTATTTTTGCTGTTCTAAAGCCCTATATAGCCATATTGCACGGTATACTTTGCGGCTCTGTTGCCATGGCGCAACTCGGTGTGCGAATGTGATTTTTTGCAGTTAGGTTGCTAACCATCTAGGGCACCTGAAAAAACGTGTTTAAGTACCAAACCCACCACGTTCAGGTACCGAGAAACCCCGTGCAAATCTCCCGACACTACAAGGCGACGCGACTTTGGGGCTCTGTAGCCCACGCGCATCTCACTGCGCAGGTATGATTTTTGTGTCAATGGGTTGCTAACTACGTAGGGCATCGAGAAAATGTGTTTAAACAAGCAACTAACTACATTAAGGTAGCAAAAAACGCGTGCAAACCTCCCGACACCAGGAGGCGACGCCTATTTTTGCTGTTCTAAAGCCCTATATAGCCATATTGCACGGTATACTTTGCGGCTCTGTTGCCATGGCGCAACTCGGTGTGCGAATGTGATTTTTTGCAGTTAGGTTGCTAACCATCTAGGGCACCTGAAAAACGTGTTTAAACACCAAACCCACCACGTTCAGGTACCGAGAAACCCCGTGAACATCTCCCGACACTACAAGGCGACGCGATTTTGGGGCTCTGTAGCCCACGCGCATCTCACTGCGCAGGTATGAGTTTTGTGTCAATGGGTTGCTAAGTACGTAGGTCATCGAGAAAATATGTTTAAACAAGCAACTAACTACATTAAGGTAGCAAAAAACGCGTGCAAACCTCCCGACACCAGGAGGCGACGCCTATTTTTGCTGTTCTAAAGCCCTATATAGCCATATTGCACGGTATATTTTGCGGCTCTGTTGCCATGGCGCAACTCGGTGTGCGAATGTGATTTTTTGCAGTTAGGTTGCTTACCATCTAGGGCACCTGAAAAACGTGTTTAAACACCAAACCCACCACGTTCAGGTACCGAGAAACCCCGTGCAAATCTCCCGACACTACAAGGCGACGCGATTTTGGGGCTCTGTAGCCCACGCGCATCTGACTGCGCAGGTATGATTTTTGTGTCAATGGGTTGCTAACTACGTAGGGCATCGAGAAAATGTGTTTAAACAAGCAACTAACTACATTAAGGTAGCAAAAAACGCGTGCAAAACTCCCGACACCAGGAGGCGACGCCTATTTTTGCTGTTCTAAAGCCCTATATAGCCATATTGCACGGTATACTTTGCGGCTCTGTTGCCATGGCGCAACTCGGTGTGCGAATGTGATTTTCTGCAGTTAGGTTGCTAACCATCTAGGGCACCTGAAAAACGTGTTTAAACACCAAACCCACCACGTTCAGGTACCGAGAAACCCCGTGCAAATCTCCCGACACTACAAGGCGACGCGACTTTGGGGCTCTGTAGCCCACGCGCATCTCACTGCGCAGGTATGATTTTTGTGTCAATGGGTTGCTAACTACGTAGGGCATCGAGAAAATGTGTTTAAACAAGCAACTATCTACATTAAGGTAGCAAAAAACGCGTGCAAACCTCCCGACACCAGGAGGCGACGCCTATTTTTGCTGTTCTAAAGCCCTATATAGCTATATTGCACGGTATTCTTTGCGGCTCTGTTGCCATGGCGCAACTCGGTGTGCGTGTGTGATTTTTTGCAGTTAGGTTGCTAACTATCTAGGGCACTCGAAAAACGTGTTTAAACACCAAACCCACCACGTTCAGGTACCGAGAAACCCCGTGCAAATCTCCCGACACTACAAGGCGACGCGACTTTGGGGCTCTGTAGCCCACGCGCATCTCACTGCGCAGGTATGATTTTTGTGTCAATGGGTTTCTAACTACGTAGGGCATCGAGAAAATGTGTTTAAACAAGCAACTAACTACATTAAGGTAGCAAAAAACGCGTGCAAACCTCCCGACACCAGGAGGCGACGCCTATTTTTGCTGTTCTAAAGCCCTATATAGCCATATTGCACGGTATACTTTGCGGCTCTGTTGCCATGGCGCAACTCGGTGTGCGAATGTGATTTTTTGCAGTTAGATTGCTAACCATCTAGGGCACCTGAAAAACGTGTTTAAGTACCAAACCCACCACGTTCAGGTACCGAGAAACCCCGTGCAAATCTCCAGACACTACAAGGCGACGCGACTTTGGGGCTCTGTAGCCCACGCGCATCTCACTGCGCAGGTATGATTTTTGTGTCAATGGGTTGCTAACTACGTAGGGCATCGAGGAAATGTGTTTAAACAAGCAACTAACTACATTAAGGTAGCAAAAAACGCGTGCAAACCTCCCGACACCAGGAGGCGACGCCTATTTTTGCTGTTCTAAAGCCCTATATAGCCATATTGCACGGTATACTTTGCGGCTCTGTTGCCATGGCGCAACTCGGTGTGCGAATGTGATTTTTTGCAGTTAGGTTGCTAGCCATCTAGGGCACCTGAAAAACGTGTTTAAACACCAAACCCACCACGTTCAGGTACCGAGAAACCCCGTGAACATCTCCCGACACTACAAGGCGACGCGACTTTGGGGCTCTGTAGCCCACGCGCATCTCACTGCGCAGGTATGAGTTTTGTGTCAATGGGTTGCTAAGTACGTAGGTCATCGAGAAAATATGTTTAAACAAGCAACTAACTACCTTAAGGTAGCAAAAAACGCGTGCAAACCTCCCGACACCAGGAGGCGACGCCTATTTTTGCTGTTCTAAAGCCCTATATAGCCATATTGCACGGTATACTTTGCGGCTCTGTTGCCATGGCGCAACTCGGTGTGCGAATGTGATTTTTTGCAGTTAGGTTGCTTACCATCTAGGGCACCTGAAAAACGTATTTAAACACCAAACCCACCACGTTCAGGTACCGAGAAACCCCGTGCAAATCTCCCGACACTACAAGGCGACGCGATTTTGGGGCTCTGTAGCCCACGCGCATCTCACTGCGCAGGTATTTTTTTTGTGTCAATGGGTTGCTAACTACGAAGGGCATCGAGAAAATGTGTTTAAACAAGCAACTAACTACATTAAGGTAGCAAAAAACGCGTGCAAACCTCCCGACACCAGGAGGCGACGCCTATTTTTGCTGTTCTAAAGCCCTATATAGCCATATTGCACGGTATACTTTGCGGCTCTGTTGCCATGGCGCAACTCGGTGTGCGAATGTGATTTTTTGCAGTTAGGTTGCTAACCATCTAGGGCACCTGAAAAACGTGTTTAAACACCAAACCCACCACGTTCAGGTACCGAGAAACCCCGTGAACATCTCCCGACACTACAAGGCGACGCGACTTTGGGGCTCTGTAGCCCACGCGCATCTCACTGCGCAGGTATGAGTTTTGTGTCAATGGGTTGCTAAGTACGTAGGTCATCGAGAAAATATGTTTAAACAAGCAACTAACTACCTTAAAGTAGCAAAAAACGCGTGCAAACCTCCCGACACCAGGAGGCGACGCCTATTTTTGCTGTTCTAAAGCCCTATATAGCCATATTGCACGGTATACTTTGCGGCTCTGTTGCCATGGCGCAACTCGGTGTGCGAATGTGATTTTTTGCAGTTAGGTTGCTTACCATCTAGGGCACCTGAAAAACGTATTTAAACACCAAACCCACCACGTTCAGGTACCGAGAAACCCCGTGCAAATCTCCCGACACTACAAGGCGACGCGACTTTGGGGCTCTGTAGCCCACGCGCATCTCACTGAGCAGGTATTTTTTTTGTGTCAATGGGTTGCTAACTACGTAGGGCATCGAGAAAATGTGTTTAAACAAGCAACTAACTACATTAAGGTAGCAAAAAACGCGTGCAAACCTCCCGACACCAGGAGGCGACGCCTATTTTTGCTGTTCTAAAGCCCTATATAGCCATATTGCACGGTATAATTTGCGGCTCTGTTGCCATGGCGCAACTCGGTGTGCGAATGTGATTTTTTGCAGTTAGGTTGCTAACCATCTAGGGCACCTGAAAAACGTGTTTAAACACCAAACCCACCACGTTCAGGTACCGAGAAACCCCGTGCAAATCTCCCGACACTACAAGGCGACGCGATTTTGGGGCTCTGTAGCCCACGCGCATCTGACTGCGCAGGTATGATTTTTGTGTCAATGGGTTGCTAACTACGTAGGGCATCGAGAAAATGTGTTTAAACAAGCAACTAACTACATTAAGGTAGCAAAAAACGCGTGCAAACCTCCCGACACCAGGAGGCGACGCCTATTTTTGCTGTTCTAAAGCCCTATATAGCCATATTGCACGGTATACTTTGCGGCTCTGTTGCCATGGCGCAACTCGGTGTGCGAATGTGATTTTCTGCAGTTAGGTTGCTAACCATCTAGGGCACCTGAAAAACGTGTTTAAACACCAAACCCACCACGTTCAGGTACCGACAAACCCCGTGCAAATCTCCCGACACTACAAGGCGACGCAATTTTGGGGCTCTGTAGCCCACGCGCATCTCACTGCGCAGGTATGATTTTTGTGTCAATGGGTTGCTAACTACGTAGGGCATCGAGAAAATGTGTTTAAACAAGCAACTAACTACATTAAGGTAGCAAAAACCGCGTGCAAACCTCCCGACACCAGGAGGCGACGCCTATTTTTGCTGTTCTAAAGCCCTATATAGCCATATTGCACGGTATACTTTGCGGCTCTGTTGCCATGGCGCAACTCGGTGTGCGAATGTGATTTTTTGCAGTTAGGTTGCTAACCATCTAGGGCACCTGAAAAACGTGTTTAAACACCAAACCCACCACGTTCAGGTACCGAGAAACCCCGTGCAAATCTCCCGACACTACAAGGCGACGCGACTTTGGGGCTCTGTAGCCCACGCGCATCTCACTTCGCAGGTATGATTTTTGTGTCAATGGGTTGCTAACTATGTAGGGCATCGAGAAAATGTGTTTAAACAAGCAACTAACTACATTAAGGTAGCAAAAAACGCGTGCAAACCTCCCGACACCAGGAGGCGACGCCTATTTTTGCTGTTCTAAAGCCCTATATAGCCATATTCCAAAATATACTTTGCGGCTCTAATGCCATGGTGCAACTCGGTGTGCGAATGTGATTTTTTGCAGTTAGGTTGCAAACCATCTAGGGCACCTGAAAAACGTGTTTAAACACCAAAACCACCACGTTCAGGTACCGAGAAACCCCGTGCAAATCTCCCGACACTACAAGGCGACGCGACTTTGGGGCTCTGTAGCCCACGCGCATCTCTTTGCGCAGGTATGATTTTTTTGTAAATGGGTTGCTAACTACGTAGGGCATCGAGAAAATGTGTTTAAACAAGCAATTAACTACATTAAGGTAGCAAAAAACGCGTGCAAATCTCCCGACACCAGGAGGCGACGCCTATTTTTGCTGTTCTAAAGCCCTATATAGCCATATTGCACGGTATAATTTGCGGCTCTTTTGCCATGGCGCAACTCGGTGTGCGAATGTGATTTTTTGCAGTTAGGTTGCTAACCAACTAGGGCACCTGAAAAACGTGTTTAAACACCAAACCCACCACGTTCAGGTACCGAGAAACCCCGTGCAAATCTCCCGACACTACAAGGCGACGCGACTTTGGGGCTCTGTAGCCCACGCGCATCTCACTGCGCAGGTATGATTTTTGTGTCAATGGGTTGCTAACTACGTAGGGCATCGAGAAAATGTGTTTAAACAAGCAACTAACTACATTAAGGTAGCAAAAAACGCGTGCAAACCTCCCGACACCAGGAGGCGACGCCTATTTTTGCTGTTCTAAAGCCCTATATAGCCATATTGCACGGTATAATTTGCGGCTCTGTTGCCATGGCGCAACTCGGTGTGCGAATGTGATTTTTTCAGTTAGGTTGCTAACCATCTAGGGCACCTGAAAAACGTGTTTAAACACCAAACCCACCACGTTCAGGTACCGAGAAACCCCGTGCAAATCTCCCGACACTACAAGGCGACGCGATTTTGGGGCTCTGTAGCCCACGCGCATCTGACTGCGCAGGTATGATTTTTGTGTCAATGGGTTGCTAACTACGTAGGGCATCGAGAAAATGTGTTTAAACAAGCAACTAACTACATTAAGGTAGCAAAAAACGCGTGCAAACCTCCCGACACCAGGAGGCGACGCCTATTTTTGCTGTTCTAAAGCCCTATATAGCCATATTGCACGGTATACTTTGCGGCTCTGTTGCCATGGCGCAACTCGGTGTGCGTGTGTGATTTTTTGCAGTTAGGTTGCTAACCATCTAGGGCACTTGAAAAACGTGTTTAAAAAACCAAACCCACCACGTTCAGGTACCGAGAAACCCCGTGAAAATCTCCCGACACTACAAGGCGACGCGACTTTGGGGCTCTGTACCCCACGCGCATCTCACTGCGCAGGTATGATTTTTGTGTCAATGGGTTTCTAACTACGTAGGGCATCGAGAAAATGTGTTTAAACAAGCAACTAACTACATTAAGGTAGCAAAAAACGCGTGCAAACCTCCCGACACCAGGAGGCGACGCCTATTTTTGCTGTTCTAAAGCCCTATATAGCCATATTGCACGGTATACTTTGCGGCTCTGTTGCCATGGCGCAACTCGGTGTGCGAATGTGATTTTTTGCAGTTAGATTGCTAACCATCTAGGGCACCTGAAAAACGTGTTTAAGTACCAAACCCACCACGTTCAGGTACCGAGAAACCCCGTGCAAATCTCCCGACACTACAAGGCGACGCGACTTTGGGGCTCTGTAGCCCACGTGCATCTCACTGCGCAGGTATGATTTTTGTGTCAATGGGTTGCTAACTACGTAGGGCATCGAGAAAATGTGTTTAAACAAGCAACTAACTACCTTAAGGTAGCAAAAAACGCGTGCAAACCTCCCGACACCAGGAGGCGACGCCTATTTTTGCTGTTCTAAAGCCCTATATAGCCATATTGCACGGTATACTTTGCGGCTCTGTTGCCATGGCGCAACTCGGTGTGCGAATGTGATTTTTTGCAGTTAGGTTGCTTACCATCTAGGGCACCTGAAAAAACGTATTTAAACACCAAACCCACCACGTTCAGGTACCGAGAAACCCCGTGCAAATCTCCCGACACTACAAGGCGACGCGATTTTGGGGCTCTGTAGCCCACGCGCATCTCACTGCGCAGGTATTTTTTTTGTGTCAATGGGTTGCTAACTACGAAGGGCATCGAGAAAATGTGTTTAAACAAGCAACTAACTACATTAAGGTAGCAAAAAACGCGTGCAAACCTCCCGACACCAGGAGGCGACGCCTATTTTTGCTGTTCTAAAGCCCTATATAGCCATATTGCACGGTATACTTTGCGGCTCTGTTGCCATGGCGCAACTCGGTGTGCGAATGTGATTTTTTGCAGTTAGGTTGCTAACCATCTAGGGCACCTGAAAAACGTGTTTAAACACCAAACCCACCACGTTCAGGTACCGAGAAACCCCGTGAACATCTCCCGACACTACAAGGCGACGCGACTTTGGGGCTCTGTAGCCCACGCGCATCTCACTGCGCAGGTATGAGTTTTGTGTCAATGGGTTGCTAAGTACGTAGGTCATCGAGAAAATATGTTTAAACAAGCAACTAACTACCTTAAAGTAGCAAAAAACGCGTGCAAACCTCCCGACACCAGGAGGCGACGCCTATTTTTGCTGTTCTAAAGCCCTATATAGCCATATTGCACGGTATACTTTGCGGCTCTGTTGCCATGGCGCAACTCGGTGTGCGAATGTGATTTTTTGCAGTTAGGTTGCTTACCATCTAGGGCACCTGAAAAACGTATTTAAACACCAAACCCACCACGTTC
Source organism: Mactra quadrangularis (assembly GCA_025267735.1). Lineage (NCBI taxonomy): Eukaryota > Metazoa > Mollusca > Bivalvia > Venerida > Mactridae > Mactra > Mactra quadrangularis. Next base: position 47,991,596 of record CM046303.1, on the reverse strand, counting down.
AGGTACCGAGAAACCCCGTGCAAATCTCCCGACACTACAAGGCGACGCGACTTTGGGGCTCTGTAGCCCACGCGCATCTCACTGCGCAGGTATTTTTTTTGTGTCAATGGGTTGCTAACTACGAAGGGCATCGAGAAAATGTGTTTAAACAAGCAACTAACTACATTAAGGTAGCAAAAAACGCGTGCAAACCTCCCGACACCAGGAGGCGACGCCTATTTTTGCTGTTCTAAAGCCCTATATAGCCATATTGCACGGTATAATTTGCGGCTCTGTTGCCATGGCGCAAGTCGGTGTGCGAATGTGATTTTTTGCAGTTAGGTTGCTAACCATCTAGGGCACCTGAAAAACGTGTTTAAACACCAAACCCACCACGTTCAGGTACCGAGAAACCCCGTGCAAATCTCCCGACACTACAAGGCGACGCGATTTTGGGGCTCTGTAGCCCACGCGCATCTGACTGCGCAGGTATGATTTTTGTGTCAATGGGTTGCTAACTACGTAGGGCATCGAGAAAATGTGTTTAAACAAGCAACTAACTACATTAAGGTAGCAAAAAACGCGTGCAAACCTCCCGACACCAGGAGGCGACGCCTATTTTTGCTGTTCTAAAGCCCTATATAGCCATATTGCACGGTATACTTTGCGGCTCTGTTGCCATGGCGCAACTCGGTGTGCGAATGTGATTTTTTGCAGTTAGGTTGCTTACCATCTAGGGCACCTGAAAAACGTATTTAAACACCAAACCCACCACGTTCAGGTACCGAGAAACCCCGTGCAAATCTCCCGACACTACAAGGCGACGCGATTTTGGGGCTCTGTAGCCCACGCGCATCTCACTGCGCAGGTATTTTTTTTGTGTCAATGGGTTGCTAACTACGAAGGGCATCGAGAAAATGTGTTTAAACAAGCAACTAACTACATTAAGGTAGCAAAAAACGCGTGCAAACCTCCCGACACCAGGAGGCGACGCCTATTTTTGCTGTTCTAAAGCCCTATATAGCCATATTGCACGGTATACTTTGCGGCTCTGTTGCCATGGCGCAACTCGGTGTGCGAATGTGATTTTTTGCAGTTAGGTTGCTAACCATCTAGGGCACCTGAAAAACGTGTTTAAACACCAAACCCACCACGTTCAGGTACCGAGAAACCCCGTGAACATCTCCCGACACTACAAGGCGACGCGACTTTGGGGCTCTGTAGCCCACGCGCATCTCACTGCGCAGGTATGAGTTTTGTGTCAATGGGTTGCTAAGTACGTAGGTCATCGAGAAAATATGTTTAAACAAGCAACTAACTACCTTAAAGTAGCAAAAAACGCGTGCAAACCTCCCGACACCAGGAGGCGACGCCTATTTTTGCTGTTCTAAAGCCCTATATAGCCATATTGCACGGTATACTTTGCGGCTCTGTTGCCATGGCGCAACTCGGTGTGCGAATGTGATTTTTTGCAGTTAGGTTGCTTACCATCTAGGGCACCTGAAAAACGTATTTAAACACCAAACCCACCACGTTCAGGTACCGAGAAACCCCGTGCAAATCTCCCGACACTATAAGGCGACGCGACTTTGGGGCTCTGTAGCCCACGCGCATCTCACTGCGCAGGTATTTTTTTTGTGTCAATGGGTTGCTAACTACGAAGGGCATCGAGAAAATGTGTTTAAACAAGCAACTAACTACATTAAGGTAGCAAAAAACGCGTGCAAACCTCCCGACACCAGGAGGCGACGCCTATTTTTGCTGTTCTAAAGCCCTATATAGCCATATTCCAAAATATACTTTGCGGCTCTAATGCCATGGTGCAACTCGGTGTGCGAATGTGATTTTTTGCAGTTAGGTTGCAAACCATCTAGGGCACCTGAAAAACGTGTTTAAACACCAAAACCACCACGTTCAGGTACCGAGAAACCCCGTGCAAATCTCCCGACACTACAAGGCGACGCGACTTTGGGGCTCTGTAGCACACGCGCATCTCTTTGCGCAGGTATGATTTTTTTGTCAATGGGTTGCTAACTACGTAGGGCATCGAGAAAATGTGTTTAAACAAGCAATTAACTACATTAAGGTAGCAAAAAACGCGTGCAAATCTCCCGACACCAGGAGGCGACGCCTATTTTTGCTGTTCTAAAGCCCTATATAGCCATATTGCACGGTATAATTTGCGGCTCTTTTGCCATGGCGCAACTCGGTGTGCGAATGTGATTTTTTGCAGTTAGGTTGCTAACCATCTAGGGCACCTGAAAAACGTGTTTAAACACCAAACCCACCACGTTCAGGTACCGAGAAACCCCGTGCAAATCTCCCGACACTACAAGGCGACGCGACTTTGGGGCTCTGTAGCCCACGCGCATCTCACTGCGCAGGTATGATTTTTGTGTCAATGGGTTGCTAACTACGTAGGGCATCGAGAAAATGTGTTTAAACAAGCAACTAACTACCTTAAGGTAGCAAAAAACGCGTGCAAACCTCCCGACACCAGGAGGAGACGCCTATTTTTGCTGTTCTAAAACCCTATATAGCCATATTGCACGGTATATTTTGCGGCTCTTTTGCCATGGCGCAACTCGGTGTGCGAATGTTTTTTTTTTGCAGTTAGGTTGCTTACCATCTAGGGCACTTGAAAAACGTGTTTAAACACCAAACCCACCACGTTCAGGTACCGAGAAACCCCGTGCAAATCTCCCGACACTACAAGGCGACGCGACTTTGGGGCTCTGTAGCCCACGCGCATCTCACTGCGCAGGTATGATTTTTGTGTCAATGGGTTGCTAACTACGTAGGGCATCGAGGAAATGTGTTTAAACAAGCAACTAACTACATTAAGGTAGCAAAAAACGCGTGCAAACCTCCCGACACAAGGAGGCGACGCCTATTTTTGCTGTTCTAAAGCCCTATATAGCCATATTGCACGGTATATTTTGCGGCTCTGTTGCCATGGCGCAACTCGGTGTGCGAGTGTGATTTTTTTGCAGTTAGGTTGCTAACCATCTAGGGCACCTGAAAAACGTGTTTAAACTCCAAACCCACCACGTTCAGTTACCGAGAAACCCCATGCAAATCTCCCGACACTACAAGGCGACGCGACTTTGGGGCTCTGTAGCCCACGCGCATCTCACTGCGCAGGTATGATTTTTGTGTCAATGGGTTGCTAACTACGTAGGGCATCGAGGAAATGTGTTTAAACAAGCAACTAACTACATTAAGGTAGCAAAAAACGCGTGCAAACCTCCCGACACAAGGAGGCGACGCCTATTTTTGCTGTTCTAAAGCCCTATATAGCCATATTGCACGGTATATTTTGCGGCTCTGTTGCCATGGCGCAACTCGGTGTGCGAGTGTGATTTTTTTGCAGTTAGGTTGCTAACCATCTAGGGCACCTGAAAAACGTGTTTAAACACCAAACCCACCACGTTCAGGTACCGAGAAACCCCGTGCAAATCTCCCGACACTACAAGGCGACGCGACTTTGGGGCTCTGTAGCCCACGCGCATCTCACTGCGCAGGTATGATTTTTGTGTCAATGGGTTGCTAACTACGTAGGGCATCGAGAAAATGTGTTTAAACAAGCAACTAACTACCTTAAGGTAGCAAAAAACGCGTGCAAACCTCCCGACACCAGGAGGAGACGCCTATTTTTGCTGTTCTAAAACCCTATATAGCCATATTGCACGGTATATTTTGCGGCTCTTTTGCCATGGCGCAACTCGGTGTGCGAATGTTTTTTTTTGCAGTTAGGTTGCTTACCATCTAGGGCACTTGAAAAACGTGTTTAAACACCAAACCCACCACGTTCAGGTACCGAGAAACCCCGTGCAAATCTCCCGACACTACAAGGCGACGCGACTTTGGGGCTCTGTAGCCCACGCGCATCTCACTGCGCAGGTATGATTTTTGTGTCAATGGGTTGCTAACTACGTAGGGCATCGAGGAAATGTGTTTAAACAAGCAACTAACTACATTAAGGTAGCAAAAAACGCGTGCAAACCTCCCGACACAAGGAGGCGACGCCTATTTTTGCTGTTCTAAAGCCCTATATAGCCATATTGCACGGTATATTTTGCGGCTCTGTTGCCATGGCGCAACTCGGTGTGCGAATGTGATTTTTTGCAGTTAGGTTGCTAACCATCTAGGGCACCTGAAAAACGTGTTTAAACACCAAACCCATTACGTTCAGGTACCGAGAAACCCCGTGCAAATCTCCCGACACTACAAGGCGACGCGACTTTGGGGCTCTGTAGCCCACGCGCATCTCACTGCGCAGGTATGATTTTTGTGTCAATGGGTTGCTAACTACGTAGGGCATCGAGAAAATGTGTTTAAACAAGCAACTAACTACATTAAGGTAGCAAAAAACGCGTGCAAACCTCCCGACACCAGGAGGCGACGCCTATTTTTGCTGTTCTAAAGCCCTATATAGCCATATTGCACGGTATACTTTGCGGCTCTGTTGCCATGGCGCAACTCGGTGTGCGTGTGTGATTTTTTGCAGTTAGGTTGCTAACCATCTAGGGCACTTGAAAAACGTGTTTAAAAACCAAACCCACCACGTTCAGGTACCGAGAAACCCCGTGAAAATCTCCCGACACTACAAGGCGACGCGACTTTGGGGCTCTGTACCCCACGCGCATCTCACTGCGCAGGTATGATTTTTGTGTCAATGGGTTTCTAACTACGTAGGGCATCGAGAAAATGTGTTTAAACAAGCAACTAACTACATTAAGGTAGCAAAAAACGCGTGCAAACCTCCCGACACCAGGAGGCGACGCCTATTTTTGCTGTTCTAAAGCCCTATATAGCCATATTGCACGGTATACTTTGCGGCTCTGTTGCCATGGCGCAACTCGGTGTGCGAATGTGATTTTTTGCAGTTAGATTGCTAACCATCTAGGGCACCTGAAAAACGTGTTTAAGTACCAAACCCACCACGTTCAGGTACCGAGAAACCCCGTGCAAATCTCCCGACACTACAAGGCGACGCGACTTTGGGGCTCTGTAGCCCACGTGCATCTCACTGCGCAGGTATGATTTTTGTGTCAATGGGTTGCTAACTACGTAGGGCATCGAGAAAATGTGTTTAAACAAGCAACTAACTACATTAAGGTAGCAAAAAACGCGTGCAAACCTCCCGACACCAGGAGGCGACGCCTATTTTTGCTGTTCTTAAGCCCTATATAGCCATATTGCACGGTATTCTTTGCGGCTCTGTTGCCATGGCGCAACTCGGTGTGCGTGTGTGATTTTTTGCAGTTAGGTTGCTAACCATCTAGGGCACTTGAAAAACGTGTTAAAAACCAAACCCACCACGTTCAGGTACCGAGAAACCCCGTGCAAATCTCCCGACACTACAAGGCGACGCGAATTTGGGGCTCTGTAGCCCACGCGCATCTCACTGCGCAGGTATGATTTTTGTGTCAATGGGTTGCTAACTACGTAGGGCATCGACAAAATGTGTTTAAACAAGCAACTAACTACATTAAGGTAGCAAAAAACGCGTGCAAACCTCCCGACACCAGGAGGCGACGCCTATTTTTGCTGTTCTAAAGCCCTATATAGCCATATTGCACGGTATATTTTGCGGCTCTGTTGCCATGGCGCAACTCGGTGTGCGAGTGTGATTTTTTTGCAGTTAGGTTGCTAACCATCTAGGGCACCTGAAAAACGTGTTTAAACTCCAAACCCACCACGTTCAGTTACCGAGAAACCCCATGCAAATCTCCCGACACTACAAGGCGACGCGACTTTGGGGCTCTGTAGCCCACGCGCATCTCACTGCGCAGGTATTTTTTTTTTTGTGTCAATGGGTTGCTAACTACGTAGGGCATCGAGAAAATGTGTTTAAACAAGCAACTAACTACATTAAGGTAGCAAAAAACGCGTGCAAACCTCCCGACACCAGGAGGCGACGCCTATTTTTGCTGTTCTAAAGCCCTATATAGCCATATTGCACGGTATAATTTGCGGCTCTGTTGCCATGGCGCAAGTCGGTGTGCGAATGTGATTTTTTGCAGTTAGGTTGCTAACCATCTAGGGCACCTGAAAAACGTATTTAAACACCAAACCCACCACGTTCAGGTACCGAGAAACCCCGTGCAAATCTCCCGACACTACAAGGCGACGCGATTTTGGAACTCTGTAGCCCACGCGCATCTCACTGCGCAGGTATGATTTTTGTGTCAATGGGTTGCTAACTACGTAGGGCATCGAGAAAATGTGTTTAAACAAGCAACTAACTACATTAAGGTAGCAAAAAACGCGTGCAAACCTCCCGACAC